>OY744526.1:125739531-125762031 GCA_963556195.1 Sepiola atlantica | reverse complement strand
GATTGCGAAATGCTCGTTGAATGGCTGTCTTCAATGAGTTTATATTTGGGTGTGGGTTGACATTAGTCTGTCCCTCGACGACGCCGAATAGATAATAGTCGCAAACATTTAGATCTGAAGAGCTGCTGGGCCAAATATCCTTCGGAACAAACAAGGGAAGATTCTCCTTCATGAAATCTTCGACTTTCCTGTATCCATGCACTGGTGCCGAGTCTTGGATGAGCATGACTTTCGTAGGGTTGTAGTTTCTACGGATCCAAGGCAATAAAACATTATTAAGAATGTGTTGATTTTAAGACCCGCTTCGATGAAATGAGGAGGCTTCACCTTTCCATCACTTGCCACGGCTGCAAAAACCATCACAGAAGCAGGATTTTTGCTATGCATCACAGGAGGAACTTCCGAAGGGTCACGGGCAATAACTCGAGTATTCTGGCGATTTGGAACCTCATCCACGATGAACTTTTTCTCATCAATAAAAATGCGCACATGTCCTCCTTTGTGTTTCAGATGGTTGATAAGCTTGGGGCATCTTTCAACTCTGATAGCCTTTGAACGGGCAGTGAGGAGATTATGGCGTCTCCTAACGTAGGACTTCATCTTAAGGTCTTCGTTGATTGCTCTGCTGATAGTTCTGCGACTCACATTGCGTTTTTTTGCCAGTTTCGACATCGACTTACTTGGGTCTGCCTTTATCGACCTTTTTAGCCCCACCAGGAAAGTGTTTGTACGCTTTCGATCACTACGAGTACTGTGCCGACTTCTCTCAACCTTACACTCGACATCGAAATTAGCCACAACCCGATAGACAGTCGTTTTTGCATAGCCAGTGCTCTTAACAATGTCCGAAGGAGAACTCCCGGCGCGTCTCATTTCGCATATAGTTATTCTTCGTGCTAATCCGGCCATATTAAAACAAATTTGAGTAAATATAATTATGCTATCTTGCAATAAAGTGTTTAAGGATCCTTAGTAAAAAAAACCGTAATCATATGATCAAAAATAAAAAAGATATTAGCATTTTAAATTAGTTCCAATTTATCTGCCCGACCCTGTATATATATGTATATGTGATGTATGTATATACATATATACATATACATATATATATATATGATGTATATATATATACATATATACATATATATATGATATATATATATATATATATATATATATATATATATATATATATATATATATATATATATATATATATATATAGTCGTAGGAAAGATATAACGTGGTTCTTAATAAAATAGTCAACCCATGACCTAATTTATCGAACTACTACACATTTTAAGGGCTGTAACTGGGTAATGATCTAAGTCTGTGCTTCCAAATATAAGTTTGCCTAAATCCAATCTAAGAACCACTACATCATTGCACATCTGGCTGTACACAATCGCGCAGTTCTCACCCACCTTTCAGTAAAAGTCAGGATGAGAAATCTCCCCCCTTTCAGTCATAATGCTTACCTTCAGTAAATCTATTACACTCCTTAAAAGTTTAAGAGAAGTAAAGGCCTCCGTTATACGCGTCGACTAACAATGCGAAAAAATATTATGTATGCTCATGTTTCACTAAAGTAAATAATGATAAATTCGTTGCATTAGTTATCATTTATATGTACCGTTGGTAGAATTCTAATATGTTTTCGGTGATCTTTATAAGATAATACAGTAGTTTAATTATTTTATAAAGAATTACCGATGTTTGTAATTATATTACTCTTACATCCATATACTATACATATATATATATATATATGCACACATTACACACGCACACACACACACACACACATATATATATATATATATATATATATATATATATAATAACTTATACACATTTTTTATGATTATCATCGCACTGAGTCTTACGCTAAAACGTTTGTTATTTCGTTTAAAAGAAATGATGCATTCTAACAAGGTGTTGTCTTTACATTGGTGTAGTGTCTGATTATTTGAATACGCGTTCAAGTGTCGTACACTGCGAACAATACCCACATTTACTTAACTGTATGTATATTTTGCTCTCGTCCATAGCGTTGATCAAACTTTTTTCTTAAGAGGGGTTATACCAGTGGGAGCAAATATAAATTGCATTCTAATCAGCTAATTTGCATAGTGTGCAAGAAACAAAACACATACGTGTATTAGATAGGAAAAAAGAGACACTCGTGTGTTGTTATGTTCCCGGAAATACACTTATTTGCATACTGAGAAAGGAAAACTTTTAACACTTATATAAATTTATGATGATCTTATGTAAACATAGAAGTAATGTTTGTAGCAAGTATACAACATGAATGTATACACACATGGTTTTTTATTAATGCTTGTATGATTTAAATATATTAAAACACTTATATATATATATGTATATATATACATATTTATATATATATGTATGTATGTATGTATATATATATATATATATACATATATATACGCATATTTATATTAATGTGTATGTTTTTTTATAAATTACGTTCACTCAACAACCAAAATATAGATCACGATACTAAGACACAACTCTTATGATGTTTCTTTGTAATGCACGAATGTTTTAACGACCACCATCTGTTAACCTTTGATCCCACTCGAATTATATGTTTCAAAATTAATATTAAATTAAATGTACTGTTGAAAATGTTAATATATAAATATATATATATATATATATATATATATATATATATATATATATATATATATAGAGAGAGAGAGAGAGAGAGAGAGAGAGAAAGAGAGAGGGAGAGAAAGAGAGAGAGAGTAAGCGATGAAAATATATATGGCAATCAAGCTACACAGAGGTTCCCGTGTTTCATCTCCGGGAGGAATCGTCAGGCTATATATATATATATATATATATATATATATATATATATATATATATATATATATATATATATATATATATATATATATATAGAACAATCTACATTACGCGTATTGATAGGCAATGCTATGATCAGTATTATTCCGACGATTGTCCATCTAAAATAAATGGTTCATTGCATGGTTAGGGGTAGGGGTATGTTTACTGTAAACACTATCACGCAGAGAGCAATAGTTTAAGCAAATCAGGTCGCCTTATTCGGCATTTTACCAGAAATCATATAGTTTTTAGACGATCTTAAGTTGAAGATGTGTTTGGTCGTAGCGGGGTCGATCATATCAGGAGACAGTGTATTCACCATGTATTCATGAAAAGGTGTTAAAGAGAAACCTATGTTGAAAGTGGTGTTTCTTATGGTCAGCGTCGTTAAAAACAACAACGGTTCGAGGATGCATATCGTTGTTGTACTTATTCAGAACGCAACAATAAGCCGTGTTTCCGTCAATATATGATAATTGTCATGGTATGACAGAACAATTAGGACCTGGTGGAGATTGGGTACCTCAGGGCGCACTAGTATTCATCTTGGTGATGATGCTGGCTCCTACGTAGAAATAAGATGGAGATCTGAGACTAGTACATATTATTAGCAAGTAAAGAAAATAGCGTCAGTTGTCTGACAAGAAAGCGTGTTGGTTGTCATTTGAAATTATCGCTACACAATGAGCCACGTTTACTATATGGGAGATTAGAATGTTGGACTGATAGAGGTGTTGACATCTGGGAGACAGTGAGAAGAAAACAAATAATTGTTTTTTCATGATAAGCAATAAGATCAAAAAGAGACCATCCACATTTTCTGAATTGTTGACAAGGGGTCGCCCCAACCTCAACCCACCAGGAGAGGAAGAACGACTCAGAAAAAGGGATCGGAAAGAGAGAGTAAGTTTGTATCGCGTACACCACGCACACCCGAGAGAAGAAGAAAAGGCTAGGGAAAAGGAAGGGGGGACCGAAAGCGGATTGCAATGAAGCTTTTCAATAAGTGGGGACGCCTGAGGACGCCGAGAGAATCAGTTCCCTAGAGACAGACTTGAGCGGCCACCAACGAGGAAGGTCGTAGTTCGGCCTCTCGTTTGGAATACGTTGGCTATAGTATTATCGCCATCGTTTTAAGTAGACACGTTAGTTCAACTTATGACTTAATTAAGAACTTGCAATCGTAAAGGGGTCCGCAAACACGCAGAGAGAGAGAGAGAGAGAGAGAGAGAAAGAGACGACGACGAAATAGTTTAACACAGAGGACATTTTATCAACAAATAGATTTTCAATTCCAGTGTAAAATGAATCCTTTCTTTTAATTGCTAATAATTATTACTTAACAAAAATACATCGTCGAGTTGTTGTGCGATTATTTAAACTATTGATTTGTTCTGCTTGAATAAGCTTACCTTCACAGAGACGAGAACCAACGAGCCAGCATCATCATCTACATCATCATCCGACCTAGAGGAGATTCGACCGACATCATTTTTGTATTGCCACTATGACGATCACGGGCCAAAAGAGTGTTCACGGTCTGGCAAGATATGTGGGTTGAGAACCAGAGGCGTGAGCACATATACACAGACGCGAGTGGAGACTATGTTTATAACTGGATCCATGACACGGTAACGAACAAGAGTGGGGTACTTGTTACATTTGGTGCCGTCAGCAGGAACAGAGTGGGGTTTGGTTACAATAACATGGATATATCACGTTACTTTCATGTAAATTAAGCTGATAGCTAAGTGAACGGCAGGAGGCGAAACCCGTCTAAAGCAACCTAAACGGATACATCATCGGACAAACTTAAAGCCACCGTAACTTTAATACGAAAAGTATTTTGTTCATCTATAATCTTGAGAAAAAGAATATCAAGAGCGGTAATTATGTAGAATGAATAGTATGTTATAAGAAAGATTTACACAAGAAAACGGGTCTATTAAAGAAAACAATTTCACCAGGAAAATGCACATGGCCTACGTAATCTCAAAGATTACCAAACGCCACGCAGTTTACTATATTTGCTTCCACACTAACCCTATTCTTCAGCTCTGGCTCCAAATTTTTAGGGATGGTGATTTTACTCTCGTGTAAAATTAAAGCCAAAATGGTCGCATGTTCTAACGTCTAACCTAAATCGTATTACAAAAAAATGCATCTTATTTTTAGAGAAGCGTTATAATAAGTGTAGCACCTTTGAAGATAATTATATTGATTAATAAAGTTTAGTTTAAGCCAAAATTAGTTGTGTTATTTGTACGGTGGGGACTTATTGAGGTATGTCTTACAAATAAATGATGAACTTTTAAGTTCGCATAATTAGCATTTAATTATTACCTAGATTTTGTTAGGTGTTATATGTTACACCGTATGCAGGTATTCCTTCAGTCTATTCACGTTTCATTATTCTAGCAAATCCCATATGTGTCTTTGGTTAAAATCATGCATCGTCCATATAACATGTTAATTATGTCTTTATTGGCTCTCCCTCTTAGTGAGTAACTTACAGTATTTATAAACATTTCTGTGTTTATATTATGTATGTTCAATAACTACTTAGGTCATCCAAGCAGTCGTCTATACTTACAATCGTTTTGTATTGTACATTTTTAACGTAAACTTGGTCGACAAAAAATCAGTGCATCTCATCGTTAACTGGACTAGATGTTCGCCTCATCGTAAACAAGAGTATATGATTTAGTTCTTGTTTAGTCCAGCCTAGGTATAGTCTACGTAACCTCAACATTAGTTTCATGAGGGTTCTACTATATAATGAGAGTACTATCATTTTGCTTTTTTTGTCATATATATTGTATCCTGTTCATTATTTTAACTGTTGTTTATTCATAGTATGATTCCAGATCTCTCTGATGTTGTATGTGGTATGTTGGCGTATTTTCTGCATCTGATGGAGAATCACTAGTAGCATTACCTTTATTATTTCGAGCGTTCAACTTTTTAATATATGAAATGGTCACTTTGTATTCTGAGTGTAATCTAACCCGTTTGGCTGATGAGGTTAGTTGTATAACTCATATTTTCTATTTTGCGTTCGTTATACCAAATACGTAAGCACGTCTAATTATATATATATATATATATATATATATATATATATATATATATATATATATATATATATATATATATATATATATTTATATATATAAAATTGTTGATTGCTACTTCTGTACCTGGTAACTTTTATCAGACGGTTCACTAGCTTTGTATGTGTGTAATGATGGTAATACACAGTAATCGTAATAGCAGGTCTACCGAGCAACTAAATTTCTGTATAAGATGTAGTTTTTTAAATTCCTGATCCAGTATACATTTCTGCCATTTCTCAATGAGGTTAAACATTTTCTAGGATGAATATATACCCGAAGTCGTTAAATTATAAAACTGCGATAATTATTCTCGTTTTAACAACTGTAGTAGTATAGTATTATTATTATTAGTAGTAGTATGTTTAACGCACACATACGCTATATATATATATATATATATATATATATATATATATATATATATATATATATATATATATATATAAATATTAAGACAGGCTTCATTAAAATCCACGGAGTTCTGCTTTTTTGAGATTTTCTTGATTAGTCGTTCGACTCTACGAGCGATTTTACGATCGTGTGGTAGTAGCTGGTGCAGTATAGTACCCATCGTTATGGCTTGGGTCAAATCTCGAGGTCTTTCGGACGTCTGGTCCATCTTCAGGTGGTTGATTTTAGCTAATATGGGTCTTTTTTCCGCTTCCATTTTTGTAACTTTTTTTTCTTCTTCATTCTTTTATTTATTTATGTTTTATTGATTTACATATGTATAGATTTTTTTCCTTAAATATTAATTGTTAAATACGGAAAGGGCATTACTGCTGGTCGTAAATGCGATATTGTTTATCGTGCGTTGCATTTTGTAATATATAGTCCTTCGAATATTTTTAATCGGATAGTACAGTTATTTCTGTGTATAATTTGAGTGTTATTGGTTAGTATTTTCCGAAGTTCGGCGGATTTTATATTTTTATAGTGTGTGATGATGTGTCTCTTTATGGCGCTGGTTTTATTCAGGTGGTACGTAAGACGTCAGGAGAGGGTTGTCGTGGAGTGGCCGATGTATGTGCTGTGTTTGTCTCTTTGCTTTTTGGGGAAGCATTCCTCGAATGGGCATTTCAACAGGTACACTACATTGGTTTGGTTTAAGGGGGAGTTAGTGGTTTTGTTGCTTCTGATTATTAGGTTAGATGTTTTAAATTTTGTGTAATAGATTGTTATTTTTATTTGTTGTAGTATCGGTTTATTGTGTTAGTTATGGCTTTTTCATCTAATTTATAATTGGAGTGCATTTGGTTTTTATAGTATATTTTATAGAAAAGCTAAAAAAAGCAGAACTCCGTGGATGTTAATAAAGCCTGTCTTAATAACAATGTGCTGCCAAACTACACGTATATATAAATATATATATATATATATATATGAAAATATAGGTGTGGCAATCTAACTACACAGAGGTTTCGATATATAGATATATATATATATATATACATATATACATATATATAAAGATATATATATATATATATATGTATATATATATATATATATATATATATATATATATATATATATATATATACACGTAGTAATTTTTCTAGATAGTAAACCAATAAGAGTATTATTGTTATTCTCTTAGCCAAGCGTTGGGCTTCTCAGATATCAAATTTGCTTATATAACTGTAACCTATACCCCATCATCTACGCTCACGCAAATTTGGTTACACGATTGCGTAATTAGTACCCACTACATTTTGTATAGCATATTTTTTAAAGAATACAAAAATAGAATTTGGTAGAGTGGGTTTGTGGTACAAGTATATAAGGTTTTTTAGTAATTATATTATCTTCATGCACGTCCTCTGTGGTAACATTGTGTATGGGATAGGTATGTTAGCTGACGACACAACGCTCTACTCTCGTCGTGTATGGTAAAAAAACGCGAATATATCTGAGCCAATAGCTTAACTCTTATAAAGTTTCCTTTAGTTTGTAGTAAACTCGGGTCATAAATGGATGGTATCATTACATTCTTCAAAGATAAACCTCTGTTCAATCAATAACTACAAGCAACTTCTTCAATCACCGATTGAAATGAAGTACAGCGTTCAAACTCATCGGTCTAACATAAACAACCAGCATAGATTGGAACAAATACATTGAATACATTGGCAAATCTGCTGCCAAAAATGTTCTCTCTTTACCGTGCTAGCAAACTTTTCACCGCGACATGATCCTATATATCTAAAAAAAAAACTCTATATGTTCATGCATAGAGTAGTGTTGTCACATCTGGGTTTGTGCCGCATCTATTTGCTTCTCCAGGTTTGACCGAATTACAAATAGGTCGCTTATTTAATAGGTCCTTCACTATTAACGAAGCTCCAGCTCCTGTATCATCGCCGCAATGTTGCATATTTATGGCTGATGTACAAGTACATTAATGGAATTTGTTTCGATGTACTTGCTGTTCTGGTACCCCATCGACGTAAATGCAGTAGATCAACCCAATAATCAGCTAAGTGTAATTCATTCATTCACTGTTTACTTTAACTAATGACGGAGAGCTTTCTACTCATATAGCATCTTTCCTCAACCTGCCGGGGGCTGGAACTCCATACCTTATTCCTGTTTAATCGACTGTACCGACATGCTAACATTGAAATCTGATGTGAACAGACATCTATCTGCCCATCTCCCAATGTCGGATACCCCCACCCCCCCAAAAAAAATGTTACCCCGAGTATCAGTACATGTACAGTGGAGGTCTGACTTCTTTGGGGTGAACTATGAAATAATCATCGCGGGGTTTTTGCCAAATTTAAAATTAAATTAACTACTTTTCTTATTACTAAAATACTAATTAACTGCACAGACTCATTTACTTAATACAACTATCATACTAACGTATGGATTAAATTCTGAACAGACATTAATTATTTAACTATCATTAGGAATAACAGAATCTATAATAATACTAATAAATGACAAAATAAATGAATAAGAACTGGTTCATATGGCGATTATAAAGGCATAATAACAAATGAAAAAAGAAAGGTGGTATATTGTGCAAGTGTCATTAAATGATATATGTATCACGATGTTTAATGAGAATTAACAAAAAAACGAAACGTAATAGCATTGCTCTAAATAATCACACTAATTGCATGTGATGATTAGAATTGAACTGAATCATTCTCATGTTTATATTATTTATCATTTATATTATTGGCATCATCAATGGTCCCTGTGGAAACTCATTAGCAAGGTACTGGCTAATAAAGAAATGGTGTACAATTAGCCATTAGATAACGTTCGATAGAAATGTACGTAATTTATTGTGTAAGATTAATTTGACTTTTCTCTGGATCCTAATGTGTATTGGCGTCTATTAAAAGGTATATGCATTCTAAGGTAATGCGAATACATGGCCCTTCGCAATTCGAAAATAATTCAAACATCTAATTTTAAGGAAATTATAAAAGCAATTAATATTATTCTAATAATAATAGTGGCACTTACCCCAGGTTGGATAGCTGTTAAAACTGAATGATTCGTTTTCGTTTACATTTGACATGCTTATGATGGAGAGCTGCTTTGTATTCAAGAAATAGAAAGATCAGTTATTGCTTAGAAACTATTTGTTTTGAAAAAAAAAACAAGCTGACATGTGTGTGTGTGTATGTAATCGGTTCGAATAGTACGCAATGTTACGTGTAAGCAAATAAGAAATATGCCGGATATTGACATTTACAGTGTTATCATATGTCGTTATGTGTCATGGATTTTTTTATTAGGGATCCCGCTTTGTTTGTATTATCCAGCGGGATGTTGAACCGTTTATCACACTATTTTGTGTTTCAAAACTACTTCAACAAACGTAAAATGATAGTTGTCAAAGTACTATTCGCGTATATCAATCGTGTTCTTTTAAATTTTATGATGCCAATATTTTCGTGCAGTGTCTTCAGTAATTCCTTAACGATTTAGACAGTAAATAGTTTTATTGCCAATATGGTGTATATTTGTTATAGCCAGAACATTTGTGTCATCTATATTAATATGTGATGCTATTCTTACAGATTTAAGTGTGTATCTATTGTTCAGTATTGTTTAATATATATTACGTATACACACGTTTTGTTTGATTAGTAACTGAAAAAAAGAATAGATATAAGCAAACACTATTTTTGTGATCGATTGCTTTCTTTAAACATACCACATGCTAAATACATTTAATACTGTGTTAATATCATATTTTCTAAAATTACCTTTCTCCGACACTATTGCCCACGTTTTCAGCTTTTGTTAAATGTTCTCTCACATAATACAACCATTAATAAAAGAAATAGCAAATTCATCAATGTTATCTTTTAAGCATGTACTTTACATACAGGTAACGGAAGGGAGTACATAAGAATGTAGAACACACGTGTATTCTAATCTAAAAATATATCTTAATAAGTATATTGTGCAATAAGTACAACATACTACCGAATACATTTCAAGTGATCATTTTATTAAATGTTAGGTTCAGTAATTAATAGTAAAACTAGTTTAGCCATTTAGATCTCAATTAATCTTTCTACGGAGATAAAATAACATAAGTATATCAACTACCATATACGATTTCAAGCACATGAATGTTTTATTATGTGGTGTATTGCTTTTGTGTCACCCGTGTTTTGTCAGTAGTCAAGCTTATATAGACGTTCACATAAGACAACAATCTAGCTGTAGTCCGCTTCCAATAGAAACTCGTTGTGTATCAGTATAAATATTTTTTTAATTAATGTCTTAATTCATAGACCTCTTATTCTAACATGATATTAATTTTATGCTGTCTGTTTTCAATTATAAATCTAACTGCGATTATTTATCTGTATGCTGATATTATTGCTCGATATTTTTCATATATTACTAATTCAAAATTGAAAACAAATATTACGTTTTATAAATTCAAACATATATATATATATATATATATATATATATATATATATATATATTCTATAAATTCCAATGTATTATAATAAAATAAATGAATATCACCAGTCAGCTTTTGACAGGAATCCGGGTGCCATACCCCGGTCTGGTATGTATTCCTCACTGTTTATGTTTATAATTGATTTTATTTTGTAAGCATTACAATTGAAGTAGATATAAAACGGTTAATACTTAATACTCAATCAACAAATAATAATTTCACAATTATTATGTTCTCAGTATATGTTTTAGTGCAAATAGAGACACTGATCGTTTTCAATCGAATACCACTTATTAAGGGTTCTTTGCTGTGTCACATTCTACTCCTTAATTTTTATCACAGCATGAAAACAATGTATTCCATGGTTGAGTGCGATTACATGATGAATTACAATGTGTGTTGTTTATTTGACATCGTTACTTGCCTAGTTGTACTTATTACATCATAATTTATTCGATTTTCCTGTTCTACTCACAATTTATTTATCTTGTTCATATTTATGCAGGGTTATTATCAATACGAAGCGGGAGATGCAGAACATAGCATACATAGAAATGAAACTATATTCAAATCAACTTATACATATGCCCATGCCTCAAAACAGAACAAGCACGTATGCTTATCCATTAATAATAATAAAACCAAAAAACAGTCATAATCTACATTAAACTGCCGTGTTTATATTAAATAATTCAGAAGAATTGCCAGCAAATATTAGATTTTGGCATGTGTGTATATGCATTTAGTATAAAAAAAGTTGCATCCCCTCTGAATATACAGCTGTACTTGCTTATATATATAAGTGTTTTTATAACGCTTAAAACACACGATTAAAATATATTTGAGATTGGCGTCGGTGTTAGTGCTTATAAAAATAAAACACATTCCAAATATGAAAAAAATTATTCTACAGCACAACAATTGGCGGGCACAAACAATTATCAAAATATGCGTTTATAATTGAAAATAAAAAATACAAAATATTCCATTTTCTATGGATTTATTTAAGAAATATATTTCATTAAACACAGCATCAGAAGTGTACTTAAGGATGTGTTAAGTTACCTACTATACACACTAACCGAGCGTATCCTGTCTCCTTGTGCAAGGATTTGTCAGGACAACCTGGCATGAGGATATTCCCCTTTACAAGGGATATCTGACAAATATTCGAATACATAGTATTTGAAGCTCAAATAAGATCACCTCGACATGTCTACACACTGGCTTGTAAGAGGAATTGTAGAGTTTCTCTACGTGATGTTACCTCAAGTAACAACACTTAACATGATGTTCCACCAGCTTAGATGTATTCTTGCCCTGACATGCGAAAATACCAATAAACCACAAGTAATCTTCTATATAAAATTGGATGTCTGTATGTGTGTGTGTTTATGTGAGTGTGTGTGTGTGTCCTATAGAAAAAATGTTAGAGAATATAGATACAATATAAACGTGTATTCTTATGTAAAATTCACAGAGTAAGTTGATGGGCGTATTCCCGAATCTATAAACACACGCCTAAGGGGTCCATGAGGGAGATTTCATCAGGGGGAGAGAGTCCTTTTCAGTTATTTTTCATTGTATTTTACAGTAATTTGAAATTGCTGAGTCATATTGTTATTTAATTACGTAATAATTTGAAATAGCTTTTAATTTTATTTAATGTTTCTTGGCGTCAGTTCTATTTACATGGAGGGGGTAAGAAACTACGCCAAAGTCCGCGACTGCCCGCCACTCTAAGCGTACACACATACATGTACATTTTATAATATCTTATATAAGAAAAGTATTCAGTGTGGTTCTGCAAATAATACCTAAAGTTCTTGAAATATTTATGGTTTTTAATGAAAGTTATTTGTTAGAGGATAGCAAAGGAAGAAAGATAACTCACGTTTAAAAACAAAATTTAGGTTTGTAAAACAAGGTTATAGAATATACATAACATATAAAAGTGTATTCTTATGTAACATTCACAGAATAAGATGATGAGAGTATTCTCGAATCCTTAATCCCACGCCTTAGGAGTCCTTAGGCCATATTTCATCGGGGGGGGGATTTTCAGTTATTTTTCATTATATTTTATAGTAATTTGAAATTACTTTGTCATATTGTAATATAATTACGTAATAGCTCAAGTTCATAAAACAATTTATGGACTTTAATTAAATTTATTTGTATGAGGATAGCTTAGGAAGAGCGATAACTCACGTTTAAAAACACAATTAACGTTTTTAAAACAAGGTTAGAGAATATAAATAGCATATAAAAGTGTATTCTTATGTAAAATTCACAGGGTAAGATAATGAGAGTATTCTCGAATCTATAAATCCGCACCTTAAGGGTCCATGGGCCATATTTAATCGGGGGGGGGGTGTTCAGTTATTTTTCATTATATTTTATAGTAATTTGAAATTGCTTAGTCATATTGTAATTTAATTACGTAATACCTCAAATTCATAAAACCATTCATGGTTTTTAATGACATTTATCTGTTAGAGGTTAGCTAAGGAAGAGCGATAACTCACGTTTAAAAACACAATTTAGGTTTTTAAAACAAGGTTAGAGAATATACATAACATATAAAAGTGTATTCTCATGTAAAATGCACAGAGTAAGATGATGAGAGTATTCCCAAATACATAAACCCGCCCCTTAGAGGTCCATACGGCATATTTCATCCAGGGTGGGGGTCAGTTATTTTTCATTATATGTTATAGTAATTTGAAATTGTATAGTCATATTGTAATTTAATAACGTAATACCTCAAGTTCATCAAATCAGTCATGGTTTTTAATGACATTTAGTTGTTAGAGGATAGCTAAGAAAGAACGATAACTCACGTTTAAAACGACAATTAAGGTTTTTAAAACAAGGTTAGAGAATATACATACAGTATAAAAAGTGTTTCCTATGTAAAATTCACAGAGTAAGATGATGAGAGTATACCTGAATCTATAAACCAGCCACTTAGGGGTCCATGGGGCATATTTCATTGGGGGGGGGACTTTTCAGTTATTTTCTATTATATTTTTTGTTAATTTTAAATTGCTGAGTCACATTGTAATTTAATTACGTAATACTTTGAAATAACTTTCAACTTTATTGGACGTTTCTTAGCGTCAATTCTATTTACATGAAGGGGGTAAGAAACGTGCTTGGTGCAGATATGTTTATTAAAATCAAATGATATAACAAGCCTCGACAGAACTTTAGACAAATAAAAGATATTAACCTTTTTGTTTTCGTAATAATGCTTCCCGGTCTTCTAGAAGTAACGTCTGATGTTGTGTGGACTAACGGTGCAAATGTCTCTTTTAAATTGAACTGAAATCGCGCATGGTCGCTGGTAGGTTTACATTTATGGAAGGTCATTTTTAAGCATCTTTAGAATGTTAAACATAAAGATAGAGACTAAATGCTTTCCTTAAAAAGCCATGTTTAAGATGGAGATATTTTTATCAAAATCAAAATTTAAAAAAACAAACTTTTTTGTTTAAATGCCTTGATTTTTTATTTTGATTTTAATAAAAAATATCTGCATCTGACACATGTTTTTTTTATGAAGGCATTTTGCCTCTATCTTTATGTTTATATATATATATATATATATATATATATATATATATATATATATATATATATATATATATAAATACATATATATATATATATATACACCCACATATATATATATATATATGTATGTATATATATATATATATATATATATATATATATATATATATATATATATATATATTATATAGTGTATCGTATTGAGTAGTATGTTTCGTCGTCAAAGGTACACCAATTGTTGCCATTATTATGGATTAAGGCAAGAACGATTTGCTGCGGATATATGAATTGTCTTCACTGAAAGCATTTACTATGCATTAGACAAAACAGGTTAAGCCAGTATCGTATCGATTGTTAAATTTAAAGCTTTTGATAAGGATAGCTATACATATCTTCTCATACAAAAATAAGTGATATGGTATTACTGGACAGATAATTTATATAATTAGATGATAGCTATGAAGCCTAAATATACAGATTGCCCCTGGTGGCTGTTTAACCTTACATACATGTAAGTGCCCGCCACGGGGCTCCTTATACTTTTAATGTCCCTGATTTTCATAAACGACTTCTCTGATGACATTGCGTTCGTGATAATTATATTTACTGACGACACATTGCTCTACTCTCATCATGCAGGTAAAACGGGCGTACAGATATCGTCGGCAATGGATGGATTCTTAGAAAGTGACCTCCAGTCTTTAGTGGAATGGTATCATAAACGATGGTAAAATACAATGGGTGTTAGCTTAGAAAGACTTTTTTTAAATGAAATACAATTTTGTTTAATAAATCTATGAGGTGTCAATATTTTGTTATACACAATTTGTATGAAAGAAAATAAATCTTGACATCTTACCGAATCCTTAAGCCAAATTGTATTCATGGATGGTGACATTTAATGCTGCTAAGAAAAAGCAATTTTCTTTCAACAAATTTAATAAACGTCTTGAAATACCGATTGTCTTAAAAATAACACCCTACCTGAAAGTTTAACGTTCGAACTTGTCGGTCTAATATTTACAGATATCAATAATTTGAACAAATTCATAGCATGCATTGCCAAGAATGCTGCATTACTGTGGACTTCATCTACCGTGCTAGACATTTCTCACTCTTTACAGTTTTGGGTGATCTCTACAAAGCCACTATCCGCCCATGTATTGAGTATTGTTCTAACATCTAGGCTGCTGAAACATTCACACCTCTCCCCCTCTTGAAAATTTACAAAATAGTTACTTATCTGATAGGTTCGTCTCTATCCACAAAGTGTTAACCCCTGCCCCATGAGCTACAAGTACTCTAATAATTGCTGCTCTTGTTCTCCTTACGTGTGTATACTCTCGACTTACCTGAAAATCAGCAAATGTTCATCCTTTTATTATGGTCGATGGAAACTGTCAAACGTTTATGTAGAAAAGCTTTTATGAAAATCATGAGAAGGCACATGTGAGAATCAGCAAAATAGTGGTGTGTATTGTCGTGTCTGTAGTTTTTTTCAGGAGTGTTAGTTTGTTATTTATTCCAAAGAAAAGCAGTGAGAAAGTCTCGAGCAGATGATGCTCCGTAGTCAAAAAATTAGTTGCTGGTGTTCATGAAACATGAA
Organism: Sepiola atlantica; assembly: GCA_963556195.1. Taxonomy (NCBI): domain Eukaryota; kingdom Metazoa; phylum Mollusca; class Cephalopoda; order Sepiida; family Sepiolidae; genus Sepiola; species Sepiola atlantica. The sequence continues at coordinate 125,745,896 of OY744526.1, read as the reverse complement.
TGGTGAGTTGGCTATGCAAGCAGAAGTTTAAGCTATGAGAGAGCGCAACATTGAATGACATTCACTACGGAAAATCAAAAGTATGTTGGCGACATTTAGATCAATCCATTCTTATTATTTTTGAATTTTACTTCTTAGATGGAAATATTGTATTAATATTCAGGCAGCTTATGAATCATTTCTTGGGGAATGTAAAACAAATAACCCTCAATAACGCATATCACTTTTGTGTCATTTGCAAGTTTAACGAATTGTCCCTAAATAATTGAATATTCGAACACAACATAACCATGACGTCGGGGGACAATTTGAACTTTCTCATTGAAAAGTGTGTAACGTTTCAACATGTAACACAGATAAATCTACCGAACTTATCGTCGCCTAACCCGTCCCCCTATAACTGTTACACCTCGCTTTTTCATAAGACCGAGTGTTGCATTCCAAACAAACATATTTAGACTACAGTAATGCCGTTTTTATTTGACGAACTCGAAGTCCCGCTTTTATTTTATTTGTTATCTTGTTACAGCGAGTATCCTTCATACACTATTGTATAACTAAAAACCCGCCACTGAACTCATCGTCGCTTAACCCGCCCCCCTATAATTGTTACACCTCGCTTTTTTATGAGACCAATTGTTACATACTTAGACTACAGTTATGCCGATTTAATTCGACGAACTCGAAGTCCCGCTTTTATTGTGTTTGTTATACTAGACTGTTACAGTGAGTATCCTTCATACACTATTGTATAACTAAAAATTCGCCAGGATAACTCCCCACACACACACACATATATATATATATATATATATATATATATATATATATATATATATATATATATATATATATGTGTGTGTGGGTGTGTTAGTGTTAAATAATTTAAAAGCTTAGCATATAATATTTACCTTCATATAAATGTTTCTAATGTGTGTGTCATTCAGAATATTTGATTACTTGGGTCCAGTTTCCAAATCAGCTATCGCATAAGGAAATTATAAACTAAAGCTTGTATTTTGTATCATAAACACAATCACGATCTAGTTACACATTCTCGCACTATGTTAATACGTACGTATTTAATGCAAATAATGATACCACTTATGTTGTACCAAGTACAAACTGCGTTCACTTCCATAGTTCTATCAAACTAACAGCGTATTGCCTATAAACTATTAGAGTTTACCCATTGAATAATGCGTATTAATAATGTTATAACGACATTAGTTAAATAGTAAAAAGCGTGTTACTTATTGTATTATTTGTCTTAAAACAACATATCTACATTGGGTAGTTGCTGTATTAAAGAGAAATACATAATCATAGACTAAACTTATTATTCACATACACTTTTCAAAATATAAATATAACAATGCGTATACGCTTCTGTATAGGTTTACCGTTAATTACCATATACATCTTATTTGAAGAGGTATTTAAAATTTAAGCGAATGAAGCCTAGCCGCTGTTGTTCATCGTTTAAGCAATAGAATTACAAAAGAAAATAACAAAGACGTTATTTAGTTCATTGATTGGATAGGAAACTGGTTGCTGAATTGTTTCTGATAAAGAAGATTGAAATACTTCATATCTTCCTAAAATTCAGTCAGCTTACATGATCTGGTCAAACAGTGCACGTGCACATATAAGAACTTAAAAATTATTATTCTCAAGAGAACACTGTCTTTATAACAAACTATAACACGAAAAGAGTATATTATACTCCACATCTGAAGTCGTACACAGACTTAACGGAAATTTTACGCTAGTATTTCAGAACACAGGTCGGAGGCATGACATATCATTCGCAGTCAGTGATAGAAATGTGAACATTCAAGTCGTGTTAAGTACTACAAGAGGTATTACTTTATGAACATATATAACTCGCACAGAATGTAGGTGACGTAACAAATGACGTGTTAGTCCACATGATGTAATTTAATTAAACGGGAAAACTATATAAGGATTTGCGATTTAAAGGAGCAGGGCTATTAAAGCGACATCGCGGTTCGGCTTTTCAAACCCACCTCTAATTACAATAGAATGTGTGTGATATTTGTGTCGAGATTGAAAAGATCGTGTTTTATAAACACAAATAAATGCAACAATTAAGCAGATATAGTCAAATGCAAGTATCGCACATACATGTAATATAAAAAGTTAAAACTGTGCACTTAGCATGACTAACCTCGGACCATGCGATAGGTGTGTCACTTACATATTATTGGCGCCACTAATCAAAAGTGCATATGGTTATTTTATACACTCGTATGTTTCAAATGACATGTGTCAACATTGTACCCCGATATTTTTTATTTGAAAACAGAGCTGATAGGTTAAGCGACCGTTGCACGTTTAAAAAAAGGGCACCTCTTAATTACCTGTGGTGATCAACGATTGCTTTCAGATGAGAATAACATTCAAGACAAGCCATGACTTTATGAATAATAGATGGACTCTGCCTCGTCGATATCAACAGTGCATAGTAGACATGCTGCTTTTTCACGCGGTTACGTAGACATACCATGCCGAATGCTTTGTTCGTCTATCATCGATGATTTCCCTAAAAAAAAAAAACGAAATAGTAAACAAAGTCGTTTTGATGGATCGTAAATAAAAGTGGCAAAATATACCATATCCAATTAATATATAAGACGACACTGTATTCACCATTTTGCATGGGCATTTGACAATAAAAAAACTGTATTAATAGGGGGTGCCGATTTCTTCATACTCAATCAAAAACAAAACGTTGGCTATTATGAGCATGTGTTGCAACGCTTCCAATGAAAGAGAAATAAGTGTTTGCGTCGATATGTAACAGTAGACAAACCATTGTTCTACTATTTACTCCAGAAACATATAACAATAGACGAAACAGATGAGCAGAAATAAGCAGGTGACAAAGTGGATGAACACCGAAACATCAGCAGGCACATTGTTTTGTCTCTTGATCTTGAGATGCGAGATCTAGTGTTTTTGTGACTACCTGAAGAAAGAGTAACTACACGATAGCGAGTATTATATATTTGTGCTGTGAAAATAGCCTTGCAAAATACAGTATACAAATCATCGTGCTACAATCCGATCGCAACGCTACAAAGACAACATAAATTGCAATTTGGCATGGCTCCACACGAAACATATATTTAAGATATGACCACATCGAGTTCTGGCTGTGAGTCGAACTAAACTAATACACTAATGAAATATATTTTGCGAAAAAACAAGTGGTATCGGAAAAAGAGGATATAGGCAATTCATGTTTATAAAAAATGCAGCGTTGTAAGAAGTTCATCACTTTAATAAAGACTTTAAGACGTCTTTGAGTTGAAACTCCAGCGTTAAATCTCTTTAACTTTCAACTGGTTTTAAAAATAGGATTTAATTTATTTCAGTTTAATGTTGGCTACTTTTTAGCGTTTATTCTGTGTCCTGGGGTGCTTTGATTTCCACCGACAATTTATTTTGTGTCCATTTAGTACGATTGTCAATGGTTGAAAACAAATGTATTGTGTCTTTTTCCTGAATCGGTCGTCAGGTGTTTCTATTTTCTGGCCAACAATGTTGGTTGGTAGCCCCCATCGATTGAACCGCTGCATTAAGTATGTGCTGAATGAATTGTGTTTTTTTTTTATACGGAATCTTTTCTCTTTTAACTAGTAATAATTTTACGCTCGTGTTCAATTTTGGACCCGTCACCATTCTGGCTATTTCGTGGTTTCTTAGTATTGTCGCTTTATCTAACCGTTTTTACTTATGCAAGTTTCTCTACTCGGTTGAACCGGAATATTATTGTAATGTGAGTATTTTATTCAAGATTTTCACTTGGGTGTCTAAATTAAAAATAACTACATCGGAAACAGGGGCTCAGCAGTAAATTATTCTGTTTTGTAGGAGCATGAAAATACCCCCTATTTTAGTTTTACATAATGTTCGAAGAAATTTGCGTACCTTTTTGTGTGCGGACTGTCAGCCTGTGAAAGTCCTTCCACTGTTTTTTTAACACTCACTACTTTCTGGCAAACTTCAGCAAATTTCTGTAATGTAAAATCATTTTTTAATTTATATCTTGTTTGAAAGCCTTTGTCTGATTTCTATATCTTCTTCATACAATCACTTTCACAAATATGAAATATTTAAAGGTATCCGCGCTAATTTCAGCTAATTTGAAATCGTCGCAGTGTGTATAAGCGCGATTGTTGCATGGTATTTCTTATTAAGTTAGTTAAACAACTTCAACGTTTTGTGGAACAGAGAACCCTTAGAGCTAAATAATTATGTTATAAATTAAACCGACTAAAAATAAGTCAAGTCGTTTCGTATTGTCGGTGGTATCTAATTTTCGAAGTGGTAGGCGTACTTTTATAACATCTGACAAATTTTCAAAATCTTATTTATTTAGATTTTCCTACCTTTTGGCATAAGAAGCAATAGAGTTATCCGCGTCTTAGGAATAAGTGAAATTCTCGATTGCATTCCAAACGACATTCTGCAGAAAAACACATCTTTTTGTTGTTATTCGCCGCAAATATGATATGCTTTTCATAAACACTTCAATCTTTTTCTCTTTCCTGCCAGCATTATGTTTGTGTTCCTGATATTTGTCTTCTGTCGTTATAGCATTTTGTAGGCTTCTTTTTTTAGTTCCAGAACTATTTGATTCCGTTCTAGTAGATACTTTCGCCATTTTCCTCAGTATTTAGTTGTATTTGTTCAGTTTTTTAGCTTTCTGCAGGTTTCATTTTTTGTCTCAGAAATATTATTTTGGCTTCTTTTATTATTCTAGTTGATGTTGCATTTCATACAACATACGTTCTGTGTTGGTGGCTTCACAATATGCCATGCTTAAAATGTGTCTTGACTGGATATCGCTTTAGAAGTGCGTTCTTGTATATTTCGCTACTAATGCAATATTGGTTGTAAAAAAGAAATAGTATAACACCTATTTCATTCAACTAACAACATCAGTAGTGCGTTTTTCACATACCGTACGAGTTCATGGCATCAATTTAGTCAACAAAAAAACAAACGTGTTTATGTTTCTATTTGTCGAAAAAACCTTTCTGTTAAAATTTAAAAAAAAATATATATGTATGCTCTTATTGAGTACCATTCAGACAGTGTAATACTATTAATTATAACATCAGTCATGGTGCTTATTTGACAGAACAGATGTTGATATTTTACGTGTTTTTCTAGATCTGCGATGAAACCATTTTTTACAACTTGGCCGGTGTCGCATGAATTCGACGTGATTGTTCCAAGTCTGTTTTTTTACAGTTCTAAAACAACAAAAACTAATATACTTGTCGAGAGTTGCATCTATCTTAAGTTTCTCGAGAACCCGTTACACTAATTCGTCGCCAGTTTTAGTAGCGTCCATTCTAAGGTTCTATAGAATCATACAGTGTATCTCGTTGCCACTCGTTGTAGTCCTGTAAAGGCACTTGGATAGAAAATACAAACTCTGAGTGAAAACAAGTATAATGCAAAAATATGATAGAACAGAGAACAAGAGTTGTGTTCCTTGTATTTATGGTAAGTGCAAGTGGGTAAGTAGTATGGATGAGTCCCATAACAATTACCAATTATCATATTGATACTATGCTAATTCCTACTTATTTATTAAGCTTTAATAAAAGTATCATTTGAACGTCACATGATAGTATACGATATGCACACACACACACACCCACACACACACACACATATATATATATATACATATGCATAAATATAGATGCATGCATATATGTATATATATATATATATATATATATATATATATATATATATATGAAGTTAGATGAAAGAAGAGTGATAAACATGTACGAATGCCCAGATGTATTTCAACTTCGATGGTTGAATGCAAGGTATATTCGGTAATAACATTATGTTTCTTATTCTTTCCTTAAGCCAAGGCTTTTAAAAGATCGCCATCTTATCATCAGATGAATTATATTGAGAGATAGTGTTGGCTTTTCCACTGCCAACTTATCTTATGTAATTCCTCTGATTATAAGATTGTTATATTTGAAAATCATTGGATTAAGGAAAGAATACTAAACATAATTTCATTACCGAGTATACCTTGCATTGAACCATCGAAGTTGAAATAAATCTGGACATTCGTACATGTTGATCACTCTTTTTTCAGCTATATTTATAATTGCTCTGTCTCGTATATTGAGCTGAACCCACTTTACTATAGGTTCTACCAACTAAATGTTTACTTTTAGTTTCATATGTTAGTATATATATATATATATATATATATATATATATATATATATATACACACACCAAATAAAAAATAATAATACGAAGTTAAATAATCATAGACGCAATAATTTATTTCA
>OY744526.1:125702031-125737031 GCA_963556195.1 Sepiola atlantica | reverse complement strand
TTAATTTATTACGGGGTTTGTAAACTATATATATATATATATATATATGTATATATATATATATATATATATATATATATATATATATATATATATATATATATTTATAAATATATATATATATGTATATATATATATTTTTATAAATATATATATATGTATATATATATATATATACATATATATAAACGTCCCTCTCTCTCTCTATATATATATATATACATGTATATATACATATCTGTATATATGTATATATATACATATATACATATATACATATATGTATATATGTAAATAAAACTGATACATAAGACTCTATATTTGACACACCATAAACATATGGGTTACAATGTTTGAATATATTGCAGCTGCACACATCCATATATATATATATAGATATATTTAAAAGTTAACGTGCATCGTCATCCTATTATTTTAGTCACGAACAATTGTTTCATGTCATATAAATTCCGGCTATATTCATTTCATTGATGTTTCAAAGAAACTCTTCTAAGTAGCAATTCTATTCACACGAAAATATTCCCGTAAGCAATTTACAATATTTCTATACAGAAAATCTCTTCAAACTTTTCATTTTTATTAACATGTATATTTAAAGATCAGATCCAACTTGCAAGATATGATTTAAATGAATCAACTTACACAATTCTGTCCGGCCTGACAACACTATTGATATACATTTATATTGCTTTCATGCTTTACGAAACATTTTAAAATAAACGTTTTTACTGTACAATAATTTGATCAGAAGGTTTTCGCTTCTTTTTGATTGGCCATTGCATTCTACAGCTTTAAGTAGCAGGTACTGCAATATAAGTAAAACAAATCGAAGGTTAATTTACATTACTTATGTCACGTATACTAGTTTAAAAACAGTCACTAAATGCGACCCACCATCTAAATTATAGAAGTCAATTCTAATTTCTACGATTCGAATGAGATTGCTTTCTAAACTTCTGTTAGAGTTGTTTAGACTTCATTCTCAATAATTGTGTATATATTTACTTTCTTTGGACGAGAAATAGTGTTGTTCAATGTAGGAACGTATCCAGTGAAACGCACGTGAAATCAAACACCGTTGTCTCCCAGTTGAAGGGTTAATATAATATTACATTTTTTATACAATCGAACACCAGATAATAACCCTATAGTGTGTGTTTCTTCTGTCCTAATAAATTTATGCTCACTGACCTATTCAGTTATTAGTTCCTCCGATAATACTAAATAGTTATATGTATGCATATATATATATATATATATATATATATATATATATATATATATATATATATATATATATATGAGAAAGGAAGGATGAGAGTAGTCCGATGTAATGGGAGATGAAAAAAGAAAAAGCAAGATATTTTTTTTATATATGCATTGTAAGACTTCCTCAGATTGATATGTTTAAGAAATTTGTCATTCAACTTTATCGAAATATTGGGTTGACATGATGGGTCGATGAGAAAAAAGTAGTGCCGTTGCTGCTGATAGCGCTGAACAAAGAGCCGGGCTGAGAGAAGTCACTGGCATAGAGTAAAATGTATGTTGATGGCTGTGAGTGCAAAAGGGGAGAGGTGGAAGTGTTTGTGAATTTGTCTTAGTGAAAGAGAGAGGGGAGGGGGTGTTGAGGTGTTTGTCGTGGTAAGGTGTACTATTAATTTTGAGAGGATCGAGAAAGAGGAGAAGAGGGTAAGGGAGAAGGAAGGTATGTGTCTTTAGTTTATAAGTAGTGTCATTGTTTTAGAAAAAGATTATAAGAAATGAAGATAATTTGAAAGTAGGCGGGGTGGATGGGTAAGAGTGTGAAAGAAGTAGTCGAATGAGTGAGTAGGATGAGGGGAGAGTTCGTTGTTGTCAGGTGTGAACTTTTTGGAGTGTAGGGGTATTGACCAACTGGCTATGTCAGGAATGGGTGAATATAAGTGAGTACGAAGGAAAGTCCTGAAATGTGCTGTGAATATCTCAATGAGGTGAAGGAAAAAACAGAGAAAAGGAGAAAAATATCGCTTGGTTTTTCATTTTTTATTTCACACATATATATATTTATATATATATATATATATATATATATATATATATATATATATATATATATATATGTGCATGTATATATATATACATATGTATATTATATGTATATATATGCATACATTTATGTATATATATATATATATCTAATTGAATATATACATATATATATGTATATATACATGTACATATGTATATATATACATATTTATACATACACATATATATATATAAATATGTATATATATGTATATCTTTATATACACATTTATATATATATGTATACATATATATATATATATATATATATTTATATGGGTGTATATATATATACACACATATATATATACATACATATATATATATATATATATATATATATATATATATATATATATATATATATATATATATATATATATATATGCTGATTCATTCATAAAGTGTGTTTTTCAAATGTATTATCACTATGATAGTAAATTAACCAAACCATATATACAGTACGTGCAACAGTCACATTTTAAGTGGTTTCTTAGAGAAAGAACAAGCTATCATTACTAAACGCCAACTTCGGAAAGGCTTTTTTGATAACAAATATTCAACCAGTCTAACAATAACACGCTTCTAGAATTACACTACACCTTTTACCAGGCAGCCAAGTAAGTCACGGCAGTAAATAAACTCGTAGATCGATGGCCTTTAATAATACGACTGTGTATTTAGTTACTAAACTTATATTTTTTGTCGTTATTTGTACCTAATACCTTATATTGTTATTTATTTCTACCTATGGCAATAAGGCAACAGCGCCCCTACTTCCTATATGTAAATGATAGTCGCATCATATTTATTGATTATATATTAAAATGGGCATTCAATATGCAGCGGTGGGATGTCGTTGGCAATCATTTTTTACTTTAGTGGTGTCACACTTTCCTACAAAAACGTGTTATTGGGAAAAATCTCGTTACTAAAAATACATTGAACTATTAGCCATGTTTGTAGAATTATGTAGTTATGAAGATCATTATATAAACGATACTCTAGAGGGGGTGCTTGATTTGATATATACGAGGGTCAACACCGTTTCTCTTTAAACTTGGTTAATAAAATGTACCGTGGAGCAACCACCATTTTGTTTTCTATTAAATCCATAGAAGAAATTTGCGACAGATTAACTCACTTGCGTATCATAAATGACTTAAAATCTGATCAAAATATGTTGTATTTTCAGCAGATCGGACATCATACTATTTACTGTTGATAACACATACAGAACACATTAAAATAGTGGATAATACTAGGATAATATTATAACTTCGTTTTTTAATATGAACCTATCATATATTACTATTATCGAATGAAGCTTATACACTTTTTGAGATACACCTTAAATATTAATACAGCCAATAAGGAACACATTACTATAATCATTTTGACATTATTTCTTATTTATTGTATGGATTGATTCTTTTTTATTACATATTGAATATTTAATCGTGCACTTAAAATAGACACAATAATAAAGATGACATCATAAATAGACAAACGTTGGTAAAAAGGATGCACATATGCAAATACGTAGACTATAAGTAAGATCCAAAATGTACACATAGTATTGGACCCGCACACATTGCTTCTGCGTGCTCTTCCAGTAGTGCACTAACACTTCGTGAGAAGTGTATGCTGTTTTTATGAGAGAATACAATGTCGACAAAAAATGTGACTATCAAACTTCCACTATGAAATGTTGTGGGTAATGTTTGGTTCTCCAAACCTGTCTTAAAACTTCGAGCAGATGCGGTATTTTATGGCACCCTTGTATACTCATCTGACTATGATTGCCCTGTAACTTGGGTTATTGATGAACATGTTTATGCATCTGATCCAACAATCACTTCCTTGAAACATATCTGCATTCCTCAACAACTTCTATTGTTGACTTTACAAATAACATCTTGTAGCCAACCTTTTTTATCTCTGTGTTCCAGCACATGTGTTTAAATTATTGCACCCGATCTATCTCATTTTAAAGTTAATTAGGTGTATTATTCCGGTTAAAGAGGGCTATTAACACATGTATAATTTCTCAAATCGTCTATTACTAATATACGGGCAGCTCCAGCACGCCTCCAGTAAATCAAAGTTCATATTGCTTTATTTTCTAACTTTCACATTTTACATGAAAATGTGTTTTGTTTTTTTTAAAATTGGTTACCATATAGATAATTCGATGTAAAGTGTCAGTACTTACGACGAGGAAGTCAATAAAATATTAGATTTGTATATTTCTTGAAAACTTCACACATTGTAGGTACGAGAAACTCAATAGAAAATAGGTCCATGATATATCCACAAACACGAATATGAGTATATCAAACATTGTTCCTGTTTATTTCCCGACATTAATGATGTTACCTTATTAAATGTATGCATTTTTATATCGAATATATTGGTGTTTTACTGTGGGTTGAAGCGCTGCTTATATTCATCAATATTCAATTCCCATGTATCGTCTTTTGATATATGCAATGTTGATGAACAGCCAGGGTGATTTTTCTCTAATTATTAATCGCTTACAGTTAAGGGTTTCCTCACACTAAATCGAATTAGGATTATGTTCTCAGATTCGTTTTAAATAGCATTAAGTTGTATACATCATATGATTTTTTCTTTGAAACCAAAATACTATAAAAATTGCTTATATGTGTTATAGTGTTCACTTATCTGTGCCAGTCTGATAACTTCTTTTACTGAGCCTGATCTTTCTTAACTTACTGGAGTGCATTGAACATGTCCCATTTAAACGATTGGATTACCAACATTAGTATGTTCTATCTTAATGCACTGTTTTTTTAAGAATATATTTTTACTAAAAGGCCTAGATGTAGAGAAGCAACTGGGCATTAAAAGTTATGTTGTGGCTAGATAAATAATGTTTTGGCTACTCATAATTACATTGATTGTAGCTCGAAATACACGTAACCGTTCTTCTATAATGTGTAACATATATTAGAACACCTTAGAACAATTCACGTATAACTGGTTCATGTCAGACTCTCTATTTAATAACTCATACGCTCTTGTTACATCTGCTTGCAGCTATAATTAAGGTTTCTGAAGAAGTTTCACTTTTACTAAGACAGTACTTACCTTAGTCATTACATGTGAGCAACCACTTCACCCTGGCATACATGGTTAGTCATGCATAAACACTCTCCCAACCTAAACATACCGTTATATAAAATCTGATTACGTTAGCTATTACGAAATATCAAGGTCAACTAAACCGCTGTTGACAAATTATCTGTAAAATGTTGTTTCCACTTAGCATGTGAACGACAATACATACAAAATGATAACATATGAAACACACGGTAGATTACTCTGAAAATAGGGTTAATGTACACTTGTTAGAATCAGAATTAGTATCATGCTATATATAGATAATGTGCGCCTATAACTCATTCAACCTTTGATTCGGACGGAAATACACGTCTGCTACTTGTTCGATAATATTTCTATAGAATAAGGGTAATTAATCGTGATTATCTTTTCCAGTATGATATACATCAAATACTTTTAAACACGTTGGCTAGATTTGTCCTTATATCCGCATTGATGAATATATAATAGCCATGTCAGCGTGTATTGAAAGAAATATTAAATGTTGACAAAATAACATATTCTCGTTGGAAGGTGTATAAAACTAAAGTCTGGACATTCACGATGAGAGATAGCTGCAACCATAAGGAAACCGCGTGCAAACTACTGGTGCGGTGGGGTTCAAGTCACACGTCTACAACGACAAAACATATAAGTTACTCCTGACCCGTGGAGACTAAGTGGAATTCATGAAACACAGGATATAGTTATATAGAGATAGGATTTTCCTTATTAGAAGGATATTTATATAAATTCGGGTAAATAAATGTGTATTAATATATATATATATATATATATATATATATATATATGTGTGTGTGTGTGTGTGTGTGTGTGTGTGTGTGTGTGTGTGTGTGTGTGTAGGTTTGTAGTCCGAGGCTTGATCAGTGTAATATAGGACTGGAAGATGGAAAGGTGAACAAAAAAAACGAGAAGAGAAAACAAGAATTACATCTCAAATAAATGTATTAATAGTTCATGTAAAACAGATTAAACACCAGAACAGTAAAAAGGTCACTGTAAGGCAATAAACGTTCCGGAATAATGTAATCTTAAATTTAAAGTTAAAGACCGAATGGTCGAAAAAAACTGAGATGGTGGGATAAACTGTTGACAAAAATATAGCAGATAATAAAGAATAGGTATGCAGAAAATGTTAATTATTACTATCTTAATTTACTTATATAATTATTCAGCTAAAATTATCATCTTATTAATATTTGTTTATTTATATACTAATTATAATTTTATTATTCATTATTTTATTTGATTTATGAACATTTTATTTATTAATTTAATTGTAATTTAAATTTTAAATGGGTGGGTCGTTATGGAAATACGAACCGTCAAGGGGACATAACTTTGAAAACAGAATATGGTAATAATTAAAGCTTAAAAATTGAAATACATTGTGGAAAGAATTAACATCATGAGAGTCCTAATAAACCGTTGGAAAGGTGGGGGGGAATTAAAAGATAAAAAATAGACATATATACATATAGAGTGTACATTTCTAAATACATATTTATTTTAAAGGTATAAAATTCCTAGTATTAATTTATTTAAATTTATTTTATTTGTTTATTCATTTATTTTCTATTTATGGATTATATATTCTTTTGTTATTATTATTTAGTTATTAATTTATTTTCTGTTATTATTAGAATTTTAAACTTAAATTCTGGGATGATGAATGTTTACACATGCACACACGTACACATACACCCATATACACGCATACATATATATATACACACACATATATATATATATATATATATATATGCACATACATACATATACATACACATATGCAAGGCCTACATACATATACATAAAGTGCATATTACTCCATTCTTGTTTATTTTTATGTTTATTATTATTATGTTTTACTTGTTAATATTTAACTATGTAAACATTAACTAAAAATTAAACACAGGATAAGGGGAATTGAGGTGTGGGTGGATGGTGCTGGGCAAATATTAAAAGGCTAGAATGTAGTGGGTGGGAGTGTAAGAATGTAAAATCAGAGGATGAATGGGGAAGACAAATCGTATCTGTTATTCAATGTTGGATGAAATTTCGAGATTAGAATAGCTTCCATAATTCGAAACTGACCGACATTGCGGACAGAGTTAAGAAAGCGGACACAAATAGAGTTATGTGTGTTACCACGTGCTATTAAGTCTTTATGGAATGAGGAAATCTGGGTGTACAGCTTTTCTTAAAAGATTGAATTTGACACTAATACAACAGATTTGTCATACTCGGATGTAAGCTTCATAACTGTTAATTTAAGAATTATCGTTGAACCCAAATAGAATGAAACACTTTAAACTACGGAAGTAAACTATTGAAGTGTTTAAATGTGTTCATATATGAAAAGCTGACTGAAACTATCTAATTTAATACAAAATCAATTCAGAGCAATAAGTCACAATATCTAACTAAAAATAACATTTATTATTTCTAAATAAATTAATGTTGCTCAAGCAAACAACGTGCTTACAACGATTTTGGAAACGTTGTTTTCTTTATAATGTTCAATGTTATTATTGATTCTTTGTTGCATTTAATGTTTCAATACGTTTTCTCATGGAATCACGTGATAAATCCATTTTCAATTCCCAAATTCATTCGCATTGACTGAAGAGAATCATCATTTCTATCGCTCCAATCGATATATTAAATATTGATCAGTGAGACAGTGTTCGTTTTCAAAGTAAAAAATCAAGAAAACTTTACTACATATTTGCAATCTAGGCATTTTCGCAATTCCCATTGAAACGTTGTCAAAAGTTCTGAGAAGCATTTAAATGCAATTAGAATTATTTTCCAAGAAACAAGTTTAGTTATGTTGGTTTATGCTTTTGGATTTCATACGTGTTTACTTAATTTATTTTGGATACGCATGGACGATAATGTTGACAGCAATTCTCTGAAGTAGAACAGAAGAACGAACATTTTTTTATGAACATATGTATATTCAATGTATCCATCCAACAAGAAATAATTAGTTCAAGCTTAAACATTGAGACATACTAATATGTTATATTACAATTAAACATGGCAAACCAACCGATGCGTTTTTATAATAATTGACTGCATATAAAATAAGAAGTGGCCATATATATGTTGACCATGTTTAAAAATTATTCATCAATCTTAACCTCGAAAGAACTACTGACTTGTTATTTCAAACGAAACCAAGTAATATAATAATTCAACTTAGAGTAATGTATTATTCCGGTTTATTTCCAACAAAGCACACTGCAACTGAGATGTGAATGGCTACTGTGAATCAACGCCTATATACGAACAACCTACTCCATTCAGCGATGCACTTTTTCACATAACTTTACATTCATTATAACAGCGGGAACATATTATACAGGGACGCAATTCGAATAGCATGCGGTCTCAGAAAAGCAGGAATTACAGTAGAGGCCTTCCGGCATCTGATGACGTATAACGTAAAGGGGTGTGAGTTTGTTACTTGTTGGGTTAGTCGCTGGTGCATGGCTTAGGGAGACACATAGCATTCCGTTGAAGTACTGAGCAAACACGCACAAAGGTATAACATTGCAGCGATAGGACGGCGTTGGATCTTGGTAGACAGTGTGCGACCATTTCCAGGATTAAGAGCAGATTTTGTAACACGACTCTATGTATTGTACAATAGGTGCTTGTAGATACATAGATATGCAAGGGTAACATGTGTTCTAGTAGAAGAAGCCCTGCTTTTTTGAAAAAGACTTCGAAGTATCTTTAATGTTGTTATTCTGATCCATGTCACTTGTGAATATAAGACCGACGAGATAGAGTGTTTGATCTCGGGAAGGGTGATATCAGCCATCGAAACCTGTGGTCAGTTATGTTTCTCATAATGTAAAAGTTAATGACTTTTATAGTTGTCGCATTAAATTAAACCATTTATTTACGACGATATTGCAATACATACGTGTTGTCATTTCACCATGTTCGTTCGATGTGCTGTCATGCCGGCAATTGAGCGTAATGCCATCTGAAATTAACCTCGTTTTAGACACGACTGAACAAAGTAGGGTTTTTATACAAATCAGGAATAATAAAGATCAAAATATTGTAACTTTAGGACACTTCCGCAATAATTTCATGTTGTTTAAACGTTTGGTCATCGAAGAAAATCTGAGGTTTGTATGTAGCTAAGAATACCCTAATAATATTAAATACTCCTTTAACAACACCATACAAATAGGTTTTCTTGAAAACTCGTGATGCCAAAATGTAGTATATAGTAGCGAAACCACATTTTCTTGTTCTGCCTTAACCAGCATGTCGTATATGCCGTTTCGATATCACCATTACATTCTCCGCCTTAGAGCAGAAGTGTCTAAATTCATACTGTTCATAAGTAAGACGTGAGGCATTTTCAAGGTAGCAGTCTAGCGCTAGATTGGTTAATCACTGAAAGGTTTTAACTAAAACAGAAGGACACTTATAAATACATCATATGTTATGCATTTTTTTCGAAAACCATCTGTAAAACTGGTTGCCATCGAGTAGTAAATAAAGATTTGACAAGGCATTTGTTTTTGAATATAGAAAGCACAGGATAAAGCAATCCATATAATGCCTATTAATACAACAGGGATAATTGAAGTCATGAATTGTTTGATGGTGTCAAGTATATATATCTTATATGAATATAATTGATATCAATTAATGAAATTTATTCATTTCAAATGGTAAGTGTAGCTGTAATAAGACATTCTGATGCGTGTTTATATGTATAAAGCACTACATAGCCCTAGCCACCTATGATCTACCAGCAACTTATATATAAAATAGTCATGCATACAGTTGGTTACCGGTTTCTAAATATCAATAAAACCTTAAGTAACAATTGGGTTGTAGGCATACCTTTGGCAGGCTGGTCTGCAGTATTCTCTGAAAATATTTATATATATATATATATATATATAGTATCATGGATCCACATGAAAATGTTATTAATATATATCATTGTTTATGTATACATTTTCAGTATTTACTTCAACAGTGGTCGATACGTGAGTACAGCTTGGTAGTTAGCTATAAACATATATTTATGGTAATTAAGCTTAACCCAGCAAAAGTAACTCCTTCCATTTAAGCCTAACGATTCCCTCTGTGGATGAAACGCGGAAGCCTCTGTGTAGCTTAATATCCATAACTATATTGGCATGACCTTCTATATGTATGCATATATACATATATATATATATATATATATGTATATATATATATATATATATATATATATATATATATATATATATATATATATATTAAAATGACAATAAAAGCCTTTTACAATGCAACACAATTTTTTTTTTTACTTTAATCTGATATATTTCGAAGACATTCTTATTTCATAAAAATAAACACACTTTTAGTTTTGTTTATCGAGAAAACGTCCTTGTGTTGATACGACGTATTGTCCGCTGTGATGGAATTCGCGGTTCTTTAGTAGAACGGAAGTGCCGGGTATGCTAGGATTTTATTTTCAAATATTGGTCGTTTTTTTTTTTCATAAGCATTGAATGAAGAGTATAAAAATGGCAATGAAGCCCTTTACAATGCAAGACATATTTTTAAAAAAACTTTTATCCTATATATTTCGGAGACATTCTATATCTTCAGAGATGTTTTCCCTTAAGTGCCGATTATACTTGGAGAATTAGAAAACAACACATGGTTTCTCAATAAGTAAATTCACATCAATAAATTGGAGAAGCACTGACACACAATTAAATTTAGATGTATACATTGTTTGTATAAAATATGTAAAAACGGTTAATATTATACAAGGTCTGTCTTTATGTGCGACACGATAGGGCGACGCCGTTGTACACAGTGAATAGATTACCTTCATTCGCATTTGTGAATTTTACTACCGCTTGATTTTTTGCGCGTATGTCGCTGATTTTCGCTCCCTGAGTATGCTCTTACAAAACGTGTTCGTCGTATTACCGATTCTTCCAAAGTGATTGAACGTCTACAGAAAATGTACTGCATCAAATGTTGTCAACAGCTTTTTATTCTCAATGCAAAATAATTCGTACGATTCAGCAGGTGTTTAGAGAAATTCCAATGGGTGTAACACACATGAAAGATGTGTTCAAACCGATTCAAAAATAGCCGCACATCAGTGGAGATTGACCAGCGTTCTGACAGGCCAAACATTGCGCGGAGTGCAGCTCTTGTTTAGAGGGTGTGCAATTTGGTGATGGAAGATCGTCCTTCAACCGTGTAGGAGATCGCCCAAGACTTCGGAGTGGGTAAAGATTTCGCACATGTAATTATGCGTGATGATTTGAACACGCACAGAGTGGTTGCGAAATTCATGCTCAAGTGTTTGTTGCAGGAACAAAAACATTAATGATTTAAAGTTACACATCACCTTCTGAAAACCACAAAAAACTTATCCTGGAGTTCTGAACACCGTTATAAGGTTAGACGAGTCATGAGTGTACGCGGACAACCCAGAAACAGAAAGACACTCGTCGAAATATAAGCATATTAAATCTCAAATGCCAAACAAAGCGCAACAAGTGCGAAGCAACATAGAGGTGATGCTGACTGTGTTCTATGATATGCTTGAAATGTAACACCACAAATACACACCGGAAGGACTAACAGTAACACATTAGTACTACCAATATGTTCTCCGACGTCTCCGTAATGCAGTTCGGTGCAAAAAGAAAAAAAAATGGAAAATACAGCACTACTACAACCTCGTGCATATTACTGCAAATTGATGGAATTCCCTTCGTTCGCGAACCTCCCTACTTTTCAGACATAAAAAGTTCCCGTTTTTAGATTAGAGAAGAGATAATGCGGAACGCGACGGCTGAGATGAACACCATTTAAAATAAGACCTACATAAGTGTTTCCGGCAGCAGATTGATCGGCGGGCCTAGTGTGTGCCAACACATGTGACCTACATTGTAGGGAATAAGGGTTAGACTCCGTTAGGTGTTTGAAATATTGGTTCTGGCCTAAGATCGAACACTGTTAGACAGGCTTCGTATGGATTTCTGAACTGTTTGCATTGATTACCTATTTCATGTGATGGCAAATACTACACTAATTTACACATATTTCAATATAAATGTTATATTAATAAGTCAATTTTAAAATGTGTATTTCATACACAATATTGCTGTTATCTCTTTACACTAACTGTTTTGTAATGAATCACACATTTTTACAATTAATGCTAGTGAAATGTCGATTAATGTTAAGTTTACCTTTTTATCTTTTTACGTAATGGTATGTTTACTTGTGAGTTTTATTTACCACGTGTGTGTCATATTCCTTCAATATCGTATATAAATTGAAGTCGTGTTCAGCTTAATCCATGACGAGTATAGATTATCAATTCGAGCGGCATTGGATTTCTACTATTAGTTTGTTTTGGTAAACTTACAAAGAGCCCCACAGTGTTAGCCAATATGAGGTTACAATATCAGGCCGCTTCACTCTAGATCAGTCACACACTGTGCTCACTTTCTCAATCCATTAAACTACTGCTCTTGTCAGATCAAACCAAGGAAGGATGTTTAAGTCGAATCGGGAGACAATTTAAGCCCGAAATAGCTCGTTTTTATCAAACACAAATACAATCTAACAGATTTGCAGCACACGGACAAGCACCACCGGTTTTACTCTGTTCATCTAACTGCTCTCTGAGAATTAACTCCCGCTTTCCAGTTTAATACTTCAATGTATCCCAGTTAGTCTCCACATATGCTAATTAGTTGCGGCCAAATAAGTCTACATCTGTGGCGTGGCGAAAAGATAGTCACAATATTCGAATCGTCGTTACCTTTTTAACATGTTGTTTCTTTTTTATTTATACTCACGTTATATTTTATAATACTATTTATTTTGCAATTTTCCGCACGCCCCAACCTTTTAGTATTGTTTTTCTTAGAGTGAGATTAATATTATACCGAACATAATACATTTCATAATCAAACAACCATCCCACTTAAGACACTAACCGGAACGACCAAATCGAAGACAGTCATACATTAACCAAATGAAAATTGTGTAATATCAGTACGATATTTTTATACATAATTATTAACAAAGCTATTATGACAATGTAATAGTATGTTCTAAAAGTTTCAAAATTATCACTGCATAGATTACTAAGATCATAAGATATTCTTGTGTGTTTGACTGTTCGCTATTGCTTCGCAAATGACGCTATTTAAAATACCGTAAACATCAATTTAAAATACGATACATTTTATTCATAATTCAGATGAACTTTAAGATTTCGGTTACTTTGACAAATCAGTATACTTGTTTTAAATGTGACCGTAAAGAAAATAAATGAATGGTTGAATCAACTTGGCGTTTTAAATACAGCTTAGAAAGAGGAACATTTCTAGAGCTAAGAGCTGAGATGATTGTCTGACACTAATGATTGTTTATCTCGTTACATATATAAACGAGAGTTCCTGGAAGCTTTTGCGGAGTTTCGTCACAGGAGAAGGAACGTTAAAATTATGATTATACGATCGAAGTGGCTTATTACTCTGGTAATCGATCTTCAGTTGTATATGGGTATATTAAAACAGCTGGGAAGGGAGTCATAAAAATGACCGGGTCAGACAACAAGGTTGGCAAGAGAGTAGAATAGCCCCGATTGTTTGAGTCATTAGTACATCGACATGAGAGTTGTAGGGTGAGCGGAGGCATGTTACCATTTATTTATAAGTAGTTCTATTGCAGATGGGGAGACAAGAGCGTTTAAACCCATAGTTGGTAAGGAAATGTGCGTACTGTTTAATAATGTCTCGGAAAGGGACGTATAAGCAATTGGAGATAAATTGGAGAATATTACAGAAAACACTGATGCATTGACTCACATATCTAATTAACGTCATGAGAATAAAAGTAGCCCAACATATGTATAACACTGGATTAATTGATTTATCAAGTGTATGTTCTCCGAAGAGGAATTTGTACAATCACCCAGGCTATTAAGGGGTGGATACACGATGTGGAGGGGGTTTACCATCAGTATTTGGATGTACTGGCCGTGATTCGACATGTGCTTGAAACTGTTCTATTAATAGCACTACTGATTGGCGATTTAAAACATGCAGCTGTATATGTTTGTCGTTAAGACATATATCTCCGATCAGTGTTACCCTAGAACGACTGAGGTATGTCTTGTCTACTCTCGTCATGTTGGTAAAACAGACGCGTGCAAAGGGTGACTCTCTAGAAAGTGACTACCAGGCTGTATTAGATTAGGGGAATACATACTTAGTACGTGTTTATGCCAATAAGCACACCCTCATTTCCTTTAATGACTACAGATAACCTCTTCAACTACCGAATGGCATGGCAAATAAGACCTTACATGAGAGTTCAACATTCAAACTAATCGGCGTGACATTCATTGTTAGCTTGGATTTAAACTAATACATTGAATACATTGCAAAGCCTTCTGCGAGGAATGGGGGGGGGCCTCCAGCGTGCTAGTAAACTCCTCACATCTGACCTTATCCTCTATCTCTATTAAGCTACCATCAGCCAATGTATGGAGTATTGTTGTCATATGTTGGCCGGTGCATCACACTAGTCTCTCCTTCCTAGACAAGGTCCAAGAACGAGTCGCTAACTTACTAAGCCCCACACTATCTACACAGCTCCTGCCCATGTCTCATCGCCGCAATGGTGCGTCCTAGGGCTTGTTTTACACATACTTCAATGGGTTGTGCTCTGCTGAACTAGCTGCTCTATTACCCTTTCGACACAAATACAATAGCCACGCTCCACAATAAGTTAGGTATCATACATTTATGTAGAGTTCCACAGATGCCTGAGAGCTTTCTACTCCAGTATATTCTTTATTTGTGATGCCGGCCCCGGACCTCCCTCCTTGCTCCGTGTGATCCCCACTGTACATACATGAATATGTTCACCACTTATGCACACAGAGTACCCGCTGCACAACTACCAACTTAAAATGACACCCAACACTTACTACCTAATTCTTAGTAGCCCATTACGTGTACAGAGGCGACCTGCCTTGTTTGCGGTGAAATATCATTTAAAGACGAGGTGTATGTATATATATATATATATATATATATATATATATATATATATATATACATGCGATACCCTCAATGCTGCCAAACAAAGATATGGTGGAAGTCCTACATTTGTAAGATAAAAACGACGACGTCAGCGACGCAGTAAAATCTACTGTGAACACCAGATAAACCGAGAAATGGCCTTAGATACATAGATACATTTCACGGGAGCTTAAAAGTAATTCTAAGGGGTGTTGCGAGCAGGTTTTTTGGTTATACTATATATTCGCATTGCATGCGTTTTATTGATGTTTGCTAGAATTGATCTGATACCGACTGCGAGAAGGGGACATAGATCCACTAACTGAGAAAGTTTAATTAATTTGTATTCTTTAAATGCTAACGATTATTAATTATTTTGTGTTATTTCATGTTTTAGGTTTTACCCGTGTTTCTGAATGAAAGTGTATTGTGCTAAATTACTGGCACTTGAATAAAGTAAAAAGGTTGGATGTATTAGAGTGCAGAGTAGCTGCCAGGGGATGTGTTAATCGAAAAAGTGTGTTCACAAAAATTAAGCGATATACGTTTCTGTTAGTTAGACATTGTTTATAATGCTGTGCTATGGACGGTAATGGTTTAATTATATGTTATGGTGTTGTACATGTACCCCTTCCTCATAGTGATAAAGGGACCAGCTTGACTGTTGGAACTGTAAAATGGTGACGAACGCCAAGAGACATTAAAGTAAAATCTGAGCCATCAAAACTAAGGATACGCTCTAATTGAGTAATGTCTAATGACGATAATGTCAGGAAATGAGGAGAGTGTTTGACACAGATTGACCAGCTCCCGAAATGAGCTTATGTGAGCGGACGATCAATCAGATTACAGTAAGTGTTCTTCTGGACGACGTCGCTTAAACTTATATAAGACAGGACGGATCGCACATTAGAGAATTTGAGTTAAGAGTCTTACAGAGACGGTTGAAAGCTAAGTGGTTTGTTTCATCTGAACCCGGAGAAGGAAACGCTGTTTACGTTTTATTCACAGTAATATAGCGAAGTTTGCATCCCCAAAGTTCAATCATAAACCAGAAGCAATAACTCATCTCCCTCTCTAAAGATGTTGAGTTCATGTAAATACACGTTTCAAAGAAAATATACATTTTTTTTAGTCAAGGAAAATCAATAATATTATTGTTTTGGCAAAACTCTTAACTGCTTGTTTATTTTACTGTTTCATTAATATGTACTTCTTGGCTCGTTTGTGGGCCGCCCTTGAAACGACTTGGCAGTGTATCTCTTGACCAAATAATCACAAATAATGGAAGTACTTTCATGTCGACATATAATCGTTGACCACAAACATGTTCTTCAAGATGATGAACATCATCAGCGCTGGCGTCCGTAGAATAATGGTCCATATCCCCTCAAGAAACGTCAGAGTAGAAGTGAACAAGAGAGTATTATAATATATTAAGGGAGATTGTCAACAGAATTGTTACTATTATTTCCAATGATATCAATAACATACGAAAAAGTATATGTTATTATATGTAATACTTTCTCAGTATTACTTTAACGGAACAGCACGCTGAAAAAAATGTAATAGAAATTGTCAACGGTTAACCATAATGCGGAGAATATCGAGTGAGTGAATCAGAATATTACGTGAATAATGTATGAATTGATGTATTTATCAAACAAATGAATGTTGTGTCCAATCTATAAATAATATACACACATAAGTCTAGAGAAGCACAAGTTATAATAACCACATACATATTTTCTTGTGGTATTTTCCCTACAGAGTCTGGAAAACGCTAAATCAAAAGTTTCATGACGAATATATATTTTCTTGTGGACCTGATCGATGCTTCTATCTGATGAGCCGTTTGCCTTTGGATATTCACCATGCTACGATTTGCATATATATGAGTTTTCTGTCAAAACTATTGATCACAAGGATCGAAATCGTAATCAAACGTGGGAATGCCGAGAAGCTGAATTCATTCGAAACGATCTATAAAATCGAGCAACTTTCATCATAAACGAATATACAAGAGAACATTAAAACTCATGTGAAATATAGAATATGAAGGCATATACGTTTTTATCGTTACGGATGTATGTTTGAAGTAGTTTCATAATATTACTATGAATATTAAAAGGATTTAAATTTACGCCAATCGTAGATAAGGAAGATGGTTCTGCTAGTGTATAATTGATAATTCAGGCATGGATCTAAGTAGGCACTTACACTTATTTGTATATTCACTATTTGTTTCAGCTGCGTTTTTTTCAAAAAGCTTACAACGAAACTGAGAACAATACAAGTGTGTATGATATACATACACCTATAGTAACCATATGTCACAAAGGAATACGTGTGCGCATACACACGAACATATGCATACATGTACCCCCACACACACACCCATATATATATATATATATATATATATATATATATATATATATATATATATATATGTGTGATTTTATGAAGGCTTACCAAACCATTTTTTTCAGGACACCAATGATCACCATTAAAGATATTTTTTCTTACAAATATTATTTATTCAAACTAAATGGTTTTCCTACACGTGTTTCACTACCAAGCAGTTACTTGCTTGGCTGATCATCAGGGAAATTAAATGTCTGGAATACGGGTTTCAACTGCCGACAATACACAATGTGGCGTTGCAATAGTTAAGGTCACTTATGAAGTGAAGAGGAAAAAAAATAAAAATAAAAATAAAAGTTACAGTTAAAAGACAAGGAAGAACAACGATAAAAAAGAGAGTCCTAGAAAAAGTATCAGAAAAGTAGATCGTGCATTATTTCTTCCACCAAGCACACAAGCAAATAATCGGTCCCAAATACATTTAAAAAACCGGAACAATGTGCGATAATACACGTTCACGTCAGCCGGCACAATGATGAATAAATCCCCCCCCCCCACAAAAAAAACAAAAGAACTAAATCATTCAAGAAACCGCTCACAAGTTACCATTCCAATCCAATGATTGTATGGGAATTCTAAATCCAACTTCTCACAAAGAAAAATCAACATAAATGTCTGCCCGGGTTCGAAGAGCCTTATTTCAATGGCTGATTTCTTACCCTTCGAAACAAACACACGACGAGTTAAACGTCAATCTCGCAGAAACTCTCCTTTATAATAAGAAAAAAATCTTAATTAGTAGATAGAAACTATTAATTCAAAATACTGTTTCTAAAAAAAAATATTATTAAACCTATTCTTTATATGAATTTATTATCTAGTGTCTGGGACGTCATTTTACATTTTAGGAAAATATCCTTTATTTAATTAACTGCCGAATTATTATCGTTTTGTTGTTTAACGAAGCGAAAAAGCCTATCCCGCAGAATTCGTTTTAAAAAAATTATTCATATATTAAAAATAAAATGTTATTATAAAAAAGTTTTCTACAAAAATCTAGTTATTATTTTAAATAATTTAAAATATTTCCTTAACGGCTGTGTCTGTTTGCAACTCTCTGCGGAGAATATTATATTATATTCAATAAATAAATATTACTACGGAATATCGTTATCAAAAATCTATTTTCTATTTTGAAAAACACTTTTTTAATGGACTAGGTTATTTTTTGCCAACTTTACGGGAAAATATGACTTTAACTCGTTAAATGACAGGAGACTTTTTATTACTAATTTAAAATCCCGTACAAAATACTTTTTATGAAAAACCATTGATTTGTAGTTTTAGAAATTAAGTCCGTGTCGGCATGTATGTTTTTTACATTATTTTGTCCTTAATTATTATTCCCCGTTCCTGCCACTTATTGTTTTATTTAATTTAATCTAATTAAAAACTAATTTAATTTAACTTAATTTTATTAAATAGTGGTATCATCCAGGTTGCTATTTCGTATTTTTCACTTAAAATTAGTTGAAATTCCCAATGCATTTCGTATAATATATCTATTTCTGAGAATAAATTGTGATTTATTATTTATTATTCCACTATCTTTTTATATGTAACAAAACTTTCCCTCCTCTATTCTGCTGAATAAGTATTTACTGTAGTTGACTATCAATGGCCCTTATTCCGATAGAATTTTCCTACCTTATCACCCCCAACCTAAGTCCCGACCCTCCGCTAATAATCGAATCAAGACATATCTTATCAGAAGTACGTGTTACTTATTCTCATCCTCTATATTATACACTAATTATTGCCCCAGATTGCCTCAAGAAGGGTCCATCCTGCCTATCTCTGCTGTAAGTTTATACTTCCACCAATTCTCCTCCTATCCAGGTTTTAGGCTTGATAACAGGTAACGGTTTCTATGCAGACAGCATTGTAGTGTTTCCTGCATAGCGTTCAGTAAATTATCTCTAGATGTCATGATGTGGTACGACTCCAATGTACATAGGTTGCATCTCTTCCTTTTGTTCGGTTTATATTTGTTAGCCCTCCCTAAAATGGACCATTTCAGTTCGAAAGGGTCTTGCCTAAGTATGGGGTTTCTCACAAAACGGCCAACAGAAGTGTTAGGCCTATATATGTGTTCCATTTGGCCTCCCCTGAAGGAACTAATGTGATGTCTGAATCTATCATTGACCTAACCCCGGTGGAACCGATATATGATTTCCTACTACTCTCTGTTATCAGGAATTCTCCTCAACGACTTACTGGAACAATGCGGAAAACGTTATATGTGGGTTTCTCCATCGTCTTTTAAAAAGGTATCTTCTTTCTTCAGTGTTTTGTTCATTTGCTTATTTGTTATTTTTAACAATGTTTGCTTAAATGAGAAAAAGCTGCCAAAATACACACAATTAATATATATATATATATATATATGTGTGTGTATATATATATATGTAGTATTTTTATGAATAAATATTAAAGTATTCATACCTACAGGCACAAGCGTTTCGAGCTTACTACTAGCATCAGCGGTCAGGCTGGGCAAACCCTGTTAACAGAGACAGTCGTCATACCAACTCAGCCACAGGAAACTGTCACGTGATGAAGTGACATAGAAATAGACCATCGTTAGCCCTAAAACGTATATATATATATATATATATATATATATATATATATATATATATATATATATATATATATATATGTGGGTGTGTGGGTGTACTTTAAAGCGGGTACAGCCATAATACTAGTTAAAATTGTTGACGAACGTATTCCTAAATACGTTTTAGGGCTGATGACAGTCTATTTCTAATATCCCCGAGAGTGATCGCCTTACATTTCCTGAAAGAGCTCATATATTATATATATGGTAAGTAAACTTAATTATGTCATGATATACTGTATATGAATATAAAAAAATCTACGAGACATAAAGTGCACTATTGGTATAATTAACTTAACTAACAATACACTTGTGTACATACTGTGTTTTGAGTGTTATAGTTGTATTTATTTTATTCCAAGCGCACACTAGAATATAGTATGTAATAGATTGAGGCGCATTGTGAAGTCTTTAAAAGTAACTATATTTATGTTAGGGCAATGCCTTTTTGATAATTTTTATTTTAACTGTCTTAATTTTAAATATCATGTGTAATTATTATAATTGTTATTATTATGATTATAATATGTGTTATATATTTTTGTACACGTAGTTTTTTTATTAGTTATAGTGCCACTGTATTTTTATCAGAAATTAAATTAGACGCTGTGGTGACTCTGGGGAAGCTTGTAAATAGATACCATATATGAGTCATATCCAATGATGTATATTTTACCAAAGTATGGTATATGTAAGTAGTACGAATTCTGAATGTATTTCTCGCGGTCTCTAATTTAGATCTAAAATTAATTACTCATAAGAGATCAGATCTTTCTCAAATAGTATTTGGATATTTATATTCCGAATCTTTAACAGAAAGAGCGTTCACGCTAACCATTCACAATGCACAGTAGCTTATCACATAGATATTACAGATTTTATTTTAAATCCAAAAATGAAAATACATATTGTACTCATAATAGTATATGCATATAATCGTCCTGTTGTTTTACTCATATGAGGGTTGTCAATGTTGCCTTATTTACTGCGAGGATATGAATGGGCGGAACGAGAAATTGGATATGTGAGTTAGATTTTTTTACAAAGCAACGGCTTAAACAATCGCGACCGGACCTAAGACACTAACATGTCACCCCCTAAATCTACAAAAAAATATTTTTATGTCAGTTAGTGTTAACGTCCGAAGATATAATTTGAGGCGAAATAAAAAATCACGTCAGTCTTAAATATTGTTTTGATTTTTTTTCGATCCCAACTATAGTAACGTAATATATTCCTTGTACTGTTAAGCAGTCGCACCAAAACACCATTATGCAAACATACATCTTTATTTCGCCTCAAATTATATTTTCGGACATTAAGACTAACTGACATAAAACTATTTTTTGTAACACAACAATTCCCTCCCTTACCATATAGCTCTCTACATCCCCAACTTCCTGTACCTTACGACACCTTAAATAACACATTTCACATTAACCAACAACCCTCGCTATCTAAGAAACATCTTGATCTCAACCCTCAAATTATCTCATGTTCTCATCCTAACGATTTCAACTAAACTGTGACTTAAAACTTGAACATACACATCAAAAATATTCCCGATACTATAAATGACATAACTACTATATAACAACCGCATACAAAATACACACTTACATTGGGCCAAGTGCCTTCCCCATCAAGACCCGAATCTCAACGCATATCTACTCTTTAAAACACTATAATAGCAATGCCACTAGCGTCTCTCTCTCCAATATGATAAAATGCCATTAGGTCGAGTTCCTACACTCCAGGATCCGCTTTCTGCCTACTATGCACATTAGATTCATTTATGTTAGCTACAGTAGCTAAAAGCAAAAATATCATTAACTCTGAAAATGAACTGATCTAAAAGTTCAGGCACAAGCGAAAATTGTAATATATAAATAGCATTACCCCATCTGGAACACCTCCTCCCAGCCAACAACCCCTATCTAACATTAGACAATTTTTTTTAAATTGTATAATTTGGTAATGTTTTACTTCTTTAATTCTTAACTTTTCCATCCTTACAAATAAGCATCCCAAACACATAATGTACACCTAATAACTAGTTTATCACATAAACACTTTATGCAAATTAAGAACTAACATTATTCTCCTCAACTCCAATATCTTTTAACCGCGTTTACTTAAACATTACAATTCCTATTCCCCTTGTTTTCAATTATTAGCCAACCCTCGTAGACACTCATTCACTCCTTTTTTTATCTCCCTTGTATTCATTCCATCGACCCTGTATACGCTTCGCTCTACCAACAATATTTTTCACATAAATTCCATTTCACTCACCTTAAAACTACGCTCCCTAGTTACTGCTAGAATGGTCGATTTTCTCCCCCTTAAAATCTATTCATAATTTCAACACACTAGTGATTCACTTAAGTTTACAAAAGTCAGCTCAACCCTACCCCATACTCCTCGTACTAGAAATCAAGTGTTGCAAGCAGACTAACGCTGTTCCCAATCCTAATTTCAGGGATACATTAAAGTGTCTTATCTAGTCATGCATTTAATATTTAACTAACTGGGAATTCTTTTAAAGTCTTTATACGTCCAACTCTGAAACACTAGTTGTTTTCCGAAGTATTACATATTAAACACGCAAATTCCAGATTGCCATTCACTTGAAACCTAATTTCCTAATTGAATCCCTGTAAACCTTTCGGAATTATATATAAGTACGTTCAAAGTCCGTTTTATTTACGGGCCCTCTCTCAGAAATATTCACTCAATGACCTTAATTTCAATCCTGCTTTTAGCTCATAATAGCAAACCCCGCTCCCAACTCATATTGGTTTTATTGCTTACTTACAATAAGCAGAAACCAAACAATCCCTCCCCTTCTCTCTTCCAAGCATCAGCCATAGTTCATTTAACTAACCTTATCACCCACTTCTTTATGTGTTATTTTTATTCCTTCCCCCACTCTCTCAGTTGGTCTTGTTTTCATCTAATAAGCTGTCACTCTTTTTAGACTTGATGGAAGTCACTACTTACAATTTCCGACTACCTCCGTTTAAAATGCAAAGTTCAACTTCGATTTCTGAAAAACTACTATCATTCCCGGTCCACGAATATATTTTTAAATGTTTCGAATTCTCAAAATTAATTCCGAATAAGTGTGTTCAACCTACGATTGTACTAACCAGCTTTCTATTGGATTTACAATGCTGCCTTCACGAAACCCCGTCTTTTCCATCTTAACATCACCTTTCACTGGATACCTTATCAACGGACATCCCACCACTGGCCATACCCATATCTCTTTTACACGTACATTCTCACTCTCCATTACTTAATATTTTTCTCCAATTTTGAATGTTGGCTGTACCACTGCCAACTTATCTATCTATGTAATTCCTCTGATAATAAAAGTTTAATCTTTTAAAAGCCTTGGCTTAAAGAAAAGAAAAATAAACATGCGTTATATATATATATATATATGTATATATATGTAAAGGAGTAAGGCTACCAACATTTGTAGAATGTTTTTTTCAACATTTATTTATTATTTTGTTGTTTTTTTCAACATTTATTTATTATTTTACCATTTTATGATTTTATATATAACGCGTTTCAAGCGGTGGCCCTCTTTCATCAGATATGAAAATCCATTTGAAGAAATGTCTTTCGATTCGAGCAAATGATGTTTCATTTGAGGAATTTGTTATTGTTTTTGCGCATGCGTGGGTTTGTGTGTGTGTGGGTATCTTTGATTTTTATTTTTGTCTTTTATTTGTCATTTTTCCTGCTTCTCTTGGTCAAGTGCGTGTTACCCATCCATGATCCATCGGTCATCCCAGCCTTCTAGGGTGCGGGAAATTTTCCTTTGAAATTTGATACTTTTTATTGCTTTTTGTCGTCTCCAAAAATTGAAGTGGTGTCTGCGCGCGTGTGTGTCCGTATGCGTGTGGTCTGATCTTGAGTCTTGTGAATAGGTGAGCGATACATACACACACACACACACACAAACACGCACACACACACCCATGCGCGCGCACCCACAGGAATGTGGTTATAGTGACAGGGAAGGGGATAAAGGTTGAATTATATACACATACATACATATACACACACACACACACACATACATATATATATATATATATATATACATACATACATACATACATACATACACACACACACACACATACATATACACACATATTTGCAAAAGATAAATTAATGCAAACGGTCCAAATAGATTTGAACTTGGTTTGGCCGATTTCATAGTTCGGTATTTTATGTGCAAATTTAATGTCTATTGTAAATGATTCATTTAACACAAGTTGCTATTTGACTCATAGCTGTGTAGAAGTGCGCAATAAGAAGTTATGTACTAATATTATCTTCCTTGAATAAGAATTTTCCAGTCTATAGATAACTATAAATAGTTATTTATGTTTGTACTTAACTAGAGGTGGTTAAAGTGTGATCAAAGTGTGTGTTGTTAGAGTTATGATCTGTTTAATGTTGGATTAAATTTAAGTATGAAGTTTTTTTCTTGTGTTAGAAAGTAAGTGTAGTCTTGGCTTTGGAAAATTGGCATAATTTTGAATTTTCCTCCGCTGCATGAGTGCACATGTTGGGAGACGAATAATTTACGGTTTTCTTTGATTTTAATGTTGCTTTTATGTAAAGATACTCTATTATTAAATGTTTTCGTCGCACCTATATAAGCTTCATTACATGTTGTACATTCTTGCACATAGACAACGTTCGTGGAGGTGCAGTTAAGGTCTTTTTTATTGTGAATGTTTGTGTTGGGTTTTTAAATGTGTATGAGTTCCCCTCCATTATTATGTCACAGACCCCACATCTTTCCTTGTTGCATTTTGTGACCCCTTGTATTGTGTGTTGGTTGAGTTTAGATGAGGTTAAAATTTGTTTGAGGTTTTTCGGTTGGCGTTTGCTTTTTATTATTTTTGTTGTTTTTAATATGTCGTTTAGTTTGTTGTTATGGTTGAGTAGGGTTAGGTTTCTTGTTATTTCTGTGAATAATTCTGGATTGTTTTTGTTGTGTGTAGAGATGTATGCCAATATTTGTTCTTTGTTTCGTTTTTTGGGGATTCGTAATTGTGCTAATGGAATGTTTTCTGCTAGTTCTATACCTTTATGTATTATTTGTAGCGGGTATCCTCTTCTTTTTAAAGTTTTCCGTAGTTCCTCCAGTCGGACAATCCGGAGGTCTTTGTCACTGACTATAGTACAGATCCGGCGTGCTAGGGAGTAGGGTATAGATTTTAGGCAGCTTTTGGGGTGATGGCTTCTAAAATGGAGATATTGTTGGGTGTCTGTGGGTTTGTGGTAGATGTCTGTGATTATGTGAGTGTTTTTAATTTTAATCAATACATCTAAGAAGGGTAGTTCTGTTTGACTGTGTTCAATGGTGAATTTAATCTTGGGGTGTAGGTTCTGTAGTATGTTGTGTAATTTATTGATGTCCCCCATGTGGGTTCCCAGAGGATAAAACAATCATCCAGGTATCTTTTTCAAGATTTTATGAAGAGAGTTTGAATATTCTGTCCATATATGTCTTCTATCTTTTCATATAAGATCTTCTCTAGGTAGGCTAGTGTTAGGGTGGCATATGTTGGTGCCATTTTGGTTCCCATTGCTGTACCTAGAATCTGGATGTAGTTTTTGTTATTAAACTCAAAGGAGTTGTTGTTGAGAATAATGTCTATGCTGTCGAGGATGAATTGTTTGGTGAATCTGTGGTGTAGTATTTGTGGGTGTTTGTCCATCCAGTGTGATATTGCGTGTTTACCTAAGTCATGGGGAATGTTGCTATATAAGCTGCTGACGTCAAATGTAACTAATTTATTCCCGGGATTTACTATTTGTGGTAAGGAGCCTAGGAAGTGTATGTCGTCTCTTATGTAGCTTTTGACTTGATCGGTGAATGGTTGTAGTAATATGTCAATTAAGTTACTCAGTCTGCTTGTTGGGCATAATGGTCCTGCTACTATGGGTCAGTCATTAGTAAGAAACAAATCAACATATTTCCCTAACAAACACAACAATACGAAAGAACTAAACACATACTTTGAAAACCTATGGAACATCAACCCTCAGAGTAAAACTAAACCTACCAGTAACCTAACATCTAAACAAAACCAAGCACTAGATAACATCCTAAATAATAATAACATAATTATAAAAGAAGCTGACAAAGGCAGTGCGGTAGTCATCATGGACAAACATTACTATAAATCGAAAATTACAGAGGTACTAGAAAACAATGATTACTACAAATCAATTAGCACCAACATTGATAACAACACCATTTCAAAAATCACAAAACTTTTCACAACATACAATAATATACTAACAAAAAAAGAAAAAGATTTCCTAACAAACTTCATGATTAAAACAAACAACTTTTACGGACTACCTAAGATACATAAATCAAATGAGATAAGGAATGCCATCAACACACAGGCATAAAATATATTAGTGTCCCGAGTCCTAGTGACCTTACATTTAGACCCATAGTAGCAGGAACATCATGCCCAACAAGCAGACTGAGTAACTTAATTGACATATTACTACAACCATTCACCGATCAAGTCAAAAGCTACATAAGAGACGACATACACTTCCTAGGCTCCTTACCACAAATAGTAAATCCCGGGACTAAATTAGTTACATTTGACGTCAGCAGCTAATATAGCAACATTCCCCATGACTTAGGTAAACACGCAATATCACACTGGATGGACAAACACCCACAAATACTACACCACAGATTAACCAAACAATTCATCCTCGACAGCATAGACATTATTCTCAACAACAACTCCTTTGAGTTTAATAACAAAAACTACATCCAGATTCTAGGTACAGCAATGGGAACCAAAATGGCACCAACATATGCCACCCTAACACTAGCCTACCTAGATAAGATCTTATATGAAAAGATAGAAGACATATATGGACAGAATATTCAAACTCTCTTCATAAAATCTTGGAAAGGATACCTGGATGATTGTTTTATCCTCTGGGAACCCACATGGGGGGACATCAATAAATTACACAACATACTACAGAACCTACACCCCAAGATTAAATTCACCATTGAACACAGTCAAACAGAACTACCCTTCTTAGATGTATTGATTAAAATTAAAAACACTCACATAATCACAGACATCTACCACAAACCCACAGACACCCAACAATATCTCCATTTTAGAAGCCATCACCCCAAAAGCTGCCTAAAATCTATACCCTACTTCCTAGCACGCAGGATCTGTACTATAGTCAGTGACAAAGACCTCCGGATTGTCCGACTGGAGGAACTACGGAAAACTTTAAAAAGAAGAGGATACCCGCTACAAATAATACATAAAGGTATAGAACTAGCAGAAAACATTCCATTAGCACAATTACGAATCCCCAAAAAACGAAACAAAGAACAAATATTGGCATACATCTCTACACACAACAAAAACAATCCAGAATTATTCACAGAAATAACAAGAAACCTAACCCTACTCAACCATAACAACAAACTAAACGACATATTAAAAACAACAAAAATAATAAAAAGCAAACGCCAACCGAAAAACCTCAAACAAATTTTAACCTCATCTAAACTCAACCAACACACAATACAAGGGGTCACAAAATGTAACAAGGAAAGATGTGGGATCTGTGACATAATAATGGAGGGGAACTCATACACATTTAAAAACCAAACACAAATTTTCACAAAAAAAAACCTTAACTGCACCTCCACGAACGTTGTCTATGTGCTAGAATGTACAACATGTAATGAAGCTTATATAGGTGGGACGAAAACATTTAATAATAGAGTATCTTTACATAAAAGCAACATTAAAATCAAAGAAAACCGTAAATTATTCGTCTCCCAACATGTGCACTCATGCAGCGGAGGAAAATTCAAAATTATGCCAATTTTCCAAAGCCAAGACTACACTTACTTACTAACACAAGAAAAAAACTTCATACTTAAATTTAATCCGACATTAAACAGATCATAACTCTAACAACACACACTTTGATCACACTTTATCCACCTCTAGTTAAGTACAAACATAAATAACTATTTATAGTTATCTATAGACTGGAAAATTCTTATTCAAGGAAGATAATATTAGTACATAACTTCTTATTGCGCACTTCTACACAGCTATGAGTCAAATAGCAACTTGTGTTAAATGAATCATTTACAATAGACATTAAATTTGCACATAAAATACCGAACTATGAAATCGGCCAAACCAAGTTCAAATCTATTTGGACCGTTTGCATTAATTTATCTTTTGCAAATATGTGTGTATATGTATGTGTGTGTGTGTGTATGTATGTATGTATGTATGTATATATATATATATATATATATATATATATATATATATGTGTGTGTGTGTGTGTATATGTATGTATGTGTATATAATTCAACCTTTATCCCCCTCCCTGTCACTATAACCACACGCCTGTGGGTGCGCGCGCATGGGTGTGTGTGTGCGTGTTTGTGTGTGTGTGTGTATGTATCGCTCACCTATTCCCAAGACTCAAGATCAGACCACACGCATACGGACACACACGCGCGCAGACACCACTTCAATTTTTGGAGACGACAAAAAGCAATAAAAAGTATCAAATTTCAAAAGAAAATTTCCCGCACCTTAGAAGGCTGGGATGACCGATGGATCATGGATGGGTAACACGGACTTGACCAAGAGAAGCAGGAAAAATGACAAATAAAAAATAAAAAATAAAAATCAAAGATACCCACACACCCACAAACCCACGCATGCGCAAAAACAATAACAAATTCCTCAAATGAAACAACATTTGCTCGAATCGAAAGACATTTCTTCAAATGGATTTTCATATCTGATGAAAGCGGGCCACCGCTTGAAACGCGTTATATATAAAATCATAAAATGGTAAAATTATAAATAAATGTTGAAAAAAACAACAAAATAATAAATAAATGTTGAAAAAAACATTCTACAAATGTTGGTAGCCTTACTCCTTTACAAAGATACTTTTCTCTCGTTGGAACTGCACTAATACTGCACTACCCTCTTTTCTATATATATATATATATATATATATATATATATATATATATATATATATATATATATATGTGCGTGTGTGTGTAATGCTGTGTGCGTGCGTATATATGTTAGAAGTTCTTGTATTCGAGTTACATTTTAAAGAGATATGACATGATAACAATACGGTCATATTGTCTAAACTCTCTACAGTCAGAACCTGTTAACCTGAATTTACATACTATCGGTGAAGCTAAACTCAACAACTAATGTGCAAGGGAGCACCGATTCTACAAGATTTTCTTTTAGAAAAACATGGATAGGCATACGTACCACAATTATATATATTCTCCGCCAATTGTTTCCAGTCTCACATATAAAAGAGCGCATGAGAGATGTATCAGTCTAGGTAATGTAAGCAATAACAAACTGCCAATAATCGGATTTGTAATGCGTTGTCTATCATAGTTTGCACGATTTCTATACACGGATAGTACTATACCCACTATATGTGTATTGTTCGACAACTATATAATCCCGGTTTTAGTGTAACAGTGCCTGATCGTGTAATAGACTTCATTCTGAGTTTACATCTCATTCTTGAAAGTATTATATTCTGCCTCGATAAGACACATTTTACAAAAAATAGATGTATCTTTAAGAATAGATAGCCTTCTCTTAACGTTTTCTTCCCGAAATATTGACATAACTAACGCATATTTATCGCGTTTACAAATACAATTACTGTATTATATAATTTTACACACTTTTAAACTGCGGCGGAAGAAAGTCGAATGTTTAAATTAATGACACATATTTAAGTCACAAATAAAAACATTACTCAATGGATATTATATGTGTCAGATAATTCACGTGAAACAAATGTTAAACGATCCAAATAAATGTAATTAAATATGAGTTCAAAAACGGGTAAAACGGTACATAGATAAATTAAACAATGTGAAATTTTCCCGAATAAATTGAATGATTTAATGATATGTGTGTGCCGACAGAAATAAGGTTATTGCTGGGGGTTACCCCAGCAATAGAGATGCATTCTACTAATCTGAACTGCTTACTGTAATACGATATATGCACACCATTTAACCACAGCATGGTATTGCTTATAGCACAGCGATTATTTTAAACAAAATGCGAGCCACTACCGGAGTAAAAGATCGAAGATGAAGTGTTACACTATGATCTATAATTTATCTGTCGAATTTGGATGACTTTTCAACGTCTGTAAATGCACCTATGTATGGCATATATAACAATCATCTTACTCGTAATCAAACTGACAACACATTACTATATTTGATAGAGGAAAACTTATCTCCAGAAACAAATGGCGAACACACAAAGTTAATGTAAAAAAAGTACAAATAATCTACAGTTCTTCTAAGAATCTATTTAGATTATGTGTAACTAATTCTCGATCTGTATGTGAATGCATCGTTCTCTATCTATCTATCTACCTATATATATATATGTATCTGTCTATCTATCCATCTATCTATATGTCGATCTATATATCTACCTATCCAGCCATCTATCTATATGTCTATCTCTTTACGTATCTATCGCTCTATCTCTTTATATATATATATATATATATATATATATATATATATATATATATACGTATATATATATATATATATATACATATATTGCATATGTATGTATGTGTGTGTCTGTTATTTAGAATGAGTATGTATGCGTGCACGTGTATGGAGAGAGCAACCAGTTCAAATGCCTGTGGCAATCGTGGCATAGAACCCAATTAACTTTGCTTCTTTCGAAAGTTTCGAAAGTTTCTATTTAAGAATGTTATTAATGTTTCCTAAAAATAACATATTTGTCTTTCTTCCATTCTGGCTTCTAATTCTATCAATAATCTAAACAGTTACACGTGTGACTTAAGTTATTCGTTCATAAATATGGTTGTAAAATGTTTACAAACAAGTATACGACAATTATGGGTTGCTTTTTTCTTTGAGATTTGGCCATCATGCCCCGATGGTTTCCTTTATTTTTGCTTGCATCGGATCAATCTTCCTGGGTTGTTAATTATGTCTTCATATGAGAAATACCAAAGCTTAACACATGTGAGGTATTATCAATGATAACCTAATCGTATTCAATCCGATGGGTTCTCTCTCGAGAAAAAAAAGAGGTAATAAAAGTATTTCTTTAGATTCGTTTGAGATAGTTCCTATATAAACTGATGTACACTATGTTAGTCAATATATATCCTCAATTAACACACACACATACACCCATAGCCCCATATATATATATATATATATATATATATATATATATATATATATATATATATATATATATATATATTAGGAGTTCATACCTTTTGTATATATACATATATATATATATATATATATGTATGTATACATAAAAATGGAATAAAGAATAAGCAATTCAACAACTAGCAAACATAAACTCAAAAACTCATGCTGTAAAGTTCCACCGAGATATTTCGGTCGTAGATACGGCCATTTTCGATCAGTTAATACACTTTATTTCAAAACAGAAACGTTTTCAAATTTATACAGAGAATGCGATTGGAAGAAAATGTCACGTGCAGAGAACAACAAAAATTGGAGAAAAAGGAATGCGATGAATGTTATGAAAAGAGAAAGAAAAAGAAGATGAAGAAGAGGAAGAAGAAGAAAGAGAGACTAATCAACCACTATCTTATGAACGTCAGTTGAAGAAGACGAAACGAAGAAGAAGAGAAAGCGAGAGCAAACGTGAGAACGGGTAAATCGACATTTTGCTGTCGAAAACTATTAAAGAAGAAAAAAAAGAGAGAGAGAAAAAATCAGTGCTTATATATCGCCTGCTGGTTGAATTCGGGCTGAGAACGTCAACAGTCTACAGAAGTAGTAGTAATTTGAAGCAGTTAACGTCGAGGGACGAAACAAGGGAAGAGGAGGAGGCAGGGGAGGAGCAGAAGGGGGAAGAAGAGAGACAAGGGTTAA
Organism: Sepiola atlantica; assembly: GCA_963556195.1. Lineage (NCBI taxonomy): Eukaryota > Metazoa > Mollusca > Cephalopoda > Sepiida > Sepiolidae > Sepiola > Sepiola atlantica. The sequence continues at coordinate 125,704,588 of OY744526.1, read as the reverse complement.
AAGTTAGCCAGAGTCGTATTCATTTAGATTCATCTCGTATAAAATCGATGTAGCCGAAGGAAAGGAAATATTATAGAAACCTTGTCTTTGGGCAATGGTGTTCTTATGACATAGGATCAAAACAGGATTCTGTAAGACGTCGCAGTTTGGTATCATGAATATGTTTGATAGGGATTGTCTTATGGGTATTGAAGTGGTGGCCGGAAGAGATCATATAAGTGCATAGTTCATTTGAGGTATCGCCGTTTTTTATGACACGATTATGTTCGTATATTCGCTTCTTTAACGGACGTTGTGTCTTGCCAACATATATTTTTCCATAGTCGGCGCAAGGAATAGTATAAATTCCAGGACCAAGGTACTCGTGGTTTGTGGAAAATCTACAATAGTGTGATGAACAATGGCAAACCAACGATGTCTCTGCTATAAAATCACAACGACTTGCCCAGCTTTCTGACTGTAACCCCACTTTTGACTTAGCCAACCACACATCCCTAAATTACCACTGCGGGCGTAATCCACACCTGCGAACCTGGTCATCACGCAATCTCACGTAAGAGACATCAAAAACACTTTGACACCTCCAAAACGTGTGGGCCTGATCTAATACCAGTAATAATAATCAAGAAATGATCTACTGAGCTGGGCATTAAGGTCTCCAAACTCTACAACCAATGACTTGTTTCTAATAGTTGAAGAATTACCTCTGTAGTACCAGTCTTCAAAGATTCTCGAGATGGAACTGATCCGCTAAACTTCCATTCAATCAGTCTACTCTAGATCTTTGCTGACATTTTTCAAACCATTAATCAATTCATGCTAAACTTATTTCTGATCATCAATACGGATTTAGACAAACAAGATCTTACGCAGATATCCTTACGGCCATCTCTCAACGCATATATCATACACTGAGCCAAACCAGGTGAAGCTAGGGCGGTAGCGCTTATTATATACGATGCCTTTGCCAATGTATGGCAAGTAGGTCTTCTCCTAACACTGCACTTATGTGGTATTACTTGACAAATATGTTATATAATGTTATTATTCCTTACAAAAAGAAAGATTCAGGTTGACCTTGATGGCCGTTCATCTAAGCAACATGACATAAATGCTGATGTACCCCATTAGTTTATCGTTGTACCCTACTGTTCCTGATCTTCATAAATTACCTCCATGATATCATTGAGACTGAGATAGGGAGGTTTGCTGATGACACCACCCTCTACTATCGTCATGTGGAGAAACCCGACGCGTACACATCTGAGGAAATAGTTGAATCATTAAGAAATGACTTCCAGTCGGTAGTGGTTGGTGTCAATAATGGATGGTGACTTTTAATGCCGCAAAGATAAAGCTAATTTCCTCTAATAACTACAAGACACTTCTTACATCACCGATTGTCATGGCAAATAACATTCATCCTTGTCATTCAAACTTCTCGTCATGACTTTCATAGATAACATGAGGTTGAATAAATACATTCAGGACATTACCAGGGTTGCTGCAATGACGGTTGGCTCAATCTACTGTGGTAGTAAACTGCTCACACCTGATAGTATCCTATATTTCTACAATGCATCAAGTATTGTTTCCACAGCTGTGCTGAGGCATCATCTACTTGTCTCTTCCTCTTAGTCAAGGCCCAAAAAAGAGTTGCTAACTTAATAGGTCCCTTACTATCCACGAAGATTCAGCGCCTGTTTCATCCCCGCAAGGTTGCTTCCTTGTGCTTGTTTTGCAAGTACTTCAATGACTTTTGATCTGATTAACTTGCTGCTCTGGTGCCCTCACAGCGTAAATTCAGTAGACCAACCCGACAATCGGTCAACTCCTATTTATTCACTATGGAGGTCTCCTGATGCCCAAAAGTGTTCTACTCCAAACGCTTCTTTTCTCGTGCTGCTAAATCTTGAACTCCTTCCCTGCTCCCTGTATTCCTGACGGGATCGATATGCAGTAATTTAAAATTAGCATAAACAGACATCTAGCTGCACAGCTCCTGATTTAGGTTGACCCCCTAAAAACTTTCACCATTTTTATTACGTCTAAAGTGGCGACCTATATTGTTTGGGGTAAACTATGGAAAGACAAATTGTAAACATGTTTGCACCAATAAACTCCTAAACATCTATTATTTTCAACTTATTTTTACAAAATCATTAATATGTCGGATTTGTTAGCGCATGAACAGTAATCTGGTCAACAAAAATGTATGTGGGTAATTTACTTTGTATAATTATGTCCTTGTTATTTATTTTGCTGTTGTTCTTGTTATGAACTAAATAAGATTTTGTCAAATTGTAAATGATAATGACTTTTTGAACGAAAAAATAAAAAAAAGTTCAATCTATTTTCCAGTATTGTTTTTTCTTATAAGTTTAAATACATTTTTTTAGTATATATTTTTTAATTTGTTGTAATACTTTTTATTGTTTCTATAATTTCTTTGATATGTTGTCCTGTAAATATATTTACCAACTATTCTGTTATTTTTATGTTGTTTTTGCATTTTAATTTTCCAAGTTTTTTTTCTTTATAAGTATTTTACATTTTT
>OY744526.1:125639531-125697031 GCA_963556195.1 Sepiola atlantica | reverse complement strand
TTCCTTCAGAAGCAGGCAGCTTCAGCTTTTGATTAGCTAATAATTTTGATTTCTTCATGGAATCATTTGTCATTATAAACCCACAGTCCACATATTCAGGATTCTCAGAATCAGCACTTGATGGATGGAAGCCTTGTAATTTAAAAATATTACCGGTAATAACATGTAGTCTTCCGTTTTCGAACTTGATGATGACAGTGTGGAAAGTCAGAGGGCAAAAAAATAAAATACACATTAAGCATTACAGTACATGCATGTATAATTTTTAAAAAACATAGAATTTCAGACCCCATGTATTTTCCGTGGGACCCACTCCTGCCCTAATGAAATCTCCAGGTCAATTACAAAATGGGTTAGGTCCAGAAATGGTACCGACGCCCGCGTTGATAAACACTGGTTTAGGTGACGTTATTTTCTGAATTGACTTCTATGAACACTACACTGTTGTAACTAGAATTACTTTCGGTTAACGTGGAATATTATGTCCCCCATTGTTGTAACAAATACGTGATAAGTTAACTAAAATATTTGGAGATTTTACTATCTATTTTTTATCCAAATTTAAAACCAATTCATTCAAAAAATGCCGAGAACAAACGTAATTGATGTCAAAGTGAAATTCATTTAATGAAATAAATTGAGTTAAATGTAAATCAGTAATCCAAAGTTTTTTACGCCAAATAAAAATGGATTCATTGCTGCCACTGATTACATCAACACAATTGGAAATAATATTTGCAAATTAATTAATAATGTAGTATAATCAATCCTTTATGTGATATTATATGTACACATGTCGCCTAATTCTATTTGATGTAATGAGTTTTACATGCTTTTTAATTCACATGATGCCGAAGAAAAGACCATGCCTCTGATAAACATAAACACACATCCTAAGACTAATTAACATTAAAACATATCATGAGTCTAATTCGGCTTTCATATATTGCTAACTGCGGCGACATAAGGCTTTGTATTACAGACTTAAATAAAGTATTGAATAGATTACTGCAAAATATTATAACTTTCAATTAGTTTTCTGTTTACAGCGGTTTTGACCTAGAAGTCTCGTTGTGTAACTTTTCACGAAACGAAACAAAATTAAATGCGAAATGAGATGAGAAAACGCACAATCTCGACTTAATAAGTGTTGACATTTTCCGTGTTTTTCTAAGACAATTTCAAATATATTATACACTTGTTCATCCAACAGTTCAATATGCAACATGTAACCAAGAATAGAATATAGACGGTAGTTGAAATTAACCTTTTCTTGTACACTTTTAAAAATGACTATAACGCAATACTTACATAACAATTATGAGTTATTCCTTTATATTTATTTCAACAAAAAAATAAATGAAAAAATCGAAGAGTATCTATTAAAATGCGATTGTAGATATGAAAATATTGTTGTATCTATATACATATTTCTATAGAAACATGGCATATATAATACACACTAAATGTACACAAAGTATAGAATGATTGGCAGAAATGGTAAATACTATACACATCATGTAGGCTAAAAAGAAGTTGAAATATTGAAAGTGTGCATTAGGCGATGAGCTAAAAAAAACATGTGGCAGTTAAAACGCTTTAGCACTTAAAATGAAATACAGATACGAAACATCAGTTAATTAGATTTTTTCAATGGCTGTTCAAACAAAGAAGAAACACATGAACACAAGCATTTGAGCATTATGATATTATAGCAACTTGACTAAATCTTTATAGAAATATTATCAAAAAAAGAAATATAAAAAAAAATACTAGTTTGATGAATGCAATAATTATAAAATGTGGTCATAACAAAAGTTGGTAAAAGGTAAAATGTGTAAATAAAATGAAAAGCGAAAATCAGACCCCTAGACTTACGAGGTAAATTCTGTATGGTTCTGTCTCAAGCACAATGTACTGATATTATGAATACTTATAAGATTGAGACATTACAGAATTAGTAGAAGGGCAAGAATGTAAATTAACTGAAAATGTATGGTGGTATATGAATGTTGTACTGCATACTCTCAATTCTAAAAGTATAGGGCTCGTCCAGAATTTTAACCCCGGACCTCTCGCAACCTAAGAAGGAATCATACCTATAGGACAACGATGCAACTACTATGTGTGAATGTTCCAATCCGAATTAATTTGCATGTATTAAACAAGTATTAGATTTAACCATCACCAAAGTAGGAAAATGGCAAATAGCGTAAATAAACTAAAAATGTGTGATACTAAATACATTCTGTAATGCAGACTTTCAATTTTTAAAGTATTTGGGTCGTCCAGGATTTTAATCCGGAACCTGTCGCACCCTAAGCGAGAATCATACCCCTAGAATCACGAGACAACTTCTGTATAGGTGGGGTTCAAGCCGGATTCAGCTGCATGTATTAAATACTTATAGGATTGAGACATAACACCATTCCTAATAGGACAACAAGCGTAAAAATACTGAAAATATGTGATCATGAATAACTTCTGTAATCAAGACTTTCAATTCTAAAAGTATCGGACTCATCCGGGATTTATACCCGTGACCTCTCGAATCCTAGCCAAGACTTATACCCTAGACCAACGAGTCAACTTATGTTAGGTTATGTTTCAAGCCCAATTAACCTGCATATAAAAGAGAATTATCTGATTGAGACATAACAATAGTAGTAGTCAACCAAGCAACGTCGATTAATTAAAAATGTGTGATACAAAAGACATTCTGTAATGAAGAATTTCGTGACCTCTCGCACCCAAAGCGAAACTCCTACTATAGACAACTTCTGTACGGTGCTGTTTCAAGCCGGATTTTATGGCATATATCAAAATATTATAACATTGAGACATAACGAAAGTAGTAAATGGTTAAACAGCGAAAAGTATCTGCAAATCTATGATACTAGAGACTTCTGTATTGCAGCCGTTCAATGTAAAAAGCCCCGTCCGGATCATACACCGGGATTTCACCAACCTAAGCGAGAATCATGCACCTAGATGAACGAGATAACTGTTGTAGTAGGCTTTGTCGAGTTGAATTAATCTGCATATATTAAATAATTATAAGATTTAGACATTACACAAGTAGTTAGAGTACAAAAAGCAAAAATTAACTGTGGGTGGGTGATACTAAATAAATTCTATAATGCAGACATTCGATTCCAAATGTATTGAGCTCGTCTTGGATTTGAACCCTGGACAACTTGCACCTTAAGCGAGCATCACACGTCTTAACAAACAATCCTAGTATTGCATATAACTGTTTCAAGCAAAACTCACTAGCATATATCATATAATTATAAAATTGAGAAATAACACATGTAATAAAAAAGACAAAAAGCGTGAATTAACAGAACACATGCTATACTAAAGCCATCCTCGAATGCAGACGCGTCAGGCAACTCCTGCATTCTCAGCGAGCATCATACGCTTAGACTAACAGGCTTGCTTTAGTATATGACTGTGTCAAGCCTAATTCACCTGTGTATATAAAACAATATAATATTGCGTCATAAAAAAGAGTAAAAATACCTATATGCTAAATAAACGGTACGTTTTTGATACTCAATAAATGCTGTTATTCTAAAAGTATTGGACTCGTCTGATATTTGACCACGGGATCCCCCGCCTCCTAAGAGGAAATCATACCCCTAGACCAACGAACCAACTTTTGCATAGTTTTGCTTCAAGACAAATCTTCCTGCATATATTACAGAAGTGTAAGATGCATACATAACAAAGTAGTAAAAGGCTTGTACGAGATTGGGCTTTTCTATCCTTACTCGAGAAGCATACCCCTAAACAAAGGGCCAACATATGTATGCTTTCGTTTCAACCCGAAATTACAAACATGTATCAAAAATTAAAATGTTAACAGATGCCAACAAGAAGCAAAAAGAAAAAAAAAACGTAAATAAACTTAAAATGAATGATACTTAAAAGATATGTAATGCAGACTTTCATGTCTAAAAGCATTTGGTTCGTCCGGGATTTGATCCAGGGACCTAAGCGAGATTCCCACCACAAGCGTATGAGACAACTTCTGTGTAGCTCTTTTTCAAGCCAAATAAACCTTCATGTATGACCTAATTATTAGATTGAGACATTGCAAAAGAAGTAAAAAGATACCTAAGTCAACGCGTAAATAAACTGAAAATGTGTGATGCTATAGAAAGTATGTTATGACAACTTCCAATTCAAAGAGTATTAGGCTTGTACGAGTTTAAACCAGGGATCTGTCTTACGCTTAGCGAGATCATACCCCAAGACTTCTGTATGCTTCTGTTTCAAGCAACATGTATTTAAAAATTATAAGATTGAGACATAACAAAACAGTAAAAAGACAAAAACTGTAAATACACTGCAAATAAGTGATATTAATTAAATAATGTAATGTAGACTTTCATGTGTAAAAGTAGTGGTCTAGTCTAGGATTGGAACCAGATTGCTACGCCTAGGCTGATGAGAAAACTTCTGTATGGTTCTGTTTCAAGCCGAATTTACCTGCATGTATTAAAGAATTATTACATTGAGACATCACAAAAAGAAGTAAAAGGAACAACGTGTAAATAAACGAAAGATATGTGATCCTGTAGAAATTCTGTAATGCAGACTTTCAATTCAAAAAGTATAAGGCTCGTCCGAGATTAGAACTAGCGCCATGTCGCCTCCTATGGTACTATCATAATCCTAGACAAACGAGCTTACATTTGTATTGTACTGTGTCAAGCCGAATGTACCTGCATGTATTAAATACATTGCGGCATCACAAAAAGAAGTAAAATGACAAACAGTGTAAATACACTGAACATGTGTGATACTATAACAATTCTGTAATGCAAACTTTCAATTAAAAATGTATTAGGCTTGTACGAGATTTTAACCATCGACCTGTCGAACCATGAGCGAGTATCATACCCTTAGACTATCACACCAACTTCTGTTTCAGGCCGAATTTACCTGCATGTATAATATAATTATAAGAGTGGGGCATCACAAAAAATGGTCAAAGGACAAAAAGTGTAAATAAACTGCAAATGAATTATGTAATTTTAACTTTCAATTCAAAACGCAGTGTGCTCGTCCACGATTTGAACCCAAGCGAGACTCAGATCTATGGACTAACAAGCTAGATTCCGACAAAATGTGTGCCAAGCCGAATTCATCTGCATGTATATTAATTATAACATTCCACATCACAAAAAAAGTAAAAGGACAAAAAGCGTAGATAAACAGACAATGTGTGATACTATCGACATTCTATAATCGAAACTTCCAATCAAAGAAGTATAATGCGTGTCCGAGATCGAAACCAGCGACTTGTTGTACACTACGCGAGACTCAAACCTCTAGACTTACGATCCAACTTTTGTATGGTTTTGTTTCAAGTCAAAGTTACCTACATGTATTAAAATATGAACAGATTGAGACATCACAAAAAAGAAAAAAATACAAAAAACCTAAATAAACTGAAAATGTATGATACTGCAGAAAATATTGTAATGCAAAGTTTACATAATAAAATTACGAGGCTCGCCCGAAATCAGAATTATGGACCTGTCGCTTCCTAAGCGAGAACCATACACCTAGACTAAAGAGCCATTTACTGTACAGTTGTGTTTCCAGTCGAATTTACCAGCATGTATTTAGTAATTATACGATGGAGACATAACACTTATAGAATTACACTAAAACTTACCGGCATAAGGGGCTCAATTGGTATCCATCTCATGGAGGAGTGCTTATTCGAATGAATGAACATTTATAGACTAAAATGGCCACATATGAATCCCAGCCAATCAGAACACAGTAAATGGGCTTTCCCTTCTGAGCATAATGGAAGATTCTAGCCTTGTTATAAACAGGCATTTTGACTTATCTTGCTGCTAAACAGTTTGACTTATCTTGCTGCTCAACTGGTCGTACAGTTGAGCGCTAAGCATCGACTCTATAACACTGTAGTAAAATGACAAAAAAGCGTAAATAAACTGAAAATGTTTGATACTATAGACATTTTGTAATGCAGACTGTGCATTTAAAAAGTATAAGGTTGGTCCGAGATTGGAACCAGGGACCTGTCGCAACCTAAGCGAGACTCATACTCATATGTACAAACGAGCCATCTTATGTATGGTTACTTTTTCAAACCGAACTTACCTGCATGTATTAAATGATTATAAGACATCACACAACATGTTACTTAACTGAAAATGTTTTATACGGTAAGGATTCTTTAATGCAGAATTTCAATTCTCAATTTATTGAGACCGCCAAGATTTGAACCAGGCCCCTCTCACACCCTAAGCGCGAATATACTTCTATACGAACGAGCAAACCTCTGTATGGTTCTGTTTAAAGCCGAATTAACCTGCATATATTTAAAAATATATAAGATTGATACAAAACAACAGTAGTTAACAGGCAAAAAGGAAAAATAAACTGAAAAGGTGTGATACTTAAAACTTATGTAATGCACACTGTAAATTCTAAAATGCCAAGGATTTGAACGCGGGGCGTTTCGCACTCACATCTTACTCCTAGACACACGAGCCAACTTCTCTATCGTTATGTTTCAAGCAAAATGTGCCTACATATATTAAATAATTGAGACACAACAAAAATAGTAAGAAGAACAACAATGTAAATTAAACAAAAATTCACCTTCTAATACTAAGAATTATAAGATTGAGAAAGAAAACATATATCAACCCAAGACCTCTCGCACCCTAAACTAGAATCATACCCCTAGACCAACATGCCAACTTTGGTATGTGTTTGTTACAAGCCGAATTCACCTGCATATGTAAAATAATTATACGAATAAAACATAATTAAAGTAGTAAAAAGAAAAAAAAAACGTAATTAACTAAAATGTGTGATAATAACGACATTCTGTAAATCAGCCTTTCAATTCTAAAAATATTGGGTTCGTTTATGATTTGAACTTGTACCTCTCGCACCATAAGCGATAACCATAAATCTAGACTTACTTGGTTCTGATTGAGACATAAAAAGTAGTATAAAGAAAAACACGTAAATTAATTAGAAATGTATCATACTAAAAAAACTATGTAATGCAGACTTTCAATTCTAAATGTACTGAGCTCGGCCGGGACTAAACCCCGGGAACTCTCACGCCATAAGCGTAAACCCTCCGCTTAGACCAATAATTATAACATTATTATTTAGTAAGAATTATAAAATTGAGACATAAAATGTAGTTACAGGAAATAAACGTAAATTTACTAAAAACTGTGTGATACTAAATAAATTCTGTAATGCTAAATATTAATCTTAAATGTATTAGGTTTGTCTGGGGTTTAAACTCATTATATGTTGCATCGTAAGCGATACTCATACCGCTATACATACAATTCACCTGGATGCATTAAAAGATTGAGACAAAACAAAAGTAGTTAAAAGACAAACATATAAATTAAATTAAACTATGTGATACTCAAGAAATTTAGTAATGCAGACATTCAATTCTAAAAGTATTTGGTATCGTCCGAGAGTAGACCCTTGGGAACCCTAGAACCTTAAGCAAGAATTATACCCTTAGATTAATGAGTGAACTTCTGTATGGGTGTGTTTACACCCGACTCCAGAATTATAAGATGAGACATAACAAAAGAAGTAAAGTGCGTAACTAAACTGAAAGTGTGTGATACTTAATAAATAATGTCAAGCAGATTATCAATTTTAATAATATTAGATTCGTCCTGAATTTGCACACGGAACCCCTCGCACCTTTAGCGAGAATCATATTCCTAGACTAACGAGTAAACTACTGTTTTGTTTCAAGCAAAATAAACCTGCATATATGACAGAGTTATAAGATTGAAACATTATAAAAGTAGGAAAAAAGACAAAGACGTAAATTAACTGAACATGTGTGATTCTAAAGAAAGTCTGTAATGCAGACTTTCAATTCCAAATGTATTGGCTCGTGTAGGATTTTAACCCGGGGTCTCTTGCCCCCTCAGCAAGAATATTACCACTAGACACACGTACAAACTTCTGTATGACTCTGTTTTAAGCAACGCCCACCTGCATATATAAAAGTATTATAAGATTGAGACATAACAAAAGTTTCAAAAGTACAAAAACGTAAATTAACTAAAAATGTGTGATACTAAAAAATATCCTGATGCAGACTTTCAATTCAAAAAGTGTTGGGCTCGTCCGGGATTTTAAACAGGAACTAAATTGAGAAAAGACCCACGAGTCAACTTCCGTATTGTTCTGTTTTAAGCCGAATTCACCTGCATATATTAAATCATGATCAGATTGAGACATAACAAAAGTAATAAATGAACAAATAGCGTCAATAAACAAAAAATTGGTGATACTAAAATTGTTATGTAATGCTGACTTCAAATTATAAAAGTATTAGGCTCGTCTGGAATTAAAGCCGAGACATCCCGGATCATCCCGCACCCTAAATGAGAATAATACTATAGACAAACGAGGCAAGTCCTTTAGAGTGATGTTTCAATCCTAATTCACTTGCATATAAAAAACATTATAATATTGAAATATAACAAAAGTAGTAAAATGACAAAAACGTTAATTAACTTAAATTGTGTGATACTAAGAAAATGATGTAATGCAGACTGTAAAGTCTATATTGTGCTTATCCCAGCGTTGTGTTCTTGACCTCCCTCACCCTAAGTGAGACTCATATCATTCAACCAACGAGCGAACTACTGTAATATTCTGTTTCAAGCTAAATTCACCTGCATATATTAATTCATATTGTAATTCAGACTTTAAATTCTAAAAGTATTGCGGTCGGCCGGGAGTTACACCAGGAACATCTCGCACCATAAGCGATAACTATACTCCTATACCAAATATCGAACTTCTGGTCGGTTTTGTTTCAAGCCAGATTCATCTTCATATATTAAAGAATTATAAGATTGAGAGATAACAAAAGTATGAAAAAGACAAACACGTATATAAACTGAAAAACTGTGATACTAAAGAACTTCTTTAATGCAGACATTCAATTTCACATGCATTAGGCTCGCACACGAGATGCACCCTGTATCAACACGCAAACTTTTGTATGATTTTGTTTCAAACCGAATTCCCCTGCATACATTAAAGAATTATAACATTGAGACATAAAAAGTAGTTACAGAAAAAAAAACGTAAATTACCTGAAAATGTGTGATACTATAGAAATTGTGAAGTGTAAACTTTCAATTGAAAAGGATTAGGCTCATCTGAGATTGCAACCACATCCGGCGGTAATTCTAGCTTAGGGTAAGACAGTTACCCTAAACTAGAATTACCACTGGACTAATAAGCAACCTTCTATATGGTTCTGTTTTACGCCAAATAAACCTTCGCATATTAAATAATTAAGTAGTAAAAGAACAAGCGAGAATCAGACCCTAGACTAACGAGTCAACTTTTGTATGGTTCTTTTTCAAACAGAATTCACGTGCATATATTAAATAATAATACGACTTAGACATACTAAAAGTAGTAAAACGACAAGAACGTAAATTAACTGAAAATGTGTGATCTCAAGACATTCTGTAATGCAGACTTTCAATTATAAAACGATAAGGCTTCTCCGGGAGTTAAACCCGGGACGTCTTGCAACCTAAGCGAGAATCGCACCCCTAGTCAAACGATCCAACTTTTGTAGTTGTCTGTTTCTAACCGAAGTCACTTGCATATATTAGGGAATTACAAGATTGAGACACAACTAAAGTAGTAAAAGGACAAGAACGGTAAATACATTAAGATGTGTTATACTAAAGAAATTCTCTAATGCACAATTTCAATTCTAAATGTATTGGGCTCGTCTGGGGTGTGATACCAATGACTTCGTATACATTAAACAAGAATCAGCCCCTTAGGCTAACGAGCCAACTTATGTACGGTTCTGTTTCCAGCCGAATTAACTTACATATATTAAATAATTATAAGATTGAGACATAACAAAAGTAGTAAAAGAGCAGGAACGTAAATTTACTAAAAATGTGCGATACGTGAGAAACTCTGTGATGCAGGCTTTCAATTCGAAAAGTATTAGCCTCGTCCGGGATTAGACCCCGAGATCTATTACACCCTAAGCTTGAATCATACCATCTAGACCAATGAGCCAACCTTTCTATTGTTCTGCTGCAAGACTAATGTACATGCACATATGAAATAATTACAAGATTAAGAGTAAACAATAGTAGTAAAACACAAGAACGTAAATAAACTGACAATTTGTGATACTAAATAAATTCTTTAATGAACACTTTCAATTCTAAAAGTATTGGTCCCGCCTGGGATTTTAACCAAGGTCTTCAAGCACGTTAATCGGAAAGCATACGCTAGACAAACGAGCAAACGTCTGTAGTGTTCTGTTTCAAGCCAAATTCACCTGCATATATCAAATAATTACACGATCGAAACATAACAAGAGTAGTAAAACAACAAACACGTAAATTAACGTAAAATATGTGATACTAAATAAATGTTTAATGCAAACTTTCAATTCTAAAAGTATTAGGCTCGTCAACTACTTTAAACTGAGACGTCTCGAACACTAAGCTAAAATCATACCATAGCCAATCATGCAAACTAGTGTATGGTTCTGTTTCAAGCCGAATTTACCTGTATATAATACATAATTATGAGATTGAGACCAAACTAAAGTATTAAGAAAGAAGAGAACGACAATTAACTGAACATGTGCAACACTAATAAACATAATCTAATGCATATTTCAGCTAGAATCCTTCCTCTAGTCCAATGCGCAAACTTTTGTATGGTTCAGTTTCATGCCGAATGCACTGCATATATTAAAAGAATTATAAGATTGAAATATATAATAGTAGTAAAAGAATAAGAACGAAAATAAACTGAAAATGTGTGATACTAAATAAATACTGTAATGCAAGCTTCCAGTTGTAAAAGTATTTGAACCCGGGATCTCTTGCACTTTAAGCGATTATCAAACTCCTAGTACAACGAGCCAACTTCTGTGTGGTTCCGTTTTAAGCCGAATTCACCTGCATATATAAAATAATTATAAGATGGAAACATAATACCAGACCAAAATGACAAAACGTAAATTAACTAGAAATGTCTGATACTAAAAGAAATCTGTAATGCAGAATTTAAATACTAAAAGTATTGGGCTTCTCCGGGATTTGACGAATGTCCCTTAGCACCCCAAGTGAGAAGCATATCGCTAGACTAACGATCCAACTTATGTAGAGTTATGTTTCAAGCCGAATCCCCGTGCATATAATAAACAATTATAAAATTGAGACAGAACAAAATTAGGAAAAAGACAAGAACTTAAATTAACTGGACATGTGCGATACGACAGAAATTATATAATGCAGACTTCTAATTCTGAATGTATTGGGCCCGTCCGGGATTTTTTCCCGGCAGCTCTCGCACCCTAGGCGTAACTAACAAACGAGCCTAACTTCTGTAGGGTTCTGTTGAAAGCCGAATTTATCTTTATATATTTAAAAAATATAAGATTGAGACAGAACAAAAGTATTAAAAAGACAAGAACGTCAATTAAATGAAAATGTGTATTACTAAAGTTATTCTCTAATGAAGACTTTCGATTCTAAAAGCATCGGGACTTCTCCCACTCTAAGCGAGAAACATACACCTCGATCAACGAGCCAACTTCTGTATGGTTATGTGTCAAGCCGAATTCACCTGCATATATTGAAGAATTATAAGATTGAGTCATAACAAATATCAAGAAGTGAGGCTTGCTGGTCTAATTGATCAGGGGGGGTAGAGATTCGGGAAATTATACGGATGAAGCAGTAAAGCTGAGGGATCCTAACCAATCATGGTGGTGTTTATTAACCCCCCTAAATACATGTGTTAGGACATTCAAGTCGAGTGGGAGGTCATTATCTATAATTTCAGAGACATAATTTAGCATAGTACATCCTGGGGCAAAGGTGAACGGTATAATAACTATGAGTAACGAACGCTGAAATGTAAGGTCAATCATAAGCACATGTAGTCTTGATCATCTGTTTCTAACATATGTTCTCTCGTCAAAGGGAGGGTGTCCTTTAGAATTCGGTCGAGCATTTACTGTTAGAATGTTCACCGAATTTAAAAAAAATAATAATGCACTTAAAAATAGTTACATCACACAACGAAATTCATCATCATAGCCAATATATACACTTTTTAAAAAGAGGTGAGCTGTTACAGCTTGTAAAATATGTTGCACACATTTACTTATTGTCGATACTCATAACTTTTGTTTTAACTCAGTTAACCCATAACAAACTAGTTGCAACTGCAGACGTAAAAAGCTAGTGAGAATTAAGGTGATATTTCAGAGTATCATGCCTAATTGGGAGCAATGTAGCTAGATGTGTGTTGACATAAGTTTAAAATGTCAGCTCGAGGAGAATGCAATTGGAGTATACCGCTTTCCGGCATTTGAAAACCTCACCAGTAAATGGATAGCACTTAAACTGATTGTTTGATTTGTCAAGTGTATTTACGGCAACCGAGCCCTAGAGCATAAAGTTAATCGGAGCATATTCTATCAAAGTACTTGTAAAACACGCACAAGGATACAACATAGCGTTGATTTGAACAGTAAGTGAATCTTCGTAAATAGTAAGGGACTTATTAGATTAGAGACTCTTTTGTGGACCATTTCTAAAATAGTAGATGGCTCACTAGCCTACATTTGACAACAGTACTCTATAAATTGGCGGATAGTGATTTTGTTATGATATATCATATTTCTGGTGTGAGACGTTTTCATGCACGGTAGAAGGATCTCATATTTGTTGCAGCAGCCTTGACAATTGCTTCTATGTATTGGTTCTAAGTTATCTTACCTGTGAATAATAAGCCCAGGAGTTTACACGTTGGCCGGTGAGGTACGGGTGTTTTGGCAATGGCAATCGGTGGTTTAAGAGATATACAGGGTGTTTCAAAAGTCTTGGGAACATAACGATTTTTAATAACTCAAAAACTATTAGGAGTTGAAAAATGAAATTGGTACCGTTTGAAAGGTTAAAGTTTCAAGTTTCGTGTGGAATCTTCAAAGTTGCTCAATATGAGCCCCATTCGTCACACGGCAGACATCTAGTCGATAGTCCATTTCCTGCCAAACGCGTTCCAGCATCTTGACGTCAATGGTTCCCACAACTGCCGTTACTCGAGCCTTTAGTTCGTCAATATCTCTTGGAAGGGGCGGCACATAGACTTGTTGCTTGACAAAGCCCCAAAGGAAAAAGGCACACGGGGTAAGATCTGGAGACCTAGGAGGCCAGGGCATGAGAACGTCATCACCTCGCCCAGATCTCCCAATATATCTACCACGCAGCCTTATGTTAAGAAACTGCCTTACTCTAAGACTCCAGTGTGGTGGTGCACTATCTTGTTGAAAAATGAAGTCATCAGATTCTGCTTGTTCCAACTGAGCCATTAACCAATCTTCCAGCAGGTTGAGATAGGATTCACCAGTGATAGTTGCCTCGTCAAAGAAGAACGGTCCATAGACACCTTTCTTGGAAATTGCACAAAACACGTTCACTTTTGGTGAATCTCGCTCGTGCTCAAGAAGTTCATGAGGATTCTCAGTACCCCATATGCGAGTGTTATGCTTGTTAACTTTGCCATTCAGATGGAAGGTCGCCTCATCGCTAAATACAAGCCGGTCATCAAAGCCGTTATCTTCCAACTTCTCTTGCATTGCAATGCAAAAGTCACGGCGAAGTGGCTTATCATTGTCCTTCAACTTTTGGACAAACTTGAGCTTGTAAGGTACCATTTGCAGTCGTTTCCTTAAGACACGCCAGACAGTTGCTGGAGCAAGCTGAAGTTCCCTGCTGGCTCTTCTCACTGATTTACGGGGGTTCCGCTGAAAGGCTGTCCGAACTTGCTCAACTGCATCTTCTGAAGTTGAAGGGCGACCTGTTCGCTTACTTGGGCACAAACACCCATCTTTCACAAATTTAGCATGCCATCTGACAATGGATTTCCTTTCAGGGGCTTCTTTTTTAAATTTCCTGCGAAATGCACGCTGAACACATGTCCACGATTCAGTCTTTGCAAATTGGAGGACGCAAAATACCTTGTCTTGTTTAGAGAACGCCATTACTGCAACTGGAAAGATGACACGAAAATCATTAGTATGACCAAGAACTTGATTAAGCAAGCTTTAAAATGGAACCAGTTTCATTTTTCTACGTGGAATAGTTCATGAGATATACGCATTTGTAATGTTCCCAAGACTTTTGAAACACCCTGTATTTTAGTTGATGACCGGAAATACACTTTGTCTTAGTACCATTAAATAAACACATTCATTTATAACTCTATTACACTACAAGTTGGATGCCACTTTCGAATTGTTCCAGTAAATTCCTCGAAATGTGTACGTCCGTTTTACCCACTGCATAGGCATAACGTAAAGTTGTCACTGTCAGCTTAATCACGGTAACACAAATCATTTTCATTTATCTGTTCTCCTCAAAATATTACGTCACAAGAAAATTCCACGTATTCAACGAATGCCACACATGACCGATATATGCATATATGCATTTAAACATATTGTTGTATGCACATATTGATGACATGATGAAATATATACATTTATATATATATGTATATATATATATATATACGTCTACTTCTACGTGAAAGTACTTGAATGCTATTTTAAGCCTAGATTCGTTTAAAGATCACACAGGTCGATCCCAACAACAACACATGACTGGCACAATTCATTTAAAATAATGGCTTTAAATTATGATGAGTGCGTATATCTTCGAAAAATCTAAATACAAATGTAAATTATATGTCATTGTATGGAATTTCTAATGGTTTATTTTTTTAATGATTCCAATTTTCTAATATATCAAAAATAGTGTGAAACAAGAGCATTCTACTTCTACTTGATTTTATGCTGCAGAACGCAAGTACTCGATTTAAACTTCCAATCAAGGTTGACTGTTAGCATACCACAGATTGACTACATTATAACAAATGATACATATGTATAAACAGGGTTATGGTTGGGCGAATACATATATTGTGCGGTTTTTAAAACAAATGCATATGACTTTTCTTACGTTTTTCTTTTTTTATGATTAGAATTTGCTCTATATAGACAATGTTTTGAAAACAAGAACATTTACTTTCTAATACACACATATATATACATATATATATATATATATATAGACATATATATATAGTTATGTATATATATATATAAAGATATAATTATTTATATATAACACATGTGTATATATATGCATATATACACATACACATACTCATATATATGCATATATATATATATATATATATAAATATATATATACATATATATATACATAAATATATATATATATATATATATATATATATATATATATATATATATATATGCATAATCTTATGGGATACTAATGTTTCAACATTTCTCTCGGGTAAACTATAAAGCATGGTGTGTATATCATGCGGGATTAGTTCGACTGTCCTTTCTCATTTGAACAACGACAAAATGATGATGTATAAAACAAAGAAACATGAAGGTATATAGCTCTTAAATAGTTAGTTCTTGGTAATGTCATGGATTCTCAGCTTTGCATTAAACAATTATTTTCTTAGCCCCGTCGTAGGAACGTGTTCAAGTAGCTTGTGTATATTGAAATAGCAAACGCCCCTTATATATCTAGTATCTTTCAATTGAATTGAAATAGTACCTGTTTTAATTAATGAGAACCATCGAGGAATAAAAAAATCAAATTTAATGTAACAATCTGCCTGAATTCATTATTTAATTAATGTTAAATTTTAAACGATTTATTCAAAAATAGTATTATATAAGGTTATTTATATGTAGTTGTTTAGCGTGTCTAAGTCCCGAATACAGGACAAGTAAGGCAGCAGCTTTTTACTGTGTGAAATAATTACATTTAATGATGTGAGAAGTAGCTTTAACTTCTCTTTGTTCACAAAATTAGAAAAATCGTGCATTCTTTCATATACTTGAAAATGTGATGATAGAACACGCTGCAAAGAATGATCTAGGGTTGCTGTTTTCCAATACTAATAATTTTATATTATTTTATGACGCATAAGGTATGCAACAATATTATTGCTTATACACTTATTTTATTATAATATAAATATATATAATTCTATGAACGCGTGATCAAATTTCGCGGCATATTCCATTTCATACAATAGCGTATGATCCGTCGTTGCTTGAGAATAAATGATGATTACTACTTTGAATTTTGGCAATATGTTTATAACACTAGATATATTTTATTGTTCCTCTCGTTTTACCATCAGTGTTTATATATGATTAAACTTCCATTCAAAATTGGATATGTTTTTTAACGGGTGAATGTTGTTCTATGAAAAACTCCCCAAGTTTCCCAGATAGAGAGAAAGAGAGACGGCGTTCATTGCCATAGCCAGGACACAAGCCCAATCACTAGGCGTCTTTATAGGCATCCATGTTCTTGTACCTGTACGCCTGGCTAATAGACGAGAAGGAGTGCGAATGCCGGGTTATAGGCAGAACCCATCTACTCCTTAAGCAATTATAGGTTTGCATACATGATACTAGGTTCGAGATTCCAGCTCTAGGAAGGTTGTTGATCAAAGCTAAAAAGACCTCCCTCTCCAACGGTTTGATACCAATACATAAGTGGTTAGTAACAAGGTTTTAATTTTAGCATTTTTCTTTGTCTTAGATGGATTAATTGACAAGGTATACGGGTTAAGCACTCCGGGAGAGGATAACCTGCTCCCATGTACTAGTCGAGTATTACCGAGCCCCATCAGGTAAAAACAAAAACAATATACATATATAAACACACACCTATACATATACATATACATGTATACATATATATATATATATATATATATATATATATATATATATATATATGTATATATATATATATATATATATATATATATATACATAATACTACTCCAGGTAAAACATCCACAGAGTAGTAATCCAAAGAATTGCAACCGGGTTTATAAAAAGTGCTCAATATCAAATAGAGCTTTTATATATGATTTTTTTATTTACACAGACATATATAACATCTGAGACACTGGCATGCCGATGTTATCGATCAACAGCGATTATAAACTGAGATCTCATCAGGGTTAGAATCCGATCTTAACATTAGGCCATATTTGGAAATCCTCCCAAATGTGATCTAAGGTTAAGATCAGATTCTGAATATGCCTGATGAGAGCTCCATTTATAATAGTTGTTGATCGATAACATCGGCATGCCAGGGTCGCAGATGGGTACATGTTTGTGTAAGTAAAAATATTCATATATATATATATGTGTATGTATACATGCATATATGACGATTATATATGTTCATGGTACACTTATAAGAGGGTAGAGCGATTGAAGATATGTTTCCATCTCACGAGTAAGCACAAGTTTGTCTCTCTTTGAACTCCGAACGCGTTAACTCCTCTAAAACCTAGCAGAATATTAGCAAGAATAAAGAAAGACAAATAAAGATGTGTGAAACATGCAAAGAAAGCGAAAACATGGGAAAATGTGTTTGACTAAATACTCATCGCTACGCAAAATACATGTAATGATTCAGAAAGAGACAGTTCAGGAATAAAAACAAATTAGAACTTAGCATTTTTAAAAATTACATTCATACGCTTCACTTGACATTTTTGTTTCCAACTGCGGTCGGTGGCAGATATAAATATGGCTTATCTCGTCGTTCTGTAACTACGTAAGAAGAGGTGAAAAGTACTATATTAAATGCAGTATAAACTAAGAAAATATAGTATATTGGGTTACTTGTATATACATTTATCATAAACGTTGTATGATAGTGCTGAATTACTTAATGATTTATATATTAACTATCAGGATAACATGAAAGTAATATTAATAGATACATTTCTAGTGGTACAAAGTTCTATTAACGCAAGAGATATAGACGAGAGGAAACAGATGATTGTGTTTTTTCTTTGCCACCCAAAAAATGTCACAACCGTCTATATTCATTGCGTTATTATATTATAATAACACTACTCATGATAAGTATATGCCTAATAATATGTAGGGTTAGGGATATTGTAACGATAAGTATAATAACAAGCCGCGCATGGGTTGTCCCCCTCTGTATGTGACTCGATGTGGCGAGTGTAAAATGCAATACATTTGGGCAATTTGGGGCATTTTAGGCCCCTTTTTGACCCCCCCCCCTCGGGGCGCGAACCAGAATTTTTCTGAAGTAAAGGATGCTCATTTCATATCCAGAACAATTGCCTCTACATTTTGGGGCAACTTTGAGAACAATTGAATGGATGGATCAAACGTTATGGGTAATAAAGGGTAATTTTTTTCATTTTGGGGGCTTTTGACCCCCTGGGGGCGCGAACCAGGTTTTCTCAAAGGTCAGCGATACTTATTTTCTATTAAGAACAATTGCCTCCATATAGTTACAAAGAATTTGAATGGAAGGATGAAAAGTTATGGCGCAAAAAATGTAATTTTTTGCCATTTCGGGGCCTGTTGACCCCCTGGGGGGATAACCAGATTATTTTTAATAATCGGAGAATGTCACTTTCTAACCTGACCAAAGTTTCAACTTCTGGCTAAATTTTAGAGAAATTCAATGGATGGTTGCGGAGAAAAATCCGGACGGACGGACGGAAATGCCTCAAAACATAAGTATCTCGATGTTATAAATCGGGGGACCAATAATAAGTTTAAAATTATGTAACTACTACTATAATAGTAGTAGTTGTATAATTTTAAACTTAATACTATTTATTATAATAATACTTGCAATTGTAATAATACTTATTATGATTTCTATTGTTATTTTTATTATTAGAATTATTTTTTATTATTATGTTTATCATTATTATAATTAGATGTATAGTGTTATCAACATGACCGCAATAGTGTACCGCAGTTTAGCAAAGCAAACTTCTTGCCAATGAAGAAGTAAATAATAGTGGTGAATAGTAAACGTTGACAATCAGAGTAAATAGAACAGCTTGTGTGAAAAATGGCAAATGGCTGATAGATGAACTACAGAAAATCTCAGAAAAGCAGGAAAACAAATTCATGAAAAAGGATTAATAACCAATTAAGGAAAATAGCAAACTGGAATATACTACTATATTATGCATGCATATTTCTTTTTTAAATTGACAACTCTACATAATGTCTAGGGCAGACACTGAGACAATTTATCGACAAAACAGACGTACCAGAGTGGTGACAAATGGAAGGATGGCACTAATAGACAAATATATCTAAAAAAAGAAACGGCAACTACAAACCGATAACCTGTTTACCACCATCTGGAAAATGATAACCACACAACTGAGAGCAACAATCACCCACTCTATTAATAATCGTCGACTGCTCACCGGAGAACAAAAATGATGCCGGAGGGGCAAAAAGGGACGCATGATATCAACATATATTTAAAAACGCGCATATCGATTACATGCATGTAATATAATGAAAGCTAACTACATAATTTATTAACCCTGGATAATTTAATTTCTGGAAATTGTACAAGATACGCGACAAAATTATCAATGTCAGGAATTACACAATGAAAACTTGGAGATTAAAACTGAAGGCTAGAAGAGAACATTGCACTGAGATACCCATGCAGATATGTATTCCTCAAGGAACCTTTACATCGCCACTACTACTAAGCTAAGATATTTAAAAAGCATTAGAATGAAAAATGTTCAGACTGCCAGAGATGAAAAGGGAGACAATAGAGGGCAGGAAACTACCAAACCAAGAAGAGATGACGACGCTAGAAGAACAGGACCGCTATAAATATTCATTAAACCGACACCATCCAACTTAGGGAAATTAAAGTGATGATTGGAAAATAATACCTGAGAAGATCAAGTGAATTACTTTGAAACGGAAAAAATAGATATAAAAAAATCAGGACCTTGGCAGTATGTCGGTACTATTAATAGTCTCGACTAAACTATAATTCAGGCACTTTGACTAGAAGACCATAACGTCAATGATCATGAACACAACTATACACAAGATACGCAGATGATGTACGTGTAAGAAGCGAAGTATATGTGTACAACGTATGTCTGTATTTTCCATTTGAGCTTAATGTTATTATAAACAATTCGCAAATCACATGTGACGTTGCTTTATTACATTTTAAATATTTTTCATGTAATCAAATTTCATGTTGTTATTATTCGATTTTGTCTTTGAATTGTAATAATATTTGCAATATATAAGAAAGAACACGACAATGAATAAGGGCGATGAAGACTAATAAACTGAATTATGCATGTGACTTGTTGATCTAATTATTTGAATCTGTTTTGTGACGTCGACAAATGAACCACAAAAAAGTTACAAAGTATTTATTGTTTCTTTAAATCGATACTGTATTTTTATTTGAAGTTTCTTTGGTCTATTTTTTCACGTACACTTTTTTTCTATTTCAATGACCCCAACAAGGCACACTCCCAGTGAGATGTAATGGAGTTTTGGAAGGGAAGATAATTGTGGCATCCGCAGTATGGCGTTTTTTTCAGTAGGAACGTGTTTACATTAGATGTACGTACCTGCAAAATAAAAACCTCGAAATAACAAGGATGCGACCCACTTGATTGCTGAGTCATGATTTGATAACGGCGGGTTCATAGAAAGCAGACGAGTTTCATTGAAACCGATGGCGTCAATAACCGACAACTATATTTTTACACCTCTCGTTTACAGTTTTAATTATAACAACATATTTACCATTTCACATAATGTTTACTGATTATTATTATTCTATGTACGTATTTAGCATCAGTGATTATTATACAATGTTCATTCAATTATTTCACCTTTTGATACATTTTGATACTTTATACTCTCTCATGTTTATAAGTGTGCTCTTTTTATTCGGTGATTTTGCAACACTTATTAACATGCACATTTCATATTGTAAGCTTGTATTGAAATGCTGAATTATAATATCGTTATAATAGAGAACTCATGTGTTTATTGGTGATGCGCAGATGAAAATATTGTTGCACATTCGTTACTACACATTATTTATATGCATATTTCATTAGATTTAAAAAGAATGTACTGCCATCCAGTTAAGTCTCTTTGCTGATTGTTCGTTAACATGGCTTTTTTTAATAAATTCAATGATCTACACTATATATTACTTAGATGCACTGCTGTAGTTAGTAGTGCATATAACATATCATGTAGTTGTTTTTGTTTAATTATTATTACAAAAACATTATTTATTACTATATTAGGGGGGCCTAAAAATAAATATGTGTATGTGTTTAACTGAAATATTTATTGTATAATATGATGTTCTTTTCTAAAAGTTTAAAGTAAACACATTTTGTCGAGTTGCGTTTACGTGTGGAATACGAATAATTAAGACACATTCAATAGACGTTCATCAACAATAGTGTACAATTACTCACATCTCACTCTCAACAAATATTACAAAAGATTAATCACGTCATCGGCCATCGTTTGCTGAGACATACACACCTCAGGAATTAAACCACAGTAACCGGATAAAACCGACATTTTCTGATTCCTTGCATTTCATTTCGGACAAGAGAATAAAGATTGATAATCACCACACCCACTCAAAATTAAAATCACACGGATATCATTCACAAAAAAATATAATGTTACATATACTTAATTGTTAAGGTTGGCTTTATCAGAGTTCAAACAATTTTCTGACTAGGAGTTGATAAGAGTTTATGTGTACACATCTATACACGCCTCGTTTCAATGTAAGATTTTCACAGCATATACGTAAAGTGAACCCATGTATTGATATACACTATATTTAAAATGATTAAATAAACCCGGGAATGTTCTATCACTCGTAACGAGTTTACGCTAACCCAATGTAAGTTGTGTAAAACATACTGTATAATCAATCACGTATACTATTTTAAAGGTCGATGGAATAAAATATCAGGTTCATGTTAAGAACATTTACATAACCTCATAAGGTAATATTGTTTTTTAGATTAGCTTTCTAGATTCGACTCAGTCAAAATAATGTTCGTTTAAAGAAATACTTCATGATACTATTTATTTAGAAAAATATATCTTCTAAAGAAACATTTTAGGTGCCTTTTACTTTTGATATAGTCCTAATGTTTTCCTAGAACAAATGTATCCCCATATTATTGTCAACTGTCGTCGTCGTCGTCGTCGTCGTCATCATCATCATCATCATCATCATCATCATCATCATCATCATCATCATCATCATCATCATAAAAATCATCATCATAACTCTCATCCCCGTCATTGTCATCAGCATAAGCATTATTATAATCATCTTTATAATACTTATCTTTATAATAATCATCATCATCATCATCGCCATCACACATTAGTTAAGACTTTTACTTGATATCATACATATATCAACAATATAAGTGTATTCTTTATAGACGGGCTGTATTTCATTACTTCATATATGTGTAAGGGATATTCTATTGTATTTTCGATGATTTATGTTTGCTTCATCGGTATTTTAATATTTATAGTGCTAACATATATAACTTAGACGATGGTTCAATATAAAGTATAAATTAATGTTATTGTGTTTTATTACTTTCCTTTTAGAAAACTTTATCATGTTCTGCAAATACAAATACAAAATGAAAATGTTTTTTCTCTAGAAAAAAAAAACAGCACACATTGAGTAAATGCTTAAACATATACAGAACATGAACAATAACACATTTACCAAAATAACTGGATTGTACATAATATAACCTGTCACGAGTGGGTGTATTGTAAAACAAAACAACCAAGCCAATAAGCCACATACATACACAGATAAATCGACGTCAGCGTATATGTTGTTGGTATACGTTAACTCTGGAGAACATGGAAGTATGCGCCTGAGAGGTGCAAGTATATCCTGGATCGACAGTCTCTTTGCAGTTGTCCTATATATTGGTGGGGTCTTTTTGCGAAATCACTGTAACATCCCGCTGTTGTCTGTGCTCTCTCTTTCCTTTGCTAGGATAGACTTTTTTCATTCTACTTGGACCATTCTTTTACAGCTTATCCCCAGCGACAACGGTCTTCAGTCACAGAAGTCTAGTGTGTTTTTTCGATGCCACCTACCCTCATGCGTCGTTAGTAAACAACTTTCTAGCGTAGGATATGTCTTCCTGCTGGTCTGGAGCCGTTTGTTAGATAAGCATAAACAATATCGTTTGGGATTCTACAATCGTCTATTAACCTGGCATGATCAAGCCAACAGGGTTGTCGGTGAGTAACCGGAGCGAACATGCTCATAATGTGCGCTTTGCCAACAAAGGATAGTATTTGGGATGTGGCCCTGCAAGATGATTCCTAAGATTCTTTTCAGCTTGCATAGATAGGCCACGAGTCTGTAATTTTGGCGGAGGATAACCGGATGTGAAGTAGCGTGCTGAGCAAACAGAGTCAGTGCACTTTCATCTAGGAATTAGTGGTTAGCATTTGGTTTATAGACTCTTTTCGTCAAGCGAGCTATTGCTGTTGTCGCCTTATCGATACGTTTATAGAGGTATGTATCAAGCGAGTGAGAGATTGCTGGAGATAGTTTGGTTCGAAGTATGTGAAGTTTTTGACAGCCACGATAGTGTAGTTCTAGATGGAGAGGTTGTGAGTACTGTTTACATGTGAACCGAATATGCTATTAATTTTAAGACTGCCAAACTCTCTTGCGGGCGCGAAGCATTACTTCAGCCGCTGCAATGGTTTTTTAGAGTGTGTCAATTAAGAGAGGTTTAACAATAAATACATAATAAGATGTTGCTTTTAATAATTTAATGTTTGTAAGTATCGTGTGTGTTTGTTGTTTGTATTTCTTTGTTTTTGTTTTTCTTAATATAGTGATCCACGTTGTTAGATAAAAAGAAACGATGGCGTCAACAGTTTGTTTAGATGCTTTCTGTTCTTATTTATTTCTCATTTGTAGTAAAGTATAGTGTGACTTCTTTGTTGCCTTGTTTCAATGTGTTTTTTTAATATTTAGTTCAACTTGGTCAGAGATTAATCATCGCATCGCAGGTGTTTGTTTGGGTCTCGCACGTGTTTACACACATAAATATAGAACTGTGGTCATGAATATGGTTTCTGTCTTTTTCACACACGTGTATACAGTAGAAAGATATGAGATGAATAACTTGTTCAGCATGTGTAGGTTTCCTTTTTGAGAAGGTATTTGAATGTTGTATTGTTGAAAAATTTCTCATGCCTTGTCTACGCTGCGAAATACAAATTATCGAATTCGCACGAGGGTAAAACAACGTTTCTGTGTTGAGAAGTAGAATATTTGAATGTAGTGGGTTTTTTTTGTTTTCTCGCCATTCTTAAATAAAGCAAGTGTATATGTTGTGTTGTCTGTGCGTAAACACGATTGTTTTACGTTTCCTCAGTCAGCATAATTTATACAGTCAGGAGGTTACCACTTGACGTGTTTTGGCCGAGGCTTGGAAGCGTTGCTGCGAAGCCTGGGCAGCGCTACTACTTTGTATATATTGATGTACTCAATATGCAACACATTAAAAGAGACAAAGTAAACCCCAGAGTAAAAAAAAAGTATACAAACACACATTTATTTGTTGCGAAAATGATTCAGTATGTTATGAAGGAGTGTCTAAGAATATGTGTTCAACGAGTGTCTAAAAACACACACTTTGCTGGTTAGTCCGTTTTATTGTGTTGAGAAAAAGTGGTTATGCTACAATATACATATATATATATATATATATATATATATATATATATATATATATATATATAGAGAGAGAGAGAGAGAGAGAGAGAGAGAGAGAGGGAGAGATAATGCTTTTATTCAAACATGTACAAGGGCTGCTACACTGGTATGTCGATGTTATCGATCTACAGCTCTCAAGAGTTGAGGTCTCATCAGGCAGATAATTATTTTTTGATCCAACCTGGTTGCTGAATTCCAGGGAGAATGAAGTAAAGCAAAAAAGAAGAGGAGAAAGTCATGTGACCGATTTTTAAATATGATTGCCGTTAGAAATTAATATTTTCATTTTTACTCTCGAGCACTCTTTTAATCGAGATTATTCAGTTTTTACCCTACCTGGATTACTATATATATATAAATATATATATATATATATATATATATATATATATATATATATATATATATATATTCATAGAGATATATATTCATAGAGATATATATTCATAGAGATAAATTTAAATAACTTCAATATCGTTTATAATCTGATATTATATTTATTTTAACATTTGACATACGTTACGTTCTGAGTATTAGATACTTGAGATTAATTAAAAAGCACTTTAATGCATTCGTTAATAATATTTTAATTAAAACAAAAGTCGATGAAAAACTTCAGGGTTACTAGAGTTTGTACCACTATATGTTTTAAAATAAGTTAGTTTTTTTGAAGTGAAAATAACTAGCGGGCTAAAATATCAAAACTAAATAATAACTCAAGTAGGAACGTAATTAAATAGCTTCATTTATGGGTAACTGTATAGGAATAAGCATATCATCAGAATAAAAATATGTATAGCAATAGAAATATAGTTTCTCTCATCGGCTGTTGACTAAATATAATAGCTCCATATAAAACTTTCCCGGGTTAGGCAGCACTGTGATTGACTCACATAACTGTGTCATAGTCTGGTTATGACCTGTAATTATACCGCCGTTGTAATGCCATGTAGTCACATTTTATATTCAAGGTAAGGTTTAAATAAATGACATATATCGAAATAAATATATAAATATAAATTGCTAAAATTATGTTTATGGTTTTCAGAGAGGAAATAAGTTGTGATATTTTTTCCGAAAACAATAAACTAATAAACTAATACACACAAGTAATGGATTTGCAACAGACTTGTTTGGGGGTCAAACGAAAATAAAACTGAAGGTAAATAACACCCAATCCTTTCTTTTGACATTGGCATCGGCTGTGAATGTTTGAAAAAATTAAAAGAGAACATATACACATTCAATAGATAGAGGTAACTAATATTATATGTGTTTCAAAAGATGTAACAAAATAAAAAGGGAATACGTTTTAGACACAGATAATACGAGTATTTACGAAAAAAAGCTAGTATACAAAGGTCATTGACAAAGGTAGTTTACAAGCTTGAGGAATACGATTCTCTTCGGGCCAAAAAATAAAATATCAAAATCAAATAGTATACACAGCAATAAATTAAAAGGTTAAATACAAACTAAGAAAATTTGGAAAGTGCGAGTGATAAATAAAACTAGCTTACGACATCTCATTAACAAAGAAATGCATATACGAAAACACATCGGAAATAACGTTCCCTCCTTGGAACGTGTAACAGTAAATAAACAAAATAAATGTGAATAAAATATGCCCCAAATCCTAACGTTTTAAATCTGTGGAGATTACATGGTCGCCTCCATCCCTGTAAGGACGAGTGTTGCGTAGAAGAAACCCAACGTTATTTCGCGATGCCAGTGGGAGAGAAAAGGCCGTTTGCTTAAATCAGATTAAGGATTAATTGACATGCCTGCATAGATTAGTATCCGGGCTACGCCACAGAAACGTGCGTGGGTTATTGAAAACGGATTTACGAATGCAATGGGGCAGTGTACGTGCTGGACTGTGTCAATGATGCTATGATATATTTCGTGGTTCAGTCTGTTAAGGTGTGTCCTTTTTAGTTGTGGCGTTAATATAAACGTTATTAAACTAAATATGCGTGTGCACATAACCACACATAAATTTAAGAGAAAATTAAAACAAGTAACGGATGTACGAAGATCAGGTATTAGAACAGATAGGAACACATATTTCATGAGCACACTCACAAGTTATATGGTGTATATTTTAACGGCGGCTTAATCATACACAAATGGCTAACATTTTTTCTGTGATTGCTGAAATGTTGCGTCATGATATTTTGCACAGGTTTAGTACTTATTTGCCTATAGTTATAAACATGCTGTATGATTCACATAGTTACTAATACACACTACATTTATAGACTTGATGTTGTTAAATTCATATACACAGATATATATGTATATATACAGACATATATATATATATATATATATATATATATATGTGTGCGTGTGTGTGTGTTGTATATTCTTAGTTATATAATGTATATACGTATAAGTAAAAATATCCCGCGTGAGTTTTATAAGTACTTTCTATTATATGTAATGCATATGAACGAATCATAATATATATATATATATATATATATATATATATATATATATATATATATATGATTATACAGTAAACTGACATTGAATTGGTTACAGTTTGGGATACAATAGTGTACACTATCATGTTAAGGGAAGTTTATTTTTACAGCTACTTCGATGTGGTCAGCGAGTAAACTTACTGGGTGGGCTATTGAAATGTGGGTTAATACTTTTCAAACGGCGTTTATTAATATGCTAATTTTATATTTATTCCACGTTTCAAATGTGACATCAGGTATTTTAATAGATAGCTAAATGCCTACACCAATGTAATCGTGATCGAATGCAAATTATACATGTGAATACAATGTTATTTAATGCACATTCGCGAGTATGTATTCGGTTGTAAAGGCAACCACACAAGCACATAGAAGCGTTTTTGATTTGTTCAAACAAATATACATATATATATATATATATATATATATATAAATTTGCCTGTCTATTAAGAGACATTTGTACTAAATATACTAAACAAGTTTTATGTATATTTGATTATATTGAAATTCACAAAAATATGTTCTTTAGTGTCATATAATTTTATATAAAAGATCTTCCGGAGGGACGAATTCTAACCGCACATAAACTGTGTTCTAGTCTGTTATTTCCCTTACACAAGTAATCAGATATTAGTAAAGTCGACTTGCAAAATAACACACATAAAGAACACGGATGTACGTATTCGCGATGTTACGTTATTTCCGAATTGACCACTTAGACGTGGACGCGGGTATATATTATGCGCATAGAGTTAAACGTATATATTCGAGCCCAGTTACATTGTTTTCCCCTGATAGTCCAGTCAAAATCTTACTGAACCTAAAACAAATTGCTAGCAAATTTTGCTTTCTTGGATAATGGCCATTAATTGCTTCTCTTTTAGATAAAAAAGTTTACCAAAATTAGCCCTGCGTAAAAGGTGTCAACTGGCACTATCTTTAAAATCCAACTTAACCATATCAAAATTTCGAGAGATAACATCACTGACATTTCCTGAGAATATGTCTATTATTCCTTACAATTACTGACAAATTTATTGTATAACTACTACATAATAAGTCCATGAACGGACCAAAGAACATGTCTTGTCAATATCTGGCTGTGGTGAGTTGCTGCAGTGGAGGCCTTTGCAATTACCACACAAGTTTGAACAGTCAATGTCATGTTTCCTGCATATTCATCTTGCTGTAGTAAACCCTGAAGTACAGTTTCACCAAATTATAGTCAACACATTTACAAGACAAGCTGGCAAGTTTGTATTGATTGGGATAATCTACCATCTGAAAGTTACCGTCGCCACTCCTCTGCTTTTAGCTTGTTTCTACATTTTCCTTCCTGAATTTGAAAGTAAACTCAAAGGCTGTTGAATATCGTAGCTGCTCTTGTAAGTGGCAATGTGTTAGACTCAACATACATCGGGCTTTTTGCAACCTTTTTTTAAAGCGTCGCTAAATCTTTCTCTCCATCTTTAGTAACCTCTTCTGCACTGCTATCCTTGCAAAACGCCTCTGCCAGTTTGAGGCGGTGTCTATTGTTAATCACCGTTAAAAAGGATTCTGCCTTCCCAATTCCACAAACACAGGATGTAGAATCACAACCCAGTAGTGCATCAATGAAACGAATCATGGAACAGACCACATCTCACAAATGTTATCATCACTTTGATGTTCCAGAAATTCACACTTTTTTCACTATTGTTTGGTTGTGGCGTGAAGAATATATTGTAACTATCAGCTCTATTGGCATGATAACATAGAAAAACGAATAGGGCAGTGTCATCGTCTATCAAATAGTGTATCTTGTATGGGCCAGTTGTAGAGCAGTGTCCATCATCAATACGCCAGCGGCTCTAGATGCATTGCCTTCTGAACAACCTGTTTTCTCAAAACTCTTTTCCAGCAAGTTGACTAACGATTGTTTGTGTTCTTGATTAGCTAGGCGAACACCCTTTATTGATCTGAACACTATTTAATTGGTAAGTGACACATTAACACCAACAGAGCCCCCTGCTCGGCGTCGGTGAGTCGCGTCTGTAATGGATGGACCACTTTCATACCCATCACATACAATGCATGCTTTCCCATATCTTGTTGTGATAAACTTGCCGTGTATGACCTTTTTACCATGAGGGTGTTAAAGTATTGATCCATTATTTAAGAGATGATATGGATCTAAAGACTCTGGATCTGATTGTACAGGGGAAGTCAGTTCCCAAATTGCGTCTGCCAAATCCGTGTTTCTTGCCTCTCACTGTAGTCCGAAATAATCAACACGTGCAAGTGGGTAACCACACATCTAATATAGGAAATATTCTTGCTGCTGCTGTGTTCAAGGTTAATTTTTAGATAGAACACACAGTTTCTGGAATAACAGATGTAGATCAGTCTCAATTGCTTCATCTTTTCTGAGCGAAACTTTTGACATAAGTGTAAGTGTATGCTGCTTTTTTTAAAATTGTACTCGTGGATATTTTCTCTAACCATTTACGCTATGATTGCCTCGCTATAAAGTTCGCTCTGTCCACATTCACCATTTTTTCTCCCAGTTACTCTATTTGAAATTATGTAAATAGACGGATCTTTTGTTAAAGGGTCATGTGTACGGAGAAACGCAAGCAGCTTCCATGTATCCCTCACATCTCGATCTTTTCTTGCTGAAGTTGCCTTTTGGTGTATGTTACTTGTGCTAAACAGATGCATTCTAGTTATTACATTGCACACTAGATTACAGCGAACGGAGGCAGTGATAGCGTCCAAACCAATCGGTGAATTACGTCCATTTTGCTGCCATGAGTAAGACCTCCAGACGTATTTATGCTTTTTATCAGCACATGCTCGTTAACCAGAACCGTCGACAAGCCAGCACGATAGCGATAACTCCGTCTAATCACATATACTCCTTCAGAAAACTCGTTGTACACTTCAGGATGGCTTTTCGGATACCTATCCATTTGCTTCAAGTACACGTCGGATCACTTTGCATATATGATGGGTCCTGCTACAGCGAATATTGGCAGCATTGACCTTACAGCGTCAAGGTGCAACACCCAGTCCTCGGTGTGTTCTGGCTTGATAAACAATTGCAAGATATCACAATATCAAGCTATTACATCCACAATTTTGCTATTTACAGGGAAACCATCGCATCTTTCACATGGTTGATTCTCTAGGCAATCCTAGGCATAGTCTCTGATTACAGAACAGTATTCAATATTTCAGTCCCATAAATAAAACATTCAGGTCTTAATTTTGAGAGAATTACATGTGTACATCAGTGTTGGGATGATCATCGTTAATGAAATGTGAAACTGGTAAATCAGAGTTTTTCTTTTACAAAATAGCATTCATGACAGCATAAACAAAGAAGTGAGCACGAAAGCCTCTTGCAATTTATTTGCCACTTTGCATGTGCTGTATGTTTTTTTCAGCATACACAAGTTCAAACAGTTCTTGCAATCCAGAACCTGTCATCAAATGAATAATTACCCCAGAAAGCTTATCTGTATATAGAGCCCACCAAGTCGCAAGACAGATTATTTCAGAGGGCTGAAACAAGGCTGTGGTTCGACTATAATCATTGATTTGTACCAAAGTGGTTGATCGAATGTTAAAATGTGTGTAACGTTGTTTTTTCATGGATAAATCACTAATATAACATAACGTTGAGTACCCACAGGTTGGGTTACCAGGGTCCGTGTCGATCATAGGCAAAGAACTGTTCCTAATTTCTCAGGATATATACGTTCATGCATAAGACCTGGACGGATGTTAAATTAGTAAAACCTTCTAAATGATGGCAACACAGGCAGTGGAATCGACAACTTTCATGGGCTGGACCTCTTTAAATGCCACTGGTGGTTTGTTGGTGTGTGTGAATCTACGCACTTGGTGTTGATCTATGAGAGCCTTATTATATATTCTGAAAGGACTTGAATCCTTGGAACTGGGGTTGCTTTAACTTTCCTAGACGAATCAGATGCTGTTAGGCACATACCGTGAAATGTGTTGATAGAGTTCCAGCGCCATAAACAAGAACAGCACTTCTTTAAAATTATTTGGGTTCTGAGTAAGATGAAGAGAAGTCATGCGTATTCAGAGTGTCAATTAAGAACGTCGATTTAAATTGGGCATGCATTTACACTGCTAAACCAAACTGCAAAGGTCCAAGAGAACGCTGGTTCTAGCAGCCAGCATTATTGCTTGACAAACTGATGCAAGTTTCAAAGCATTGTGTTTGTCTGCCAATATCTTCCTGAGAAAGATCAATAATATTTCAGGAACATGTTCAAAGAAGTGCATCCTGTTCAAGATAATTCTTAGACAAGTAATATTCGAAACTTGTCTGGATACCTTTAATAACATGAAGCTCTGTAGGACCCTTCTCCTTTCATGTGACATGCAGGCAATGGGTATGCATACATATGTAATTATATATAATAAACAATTTATTTCAGTTTAACCCATATTATTAAAAATATAATAATCAAATACTTAATTGTATTAAATAATATTACATCAGATTAGCTTAAATTTTAATTAAGTTCTATATAAACTAAGGTAGGTATCATATATTATATATACGCCTAGATTTTATTTGTTATAGATGGCCTTGCATTATATATGTTCACAAAATTATTTTAAAAAGCTTTGTTATTTTACTTCATTCTCTTGTCTCTCCTATATAATATCTAATCTTGAATGGTTTCCAATGTATTTAAGTCGATGTATGATGTATCATAATATTAAGTCCCTTTAGAATATTATTAACCATTATATATTGCTCTCAGCATTATGTTTTCTTTTGACTGTTTCGATAGTCATTCTGCTGCACATTTGAAATGTACATCTTTATACATGTCTGCGTGCTTCTCTGAGCATAAATCTACACTTTGATGTGATCTGGTCCGGCTTAAATACCCACGTATTATTTTCCAATTTGTTTTATTAAGCAAACCGATTTGAGATATTTTTAACACCAAAAGTAACACGTGCTATGATTCTCTACCGAAATTGTTGTTTTATAAAAATATGGTTTACATGTGCAATGAATACATTAGATTAAGACCAGAAATAATTATTGGGAGAAAGTAAAACTTATTAATTTACTTTGATTAAAGTTCAGAAAAAGCCGGCAAATTGCACGCTCTGGCAACACCATTGGCAAAGGTTAAACTTAAAACAGAGTTCAGTATAGCCAAAATATATTTATTGAACACTTTCAATTGTACTGACCGAGACTAATAAAGTTTATATGAAATATTCTATATAGTTATCTTGCTTGGTGTAAGTTACAGAGTTACACATATAATAATTGTCGATAACACGTATACAGAATTACGAACTGTTATGTGCAGGACTATTGAATTATTTACACCTATTGTCGTAACTGAGTTTACATTGCAACGCTTACAGTTTGCATTATAGCAAGTAAGTGCTATTTTAGGGTTGTTTTAAGTGTATTTACTTAATAGTTTACGTTAGCATTTTGATGTTAACACTATACGATGTGTTTTAACGGCATTAAAATAGTAACTTAGTGTGTATTTATAATCTATGAAATTAAAAGGTGTGTGTTATTGTATAGCATTTTAATAATGGTTTCCGTGTGTAAGATTTTCAACGTGAACAATGAAAAGGCATATTTTAATATTTTGATTCAATGTCACATCTGATCCGTAATTTAATACATTTTAATACACATTTTAAATGAAATAGAAAGCGAGTTCATGAATATGCAAGTAATTACACGATACTATAATGGGCACCTATATATTTACATGTTCTATTTTTAAGAGTTATATATTACAGGGGAATATTAATTTATACAGAATTTGAATAGTAATCTAAGTTTATTTCTCTGTTTTTAGATCCGTATTTTATTTCTAAGCACTCTCCTCCATCAGTAATTTAATAATGAATACTTATTTTGTTATATGGAATTGAAATGATTGCTTTTGTTTAATAATTAATCGTGGTCTATCCCGTTAAATGTGTTGTGTGTTTAATCTAAATAAATGTTATTTGTTGCAACTTGTCTATTATAAATATTGCTTTAAGATTTAATTACGGATATTAATTTTGCTGTTTCATTTTTGATCTATTATTGTAATGCATAGTGTAGCATGATGTATACATTTTTTTTATTATTTCAGAACACTATCAGATGATAACAATACCTACCAGAGTTTATATACATACACATATGTATAAATAGAGAGAGAGTGTAACCTATATATATATATATATATATATATATATATATATATATATATATATATATATATGTATATATATATATATGTGTGTGTATATATATATATATATATATATATATATATTTATACATATATACATATATGCATATATACATATATATATATGTATATATATATATACATATATATGTATATATATATATATACATATATATATATATATATATATATATATATATATATATATATATATATATATATAGGTGACACTCTAGAAAATGTAAGTTTACACCCTATTCGCGGACCTTTTGAATTGCTTGACAGTAAACCTTTTTCTTTTTCTATTTACTGTTTTGGTATTTTAACCGTCAAATATTATAAAATTGATTCGATATTCCATTCATATTTTCTCTTATCATTTATTTGTGCTCATCTGTTCCACCTTCCGCAACCTATATCGCATTGTTCCTGCCTCGGATAACAAACTTACATTTCTATTTACCAGCAATACTTTAAGCAACCTACAATTAACTTATGTATATATATTTATTTATTTTGGTATAGAAAAAATTGTACAACATTCGTTCCGTCGGTGTCAAGCACGGTAGGACTTAGCCATCTGGCTCTCTTCAGCTTCTGTTTATATATATATATATATATATATATATATATATATATATATTCGTTTCGTTGAATATATAGATGATAAAGTGGTTTACAAAAGCGTATTGTTATATCTATTTGATAACGGAGCCGATTTTAGTCACATGCGACCACACATTTATATTTTACGTTGTCGTATAGCTAGTAGAGAATAAGAAACCCACAATAGACTTACAAAGCCAACTGATTTTGATTAATATATACTTTAAGAACATGTGTATGTGTGTATATATCTATATATTTGTGTGTATAGTACTCTTACCTGCACAAGGAACTGATCATTATTAATTTTTTTAAAAATTAAATAATACTGGGAAGTTGTGGCAATGTTGGGGGCACTTAGGCTAAAGATAAGGTCGAAGCCGTTAAATAACGTATACATATCTCCGATTGTTGGCAAAGGAAATACAATTAAATATTAGATACTTTTTAATTAATCTAACAAGTTCGTTTCTTTCTAGTATTTAAAAGCTGTTTTGAGGTTATAATACGGGATCAATCTCTGAATGTAACAGTAAAATATTTCAAATGTGTATCACATTCGGTCAATAAAATTATAGACAATTAAGCTGGATTCACTGAATTTCAGTTCTATTCTTGTGGCCCATTTAGTATAAGTCATCAACTTTAGATATTGTCTACAATAAAAATAGCGTTAAAGATTTTAACACATATTTTTAATAAGATTCGCTAAATTTGGTAGAGTAAGGTTTAATATGTTCATTTAAGTATTCGTAAGCGAACACGCATACGTTGCAGTGATGAATACGTAAGATCGTGAAATTAATTACATTCGTCTAATAGCTCATGATCGTCCAGTATATATATATATATATATATATATATATATATATATATATATGAATATGTATATATATGTATATATACACACACATATATATATACATATATATATATATGTATATATACACACACATATATATATATATATATATACATAAAAACATATATATATATATATATATATATATATATATATATATATATATATATATATATATATATATATATATATATATACATACATATATATGTGTGTGTTTGTGTGTGGGTGTTTGTGTACACGCCCAATCCATAACGGTATCAACTTCCTCTGTTTTTATAGCAAAAACACTGATTATTAAATAGCCGGTATTTCTTTTTTTTTATTATTTTCTATGAAGTTATCATCTGCAGCTTTATATTTTTCCGCTTTATTTATTCACTAGCAGGGCTACCAGGCGTTGCTCGGGGTCATAAAAACATATAATTGAAGAAAATTGCTGTTTGAACATCTTTATATTAAAACTTGTATTTCTGTCCCTCTCTCTATAGCCGTCTCTTTATCTTTCTACTTTTCTCTTCCCTGGTCGCTCCATTTCACCGCTACTTTTTAATTTTGCCTTTTGCGAAAGCTGTTTCTTCCCCACCATTTCATCCTATGTTTCCCAGGGCAATAGTATGACTTCTTTCTATAAAAAGTACCACCTATGCCTGCGCCTTCTATATAGGTACTTATCTCCGCCCCGGTGTTCATACTATATACGTATCTATTGCAACCCCGGTGCGCATACTATATACGTACCTATCGCCGCCCCAGTGCACATAATATATACATACCTTTTGCAACCCCAGTGCAGATACTATATAAGTACCTATCGCCGCCCTGGGTGCAGATATAATATAAGTACCTATCGCCGCCACGGGGCAAATGCTAAATACGTACCTATCCTCGCCCCGGTGCAAATGCTCAATACGTACTTATCTCCACCCCGGTGCGAATGCTAAATATGTAGCTATTGCCGCCCCAGTGTGCATACTGCATGAGTACCTATCACTGCCCCAATGCAAATACTAAAAATGTACATATCGCTGCCCCGGTGCGAATGCTAAATACGTACCTTTCGCCGCCCTGGTGCCCGTTATATATATGTACCTATCGCCGCCCGGCTGCGCGTTCTGTATACGTACCGATCGCTGCCCCGGAGCGCATGCTAAATACATACCTATCACCGGGCCGGTGCACATGCTATATACATACTTTTTGCCGCCTATGTGCACATGCAATATACGTACCTATCGCCACTCCTGAATGCTAAATACGTACCTATCGCCGCCCCGGTGTGAATACTTAATATGTACCTATCGCCGCCCGGTGCGAATGCTAAATACATACCTATCGCCCAACCGGTGCGAATGCTGAATACGTACCTATCGCCCCACCGTTGCGCGTGCTATATACGTACCTATCGCTGCCCCGTTGCGCATGCTATATACGTACTTATCCCCGCCCCACTGTGTTTGCTATATACGTACCGATCGCCGCCCCGGAGCGCATTCTAAATACATACCTATCACCGGCCCGGTGCACATGCTGTATACGTACTTATTGCCGTCCATGTGCACATGCTATATACGTACCTATCGACGACCAAGTGTGCATACTACATATGTACATATCGCTGCCTCAGTGTGAATACTAAATATGTACATATCGCCTCCCCAGTGCGAATGCTAAATACGTACCTATCCCCACCACGGTGTGAATGCTA
The DNA here is from genome assembly GCA_963556195.1 of Sepiola atlantica. Classification (NCBI taxonomy): domain Eukaryota; kingdom Metazoa; phylum Mollusca; class Cephalopoda; order Sepiida; family Sepiolidae; genus Sepiola; species Sepiola atlantica. Next base: position 125,660,297 of record OY744526.1, on the reverse strand, counting down.
AATACGTACCTATCGGCACCCCTATGCACTACTATATACATACCTATGTCCACTCCAGTGCACATACTATGTATATACCTATCGCCGGCCCGGTGCGCATACTATATTCGTACCTATCGCCGCCCTAGTGCGCATACTATATTTTTTTGGCACCACCCAAGAAAATTTTTTTTTCATCTTCCCACATACTTAGAAATATTTTTAATTTAAAAGAAAAAAACAATTTAACCCCCCTCGAAAGAAATTTTTTTGTTACCCTTCCCCATACATAAAAATATTTTCAGTTAAAGAAAGAAAACAAAATTTCTGAGGTGCCTAGGTCATATCAAAGAACCATACTGCAGAAGCCTCCGGGTCCTATATTGTAGAAGAACCCCTGGCCGCTATACTGCAGAGCACCCATGGTCCCTATTCTTCATAGGCCTCCGAGTCCTATATTGTAGAAGCACCCCCGGTACTGGGTGTTATATTGTAGAAACACCCCTGGTCTCTATACTGGAGAAGCACCCCTAGTCCCTATACTGGAGAAGCACCCATTGTCCCTATTCTGCAGAAGCCTCCGGGTGCTAAATTTAGAAGTACCCCTGGTGCTGGGTCCTATACTGTAGAAGAACCCATGGTCCCTATACTGGAGAAGCACTTATATTTCTAGGGACCGTTATACTTTAGAAGCACCAACATTCCTGCGGGGACCGTCATACTTTAGAAGCATCAACATTTGTGGTGACCGTTATACTGTAGAAGAACCAATATTTCTAGGGCTCGTTATACTTTAGAAGCACCAACGTTCCTGGGGAGGGACCATTATACTTTAGAAGCACCAATATTTCTAGGGACCGTTATACTTTAGAAGCACCAACATTCCTGTTGACCGTAATACTTTAGAAGCATCAACATTCCTGGGGACCATTATACTTTAGAAGCAACATTCCTGTGGGACTGTTATACTTTAGAAGCACCAATATTTCTAGGGACCGTTATACTTCAGAGGCACCTACATTACTTTGCAAATCAAGTAGGCCTCCTGAGAACTACTGACATCAATCTTACCGGTTGCCTTCCAATGTTGTTATTGATGCATCCGGACAGAAGTTATGGGATTACCTTATACAACCGGACACAATTTAGGGCAAGACGGGTACATCCGGCAAGGGATTATGGAGCATGTTAAGTGAGTCAGCATTTTTATAAAGTTATTACATAAATACATTGGATAATTTCCAAATTACTACTGATTAACGTTGAAAAAATGGATATGTATCATGGATATGTATCATGTATAATGTATATGTATCATGTATATGTATCTGTATCATGTATATTTATATGTACCATGTATATATATCGTGTATCATGTATATGTACCATGTATATGTATCATGTATATGTATCATGTATACGTATATGTATCATGGATATGTATCATGTATAGGTATATATATATATCATGTATCGTGGATATGTATAATGTATCATGGATATGTATCATGTATCATGGATATGTACTATGGATATGTATCATGTATATTTATCATGTATCATGGATATGTATCATGTATCATCGATATGTATAATGTATACTGGATATGTATCATAGATATGTATCATGTGTCATGGATATGTGTCATGGATATGTATCATGTATCATGGATATGTATCATCGATATGTATCATGGATATGTATCATGGATATGTATCATGTATCATGGATATGTATGATGGATATGTATCATGTATCATAGGTATGTATCATGTATACTGTATCATAGATATGTGTTATGTATCATGGATATGTATCAGGGATATTATAATGGATAGGTATAATGGATATGTATCATGTATCATGGATATGTATCATAGATATGTATCATGTATCATAGGTGGGTATCATGTATGTGTATCATGTATATGTATATGTATCATGGATATATATCATGGGTATGTATCATGGATATATATCATGGATGTGTATTATCTATCCTTGATATGTATCATGGATATGTATCATGTATATGTATCATGTATCATAGATATGTATATGTATCATGGATATATATATATATCTATATATATGTTTCATGGATATGTATCATGTATAATGTATCATGTATCATAGATATGTGTTATTTATCATAGATATGTATCATGTATTATGTATCATGGATATGTATCATCAATATGTATATGTATCATGGATATGTATCATGGATTAGTATCTTGTATATGTATCATGTATCTTGTATATGTATGATGTATCATTGATATGTATCATGAATATGTATCATGGATATGTATCATGTATATGTATCATGTATCATATATATGTATCATGTAACATATATCATATATTTGTATCATGTATCCTAGATATGTATCGTGTATCATTAATATGTATCATGTATCATGTATCATAGATATGTATACTTTTACCATGGATCATGGATATGTATCATGGATATGTATCATGTATAATATATATTTATCATGTAACATGGATATGTATCATTGATATGTATCATGTATCAAGGATATGTATCATGGATATGTATCATGTATCAAGGACATGTATCATGGATATGTATCATGTATCGTGGATATGTATCATGGACAGGTATGATGGATAAGTATCATGTATCATGGATATATATCATGTATCATGTATAATAGATATGTATTATGTATCATAGATATGTATCATGGATATGTATCATGTATCACTGATATGTATAATCTATCATAGATATGTATCATGTATCATAGATATGTATCATGTATATATATATCATCGATATGTATCCTGTATCACAGATATGTATCATGGATATGTATCAGTTGTCATTGATATTTATTATGGATATGTATCATGTATAATAGATATGTATCATGTATCATGGATATGTATCGTGAATATGTATCAATGATATATATCATGGATATGTATCATGGATATCTATCATGTATCATGGATATGTATCATGATATGTATCATGGATATGTATCATGTATCATGGATATGTATAATGTATTATGGATATGTATCATGGATATGTATAATGTATCATGGATATGTATCATGGATATGTATCATGTATAATGGATACGTATCATGTATCATGGATATGTATCATGTATCATGGATATGTGTCATGGATATGTATCATGTATCATGGATATGTATCATGGATATGTATCATGTATCATGTGTCATAGATATGTATAATGTATCATACGTATGTATATCATAGATATGTATCATATATCATAGATATTCTTCATCATTTTACATCCCCTCATGGTATTCTTCATAATTTTCAATCCTCTCATGATAATCTTCATCATTTTCAATCCTCTCATAATATTCTTCATCATTTTCAATCCTTCTATGATATTCTTCATCATTTTCAATCCTTTCATAATATTCTTCATCATCTTACATCCTCTCATGGTATTTTTCATCATTTTCAATCATCTCATGATATTCTTCATAATTACACTCCCCTCATGATATTCTTTATCATTTTCCATCCACTCATGATATTCTTCATAATTTTCAATCCTCTCATGATGTTCTTAATGATTTTAAATCCTCTCATGATGTTCTTAATCATTTTCAATCCTCTCATGATGGTCTTCATAATTTTACATCCTCTCATGATATTCTTAATCATTTGCAATCCCCTCATGGTATTCTTCATCATTTTCAATCCTCTCATAATATTATTCATCATTTTCAATCCTCTCATGATATTTTTCATCATTTTCAATCCTTTCGTGATATTCTTTATCATTTTCAATCCTATCATGGTATTCTTCATCATTTTCAATCCTCTCATGATATTCTTCATCATTTTCTATCCCTTTATGATGTCATTCATCATTTTCAATCCTCTCATGATATTCTGCATCATTTTCAATCCCCTCATATTATTCTTTATCATTTTCACTCCTCTCATGATATTCTTCATCATTTTCAATCCTCTCATAATATTCTTCATCATTTTCAATCCTCTCATGGTATTATTCATCATTTTCAATCCTCTCATGGAATTCTTCATAATTTTCAATCTTCTCATGATATTCTTCATCATTTTCAATCCTCTCATGATATGTTCTATCATTTTCAATCCTCTCATGGTATTCTTCATCATTTTCAATCCTCTCATGGTATTCTTCATCATTTTCAATCCCCTCATGGTATTCTTCAGCATTTTCAATCCTCTAATTGTATTTATTATCATTTTCAATCTTCTCATGATATTCTTCATCATTTTCAATCCTCTCATGGTATTTTTCATCATTTTCAATCCTCTCATGGTATTATTCATCATTTTCAATCCACTTATTGTATTCTTCATCATTTTCAATCCTCTCATCATGTTCTTAATCATTTTCAATCCTCTCATGATGGTCTTCATCATTTTCAATCCCGTTATGATGGTCTTAATAATTTTCAATCCTTTTATGATATTCTTAATCATTTTCAATCCCCTCATTTTATTCTTCAGCATTTTCAATCCTCTCATGGTATTCTTCATCATTTTCAATCCCCTCATGGTATTCTTCTTGATTTTCAATCCTCTCATGAATTTCTTCAGCATTTTCAATCCTCTGATAATTTTCTTCATCATTTTCAATATTCTCATGATGTTCTTCATCATTTGTAATCCTCTCATTTTATTCTTCAGCATTTTCAATCCTCTCATGATATTCTACATCATTTTCAATCCTCTCATGGTATTCTTCATCATTTTCAATCCTCTCATAGAATTCTTCATCATTTTCTAATCCTCTCATGGTATTCTTCATCATTTACAATCCACTTATGAAATTCTTCATCATTTTCAATCGTCTTATGGTATTCTTCATCATTTTAAATCACCTCATGGTATTCTTCATCATTTTCAATCCTGTCATGGTATTCTTCATCATTTTAAATCCTCTCACGGTATTCTTCAGCATTTTCAACTCTCTCATTGTATTATTCATCATTTTCAATCCTCTCATGATATTCTTCATCATTTTAAATCGTCTCATGGTATTTTTCATCATTTTCAATCCTCTCATGGTATTCTTCATCATTTTCACCCCCTCATTGTATTCTTCATCATTTTCAATCCTCTCATTGTATTCTTTATCATTTTCAATCCTCTCATGATATTCTTCATCATTTTAAATCCTCTTATGGTATTTTTCATCATTTACAATCCTCTCATGGTATTCTTAATCATTTTCAATCCTCTCATGATATTCTTCATCATTTTTAATCCCCTCATGGTATTCTTCTTCATTTTCAATCCTCTCATGATATTCTTCATAATTTTCAATCCTCTGATAATTTTCTTCATCATTTTCAATCCTCTCATGATGTTCTTCATCATTTTCAATCCCCTCATGGTATTCTTCAGCATTTTCAATCCTCTCATGGTATTCTTCATCATTTTCAATCCGCTCATGGTATTCTTCATCATTTTAAATCCTCTCATTATATTATTCAGCATTTTCAATCCTCTCATGGTATTCTTCATCATTTTCAATCCCCTCATGGTATTCTTCTTCATTTTCAATCCTCTCATGAATTTCTTCATCATTTTCAATCCTCTGATAATTTTCTTCATCATTTTCAATCCTCTCATGATGTTCTTTATCATTTTTAATCCTCTCATTTTATTCTTCTGCATTTTCAATCCTCTCATGATATTCTACATCATTTTCAATCCTCTCATGGTATTCTTCATCATTTTCAATCCTCTAATGGTATTCTTCATCATTTTCTAATCCTCTCATGGTATTCTTCATCATTTACAATCCTCTCATGAAATTCTTCATCAGTGTCAATCCTCTTATGGTATTCTTCATCATTTTAACTCCCCTCATAGTATTCTTCATAATTTTCAATCCTGTCATGGAATTCTTCATCATTTTAAATCCTCTCACGGTATTCTTCAGAATTTTCAATCCTCTCATTGTATTCTTCATCATTTTCAATCCTCTCATGAAATTCTTCATCATTTTAAATCCCCTCATGGTATTCTTCAGCATTTTAAATCCTCTAATTGTATTATTCATCATTTTCAATCCTCTCATGGTATTCTTCATCATTTTCAATCCCCTCATTGTATTCTTTATCATTTTCAATCCTCTCATGGTATTCTTTATCATTTTCAATCCTCTCATGATATTCTTCATCATTTTAAATCCTCTTATGGTATTTTTCATCATTTACAATCCTCTCATGGTATTCTTAATCATTTTCAATCCTCTCATGATATTCTTCATCATTTTCAATCCCCTCATGGTATTCTTCTTCATTTTCAATCCTCTCATGATATTCTTCATAATTTTCAATCCTCTGATAATTTTCTTCATCATTTTCAATCCTCTCATGATGTTCTTCATCATTTTCAATCCCCTCATGGTATTCTTCAGCATTTTCAATCCTCTCATGGTATTCTTCATCATTTTCAATCCGCTCATGGTATTCTTCATCATTTTAAATCCTCTCATTATATTATTTAGCATTTTCAATCCTCTCATCGTATTCTTCATCATTTTCAACCTGCTTATGATATTCTTCATCATTTTCAATCCCATCATTTTATTCTTCATCATTTTCAATCCTCTCATGATATTCTTCATCATTTTCAATCCTCTCATGGTATTCTTCATCATTTTCAATCCTCTCATGATATTCTTCATCATTTACAATCCTATCACAATCCCCTCATGATATTCTTCATCATTTTCAATCCTCTCACCTTATTATTCATCATTTTCAATCACTTCATCATATTCTTAATCATTTTTAATCCCCTTATGATTTTATTAATCATTTTCAATCCTCACATGGTATTCTTTATCATTTTCAATCCTCACATTGTATTCTTCATTAGAGCTATACTCAAATAACTCTCGCTTATTCCCCTCCCTTTTATCAGGGCAATAGTCCGAAGAAAAATGCAAAAAACACAATAATAACGTGACGATAGCATAACATAATATCCGAACCTATCACTATGACGTCATGTACCTATCTATGTGACGTCATGTGCACAAGATAACATTAAAAATCGTGATCACATTAAATGAAAAAATGGCTATTTGACCCCTTAAAAATGAATCTTTTTTTTTAATTTTTCGATATTATTTTCTCGAGGTTATGCCGGTTAAAATAATACCAAATTCGGAGGTGTTTGTTTAGTAGTTTAAAAGCCTTAGCGTTACATACATATCACAGATTTTTGCCTTATATATATTGAGACTAGCGGGGCTACCCGGCGTTGCTCGGGGTCATAAAAACATAATTGAAGAAAAATTGCGTGTGTAACATCTTTATATTAAAACTTCTATTTCTCTCCTTCTCTCTCTATAGCTGTCTCTTTATCTTTTTACTTTTCTCTACCCTGGTCGCTACTTTTAAATTTTGCCTTTTGCGAAAGCTGTTTCTTCCCCACCATTTCATCCTACGTTTCACAGGGCAATAGTATAACTTATTTCTATAAAACGTACCACCACTGTCTGCGCCTTCTATATAGGTACTTATAACCGCCCCGGTGTTCATACTATATATTTTGAATCCCCTCATGATATCCTTCATCATTTTAACTCCCCTCGTTGTATTCATCATTTTCGATCTCCTCATACTATTAATCATTTTCAATCCCCTCATAATATTCTTCATCATTTTCAATCTCCTCATACTATTAATCATTTTTAATCCCCTCATAATATTCTTCATCATTTTCAATCCTCTCGTAATATTCCTCATCATTTTCAATCCGCTCATGATATTCTTAATAATTTTCAATCCTCTCATTATATTCTTAATTTTTCAATCCTCTCATGATATTCTTCATTATTTTCAATCCCCCTCATGATATTCTTCATACTTTTCAATCCCCTCATGATATTCTTCATCATTTTCAATCCTCTCATGGTATATTTCATCATTTTCGATCCCCTCATGATATTCTTCTCATTTTCAATCCCCTCATGATATTATTCACCATTTTCAATCCTCTCATGTTATTCTCGATCATTTCCAATCCTGTCAGTCTATTCTTCATAATTTTCAATCCTCTCATGACATTCTTCATCATTTTCAATCCCCTCATGATAGTCTTCATCATTTTCAATTCCCTCATGATAGCCTTCATCATTTTTAATCCTCTCATGATAGTCTTCATCATTTTTAATCCTCTCATGATAGTCTTCATCATTTTTAATCCTCTCATGATATTCTTCATCATTTTCAATCCCCTCATGATATTATTCATCATTTTAAATCCCCTCATGGTATTTTCATCATTTCCAATCCTGTCAGTCTATTCTTCATCATTTTCAATCCTCTCATGACATTCTTCATCATGTTCAATCCTCGAGGTTATGCCGGTTAAAATAATACCAAATTCGGAGGTGTTTGTTTAGTAGTTTAAAAGCCTTAGCGTTACATACATATCACAGATTTTTGCCTTATATATATTGAGATTATTTACTTACACATCTCTTTACTTTACTTGTCAACTCGCTTGCTGTTTTCGTTACGTAACATTTCAAGAATGTGCGAGTAAAACATAAGGGATCACAAATTGCGTGAGCTGTAGACGGCTGACATGGTTAACGCCTTGAGGTATTTCGAGAGCTGAACGATCGCGTGTCTAAACGCCACTCTTTGCATTCCTAATGCCAAATGGGATATTCCCTGGTTTCCACCGAATCGCTGTGAGGTGATGTATCATTCGTATTAACGAATAGTAACTAGATTATTTTCTGAAATGTACACCACTGTTGTTTGGAGAAAACGCTTCATCCATTCCAGTCATATTCTCATTTATAAGAAAATAAAAGGATAAGATGTTTGTTCGTTATTCTCAGTGGTCAATCGTGTTGGTTTTATCATACAAGAGGACAAGGAAAAATGATCTAAAAAAATACAAATCCTGAATATAAATCTCATAACTTTAGCATACGACCCACCGATCAATATATATATATATATATATATATATATATATATATATATATATATATATATATATATATATATACATATATATATATATATATATATATATATATATATACATATATATATATATATATATATATATATATATATATATATATACATATACATATATATATATATATATATATATATATATATATATATATATATATATATATATATATACATAATAGTATTAATTTGTTTTTAAAAACATGTGTGTGCACTATTAAATATGATCATTAAAAACAATATAGCATCTTCATACTAAATTCAGGATGTTGTCAAAAAAGCTAACTAAGTGATTTTTCTAGAAAAGGAAACGCCCCAATCAGTTTCATTTGCCTCAAAATTGATATCTTAATTGACTTATTTTTCTTGAATACCAATGACATCAACTTTCTTCTTCTTAATTATGAAGGTAAATAAGCAAATCTTATGCAGTGTCTTTAAACACTGCAAAAAATGATGGTGTTATTTTATTTCTTAATTTCCTCCATTCATCTTAGTTTAAGAGATAACACATGAATCATATAATCAAACAAACAAAACTGTTCAACTAAAACCAAGCCATTGTATCTCTTGCTCATTACTATTCGATTTTCTTTCATGTTGTTAATGTTATCAAAACATTCGAAAGTCGTGTGCACGCTGTTTTTCATTTGTGTATGTATATATATATATATATATATATATATATATATATATATATATATATATATATATATATATATTAATATATATATATATAGTTATTTTATTTTATTTTTTATTTTTGGTTATTGTGTACACTTTTATTTTCTTGTTCCTTTTTATATTTTATTATTTTCGTATATTTTATATTATATTTTGTTTTATTTATTTTTATTCTTATTTTTTTTATAATTTGTATAATGTTTTATTATAATTATAATCATGCTATATTTCTATTTTTATTTTATATTTTTAACTTATTCCTTTTTCTAATATTTTATCTGATAAAAAATTATTCCGAAATTAATCAGATAAAATTTCAAAAAATAATTAATTAATCTTTATTGTTAATGGGTTATATTTTGCAATGTTATTAACAAACCCAGCAATGCTTTTAAATGAACGACCCACCCATGTTATTTTTATCAACACGAGTGTTCTTGTTCGTTCAACACCAGCATTTGAATTCCTAACCGCCAACAACACCAGCGCGGAGACATCATACTAAAGAAGTTTATCAAGTAACAAAATAAAAACAGTGTTTTATTCTTGGTGTTTTGATGAACAACAACAAATGTCACAATACTGGTCATCTCTGATGATTACATTTTATTCAAAAATTAAGATGATTGAAGTAAAAAAAAAACTTGCATTGTTGGCTTATATTTTCAATGTTATTAACAATGCCATCAATGCTTTTAAATGAACGCCCCACCCATGTATATATAGGAGATGGTATAATAAATTAATTTCAATTACCAAGAACAAACATGTTCAGGAACACACCGTAACACATTGTATTCCGCATGCGTACGCACTACTGTATTGATTTGGGACATTCTACTCTTTTTTATCTTTTCATCCCCCTCATACAATATAAATATACTCCCTTTACTATTGGACACACTTGGCAAGTATCACAAGTTCAATATTGATGGGGTTTCATATCGTATAAGTGTTCGTTTTTGTTCCTTTGCTAGTAATATCTCGTGTGTTCGAATACCTTTCTATGAACAGTTGTAAATAAACAATGTAGAACTATTGTCGTGTCAATTGATATAATCCTATTAATATATTTTATTATATTAAAATCAGCTAATGAACAATTTACCAGTACCCACATTTTGTGTAATATTAATAAGTCAACCTACTGGTTAAAAATACTCTTGCTTTAAGAAATTGCTAGCTAGACTACAAACAATATAATAGGTTGATTAAAAGAGAAGAACCGAAATTGCTAGCTAGACTACAGACAACATAATAGGTTGATTAAAAGAGAAGAACCGAAATTGCTAGCTAGACTACAAACAACATAATAGGTTGATTAAAAGAGAAGAACCGAAATTGCTAGCTAGACTACAAACAACATAATAGGTTGATTAAAAGAGAAGAACCGAAATTGCTAGCTAGACTACAAACAACATAATAGGTTGATTAAAAGAGAAGAACCGAAATTGCTAGCTAGACTACAAACAACATAATAGGTTGATTAAAAGAGAAGAACCGAAATGACTAGCTAGACTACAAACAACATAATAGGTTGATTAAAAGAGAAGAACCGAAATTGCTAGCTAGACTACAAACAACATAATAGGTTGATTCAAAGAGAAGAACCGAAATTGCTAGCTAGACTACAAACAACATAATAGGTTGATTAAAAGAGAAGAACCGAAATTGCTAGCTAGACTACAAACAACATAATAGGTTGATTAAAAAAGAAGAACCGAAAAGTGAAGATTTAATAATTGAGGGGCGACTAGATAATATCAGTCGCGCTTATTTTCAGACAGATTTCGCGTATATTTATTACTTATACAATTGTATAAATGCAAACATGTTTTAGCCACAACGTCATAGCAGCCATGGTGATATGTCAAACAAGTTCATCAAAATAAAAGCTAATCATGTATCATATAGATATGTATCTATGCACCAGAATACACGTGTTGATTAGGAGACTTATATTTTACAAAGAAATGTATCTCTGAAGTGGCCAGATCAAACGTGGGTTAAAATATTTAAAGTGTGTCTTAATGAAGTATAGCACATATGATTCAATAATACTCACTATACTAAATATCGTATAAAAGTGTTCTATCAATTGTGCAAATATCGAAGTTTCGAAGTAATATGAGCACAATTAAACATACAGTGGCAACTATTAAGTCCAGATTCATTACATTTGTGAAGTAATAAAACGCACCATAAACGAGTATATTGGGCATGACACGTAACACAACATTTATATAAACACTTTCTCATTTTTGAATAAGAACAAAATATTTCACACGAAATCCATCTGAAGGATTGAATGGTGTACTATATTTACGACCTATGCCATGGATGTGCTCTCATACGGACACACAATTGTTTTTTATTCTGAGATAAGCTTCTTCAATCATATTATTACTAATTACATTTACGGATGCACCATATTTCACATGTATCATGACACTAGACTTTAGCAGAGTCGTGTAGATTATTTCATGAATGGAATTCATGAAAGTGCAATTGGCTTATCTTTCTCTCTCTCTCAATCTCTCTATCTCTATCTATCCCTTCGTCTAAAAAGCGAGCTAAATGTATAGTTTGATCAAATACCCTACCAATTCTCTAAATTAAATCATAAGATCAAAGAAAGCTGATTCATTAACGGTCGTTTCTGCCGATCCAATTCATTTTAATTCACGAATGGAATGAATTGAAACAAAAACTCGAGCATACGTTAAAGAATATATGTGATGATGGGACTATGTAATTGGCATCTCTGATTATGGTTCGAATGTTTCCTTTAATAATAGAGGAATACGTACACGTATACAGAATTGTACACAAAATGATTTACCTAGTTGTCATGTCGAGGTTCAATTCCATGGTACACAGCCCCATACACACACACACACACACACACATATATATATATATATATATATATATATATATATATATATATATATATATATATATATATATATATATATATATCATACAGTCTTCATGAGCTAATACTACCGTGGAATTTATGAACTTGGAATTTCCCGCAAATCAAAGAAGGTATACGAATTGTTGATGATAAATCAATTACATGAAATAGTTATATACATTAATCTCAAGACGGGACATGGTGCCACTTGATGCAAGGAACACACCAGAACGAAATATCCTATTCGTAGAGACAGGGAATGCCTATTGACATAAGTCTTGAATTGACATAAACTTTAGGTAGGAAGATACACAGTTAGCAGGAAAGAGTTAGGCAAGTCTATAGTTTTTAGAAAGAAGCTACGAGAATATGAATATGTATTACTTGTGTGCTCATGTAAAGAAGCCAGAAGTAGCATGAACTCGGTGTTTACAAAAACCAAGTATATTGAAGAAAAGTGTAATAGTACATAGAAAAAAGTAGTTGTACGTTATTCTTGACTGGCAGTATAGACTGGTGGAGATGAAACACTGAAGAGCATGTGATCTCAGTATTTATAGTGAGTAGAAAAAGTCAACCAACCAGGTATAGGTAAGGAATCATAGTACTCGGCAACACACATCACCTTCTCAGGAGAAGCATTAACGTTTACTTTTTGGATTGGAACTATTTTGAGGATGCGTGAAGTAGATGTATGTCGAAAATGCCGTTTCTGGTAAGCATAACTTATTCCTGGAGAGTGATGTGTGTGTCTCTTCATGGGCATTCATTTATTTGATGTGAGTGTCTCTTATGAGAGATCTGATCGCCTCAATAAAATTAAGAGTTGATATCATGTAGCTGTGTTATCTTACACTTCTGACTTTGTAAGTCCATCTTAAAATTTAGAAAAAAACAATGTCTTGTTTTCTTCCACAGTACCATTACACACAAGTCATAATATATTTAATAGTGTTTAGCTATTCTAATACATATTCCAGTTGCAACATTTGTGATTCCATCTCTGGAACTATAGGTTAAATCTTTAACATTCAACTAGTTATCCAAATAATTTGACTTAATTTCTTTCTGTTTCGTGTTTGCTATTGGAAGCGTAAATTTGTTGCCATTTTATGCTTTCAATTTTGGCGACACTTTATGTTGAGTCCAATTCACACGGTGTTTTATTGTTTACACAAATATCTTATTTTTTGATTTCCTAGCTTGGTTTCCGATTTTTTATTTTCTAGTAAAAAATGTCGGTTGCTTACATCAATAGGTTTAAAGCTGCAATACGTACGTGCCAAATAAAGTGTTAGTGCATTTTCTATATAAACAAGCTTACATTTTGGTAGTTCTGTTTTGATAGTAATGTTGTTTCATTTTCACCAGTCACCGTTCTGTCTATTTTGTTTTTTTTTAGCATTGTCGCTTTTCCGAAATCGTCTTTATGTGCGCATGGTGATGATTGATACATCTCATACAAATCTATTTGCTATTTTACATTTTTATTTAACTTTACATCTTTGGTATTATTCTGACACACTGTCTGTTAGTTTTGTGAATTTAACTCGAGTTTTATCACCCCTATTTTTACAAAAAAACGTTATAACTAATTGTTGTGGGTGACCTACCTACCCTTTAATACTAATTAAATGGTAGCAACCGGCTACCATAAATACCGGTGGGAGAACTTTTGTACCACATTTTGGCACTAGCACTGCCAACACTGACGTGTGTATAATTTCCCTGTTCAATACAATTCATTATTATTATCTCTAAACCTATTGTTCTTTTATTTCATTGTTGGTACCCCTAAACGGGTCCACAACAACTGGCGGCGAGTGATTCGTAAAGGACTTCGTTGGAAACACCTTGGACCTTGCAACCTGTGAGTGATAAACCAGTGTCTACAACACGGTCAACCTTCGAACATAAAACAGTCTACCCGTTTGAAAAAAAACCCAAAAAAACTTGTGCTTTTTAACTTTCGGGAAGATATTGGAAACATCGAATACATTCAATTTTGGGACGAGTCTGCCTTACAAGAAATAACCAGTTTAAACAATTACTGGAAGAAAAGAAAAGTAAGACAGATTTTACTATTTGTGTTCTTCGTATTTCAATACGGGATTTTACCTCGTGCAACAAATGAAATTGGAATACCATGTGCTTATAAAACTGAAAGGTGTGAAAAAAAAACAACAAAACAAACTCCATACTACAAAAACCTTTTTTCGTGTCTGATATAGTCAACAGTATTTTGCGAACAGACTTGTCACTGTAAAATCGTATAGTCGAAAAAAAAATCTGCCAAGTAAAACCAAGTTACTTTCTTGAATAACTAGTCAATTTTTTATATAGCCATTACTTGCTATTTTGCATTTTCAGCCTACACTGAAAGCCAAACGGACTTATTGGAAAAAAGAAAAGTTCCAGATGCGAACAAAAATTACAAATAATTTGTTAAATTATTACCCAATAAGCCGGATTAATAAAACTGTTTTTTTTTTCTCAAAGAACTTTGAAAGAAGAAACAAACAGATGCGCAAGTGCCGGTCGAATGCGAGACTCGGGGTTGAGTTCTTTATAAAACAGTAAGCATTTGAAAGGAAAAAATAGTGAAGGACTATTTAGGGGCATTGATTTTTTTTCAAGAAAGTATTTCTTTAATCATGGAAGATTTCTCGAAACAGATATTGGAGATGATTAAATTTCAATCAGAACAACAGAAGGCAAACGATGAATTCACATCTTGCTCTACAGAAGGCAAACGATGAAAACTTCTTGCTCTACAAAAGGAATTTCAGTCTCAACAGAAGGAATTTCAGTCGCAGCAATTGTGTTTGTTGAAGTATTTTGAGGAAAAGAATTTAGCACAAAAGCGAGAAGATAGAAAATCTTTAGACGAACAATTGAGTGGGATAAAACATTAACAATTAGAGCAACATACTCAATCAGAGTGAAAATGTGCACAGCAGGCACAAGCAATGATAAATACGACGAATTACGACAGCGACGCGTTCAACCAAATGCAATATGGTCAGTTATAGAAACCTTCAACTAGGTCCCTGAAGGGGACCTAAACTTCGAATCATGGTACCGTCGATATCAGGATTCTTTCGACATTGATTGTAGCACATGGTCGGAAAAGAAAAATGCTAGTTTAGTTCTTCGTAGACTAGGTACGGCAGAGCATACAACATTTGTCGATTATATTCTGCCGAAGAGAACGGGCGAACTATCTTTCAATGAAACCATTAAAATGTAAATGGAACTATATTGCCCCAAAACAAGTTTATTCCACAAAAGGTGAAAATGTATGAGTCTAACGCGAAAAGAAAGCCAGGATTAATCAACGTTTGCTTCGATCGTCAATAAACATTGTGACGACTTTAAGTTGTCATCCTTGACAGCGGACAATTTCAATGGGTTTCAAGGGCTCGTCTCGCAAAACGATGCAGAGTAAAGAAGACGTGCAATAAGCAAACTTGAAATCGAGCAAAATTTTACATTGCAACAACTGTCCGAAAGCTGTCAACGACATATTTCCGAGAAAAAGGAAGCTAAAGAAAAAAAAATCATACTCTTCGAAGGAAAAATTCCGAAATGATTTGCCTCAAAGGTCGGATGAAAAATTGCCAAACCACCCTTGTTGGGGTTGCGGAGACCCACATTGGTACCAGAAGTGTTCTTTTAAACGAAAAATTGTGACAAATGCAATGAAATGGGACACAAAGCCTCACATTGCAGAAGTAACAATAGAAAAAAGTTACATAAAAACAATTAGAATTAATGGTGGCAACCTAAACATACGAATGTATGTTACGGTAAAAATGAACAATCAAGATGTTAAACTACAGCTTGAGTCAGGGTCTTACCTATCAATTATTTATATTAATACCTGGAAAAAGATCGGCAGACCGACTATGCTACGCACAGATAAAGTAGCCCAATCGGTAACCGGGGAGAAAATAAACTTTGAAGGGGAAGTCATTTCAAAAGTGACACTAAAAAATAAGACATTAAAATTACGCGTGTTCGTAATGAAAGATACAGGAAATGTGGTCGGTTCAGATTGGATTCAGCACTTCCAGCTCTGGGATTCGCCGATAAGCGCCTATTGTCAACGAATAGAGAACTTTTCTGCTGATGCAGAAAAATTGAAGAAGGATTTGAAAGAGTAATTCCCCAATGTGTTTTCTAATGAATTAGGACGCTGTACTAAAATGAAGGCGAGTTTTGAACTAATTGAAAATAAGAATCCCGTTTTTAAGAGAAAACGAAGTGTACCATTTGCCTCTGTTGAAAAAATTAATGCAGAAATAGACCGGTTGGTGGAGAAAGGTATTTTACCACCAGTTGACTACTCGGAATTGGCGGCCCCAACCGTCTACGTGAAGAAAACATCTGGAGAGATCAGATTGTGTGCTGATTTCTCAACCGGTTTGAACGATGCGCTGACAGATTATCACTATCCTCTGCCGACTCCAGAAGAGGTTTTCCCAACATGAAACGGTGGAAAACTGTTCTAAAAAATTGACTTGAGTCAAGCCTTTCTGCAAATACCTGTAGGGGAAGATAGCTCAAAGCTTCTCTGTATTTCGACACACAAGGGACTACTAAAGTTCAATCGTCTCCCTTTTGGAATTAACGTGGCCCCGTCGATTTTTCAGCAGGTAATCGACACGATGTTGAGCGGGATCGATTTTTCGATCGGCTACCTTGACGATATCTTAATGAAAAGTACGAACGTCGGGGAGCACCGTGAGCACGTAAAAAAAGTATTCGAAAGGATAAGCGATTTTGGTTTTACACTAAAGGAGTCAAAGTGTGAATTCGTTCTAGAAGAGATCAAATACTTGGGACATGTCATTAGTAAGAATGGAAGACGTCCCGACCCAGAACTATCTATAGCCATCAAGCATATGCCCGAACCGAACAATGTTACCCAACTACAAAGTTTCCTGGGTCTCGCAAACAATTACGAAAAATTCATTCCCAGTATGCACAAATTGCGAGCCCCCTTAAATGAGTTACTTAAGAAAGATAGTAAATGGGAATGGTCACCCGACTGTCAATCTGCATTCGACAACCTAAAAACGAAGAATTATTTCTTACTCATTTTAATCCAGAGCTAAACACTATTTTTGCAAGTGACGCCAGCTCCTACGGCATTGGGGCGTGCACATTGCATAACATGCCGGATGGCTCGATGAAACCCATCGCGCACGCTTCAAGAACTTTACTTCCTGCAGAGAAAAATTACTCTCAGATTGAAAAAGAAGCGTTGGGTATTCTGTTCGCAATGACAAAATTTCACAGGTATCTACACGGCCGTCATTTTATCCTACAAACAGACCCTAATCCACTTATCACCATCTTTATATCAAAAAAGGCTTGCCAACCTACACAGCAAACCGCCTATAGAGATGGGGTATAATTATGTTAAATTATGACTTTCAGATGGAATTTTTACCGTCAAAAAGACTAGGACACGCAGATGGTTTATCGCGGCTAATCCCAAATTACACGGAACCGCTCGAGGATACAGTTATAGCATCCCTTCGGTCTGAATATGACTATAGTAAAGTACTGTGTAACACAACAAAAGAGCTGCAAGTCACAATTGGCGATATACAAATAGAGGCAAGAGAAGATAATTTTATTATCGAAATTAAAAATAAATTACAAACAGACAATGAGCAAACGGCAGAAATATTTCAGTCTGTTGTGACACATTATTATACCGGGAGCGAGTAGTAATCCCAGCTACGCTAAATAAAAAATCCTGAAGGATTTCCATAAGGGGCATCCCGGAGCGATACGCATGGAGAGCCTAATGAGATCTTATGTGTATTGGAAAAACATGGACAAGGGCATAGAGACGAAGGTGAAGGCCTGTGCGGGCTGCGCGTCGGCAGCGAAAGCACCACCTATTCAGTACTGTCCATGGACAAAGGCAGAGCAACCATGGTCCCGTATTCACATAGATTTCGCGGGGCCATTGAAAGACTTCTACTATTTAATTATAGTCGACAGCTACTCAAAATGGCCAGAAATTGTTAGATGTAAAAACCCAACAACGGGTGTCACGATATGCGCGTTGCATGAACTGTTTGCCCGATTCGGAGTGGTAGGCATTGTTGTATCGGACAACGGTACACAATTTACTTCACCAGAGTTCAAAGAATTCTGTGAAGACTTTCAAATTAAACATATCACCACTCCGACTTACCATCCGAGGTCAAACGGACAGGCAGAAAAATTTGTTGATACCTTGAAGAGAGCGTTGAAAAAATCGACGGGCACGCTGAGAGAAAAGGAACTCCAGCAGTTCCTTCAAGTGTATAGAATTACACCCAACGAGAACACACAAGCACAGGTACCACCGGCGGAAGTAATGTTTGGAAGAAAAATAAAGTCGGTATTCGACAAACTTTTACCAAAACAGGTCAAATCGACCAACATTACGGCACCAAAGAAGAGTTACGAGGATGGAGAGAAGTGTTCTTCCAGGAACACCATTGAAACAAAACCGTGTGGGAAGTGGGGAAGGTACAACAAAGATTAAGGTGGATGGTGTACATTGTAGAGGGTCCTAGAGGCACCTGTAAAAAACACATTAACCAAATGCGTCGTCGCATGTCGGACGACCATGGGGAAGGCCCATGGGATCAGAGTGAGACCATCATGGTAGATCTATACGACGCATTTGAGCTGCCAACACCAAAAACGCCTCCTGAACAGAGACGTTCATCAAGAAAACGTAAATTAACCGAGAGTTTCGAGGTGAATCATAGGAAAAAGATATACCTTGAGATTCCGGGGGAATGAGTTTCGGAGGGGGGTGCTCTACCTCTCCTTTAATAATAACTAAATGGTAGCAACCTGCTACCATAATACCGGTTTGGCCGGGAGAACATCAGGAGGCACATTTAGGCACTAGCACTGCCAACACTGACTTGTGTATAATTTCACTGTTCAATACAATTCATTATTATTATCTCTAAACCTGTTGTTCTTTTATTTCCTTGTTGGTACCCCTAAACGGGTCTACAACACTAATTATACAGGTTTCCAAAAGGTGTGAGCCATGTGTTTCCTAATAATAGTGTCAGCAACGAAAATGGAGCTAGGCAATTATTTATTTTGTTGTTTATAAGGATGGCTTTATTTTTTAAAAACGTGAAACTATTCCTTGTTTGAATTTTAAATTGTTTCTGAAAGAGAATTGACATGTGTATTCTGACGTACTTTTCTCATGTGCGCAATGCCAGCCTCTTCAATGCCCTGCAATATCATTAAACCGTTATACACCCCTGTGAGTATACGGCTAATGTAGGTGATGTTACATTCAGTTCACTGTCTAAGTTGTTCAGATGGTTACGTTTGATGTCATCGCCGAAAATTAAACATGTAAAGTGTAGCTAATTAAAATGATGCACATACTTTATTAACGATTGATGCATATGTTGCGTGTTCTCCGCTATCTGGTTTGACTGTATACGAACACATCAACCGTGGGTGTAAAGAGAAGTATTCGGGCTAAATACATATGTTAAAAGATTTACACCGTTCAGGATAAGTCAAGTGCTGTTTTTTCGGGGTAAAATAAAGTCAACGAATGTTGTATGTTTTATGCAGCCTAATTATAATAGCAGTAGACGGATTTTTTAGAGTCTGCTCAATGTTCACAATCATGTTTGTATAGATTCTCGTACGTTTTGAAATATGAGTTCATCCTTGTCTGGGGAATAAGTAAAATTGTCAAATGTACTCCAAACGCAATCATGCGCGAAATCATCATCATTTTTGAAATGTTTACATCTGTTCAACATTGCTTGTTGTAATCATTTGATTTAAAGATAATTGATTCAGAAATTATTCTTCAGCTTATTCATTTAGTTTGAGTTGAATTGCAATGTTTATTCAGTTGTATATTGATGTGCTCGGTGTATTTCTTCAGCCTTCGGTTGGTGTTCTCGTTGTCTTTCCCTATATTGTTACACTCATTTGTGGGCTTATTTTGTGTTACTTGTTTATGTATTTGTACTTTAACAGATTCGATTCTTTTAAATCGTCACTGTTTAAAATACATCGTTATAGAATACGGCTTTTTAGAAGATTGTTTATATAACGCTGCTAAACGTTGTATCAGTTGTTA
>OY744526.1:125462031-125637031 GCA_963556195.1 Sepiola atlantica | reverse complement strand
AGATAGCCATGGAGTAAAAGATTTACAAATAAGAGGTGGAATTCGCTTCATTTACTTACTTTCAACGGCGGGAAAGTATGACAGAATAGCGGAAGGTAAACGAAAAGGCAGCGTTTAAGCGGTAAAGAGTCTATGAAGTTCATTCGAATTTCTCTTGCTGTTCGGCATCAAACAATTGGCAATAAACTAACCCCTCTCAAAAAAAGGAAAGTAAGGCATTGCCGGATGGACCTCCTATGACAACCTAATACATAATAGCTCAATCCGACTGATAAAGCTCACTATCTAACTTATTGTCGAGAACGTAATCGCAACTGGTATCTAAGCGCCAAAGTTACACAGAGTGAACCATTTTATAATCCTCCCAATGCACTACCTTAAAATAACTTCATGTCATGCTTATTAGTACAGCGGGCATTTTCCGCCAAATTCTGGTGAATAATAACATAATAGGTATGACACAAGTAATCGGTTCTACCCTGTCTAATTGTAGATGGCATATATGCAGTTATTAGCGTATGTATATTAGATTGATCGGGTGAGATAAAAGATCCAATTTTGTAAGCGTTGCCCAATTCATCTGATGTCATATTTTCGATATGAACATGGTCGTCTTAAGAGCGTCTGAAAATGGTATATACACCTGATGAGGTTTATATCATAGATATATCAAGTGTTGTCCCTAGGAACATTACCCCTTACATTCAGAGAACATCGAATGTAATAATGTTAGGGAATAACAAATACATATTCGCTTTTTCTCAATGTTATCCATTATTAACTCTGCCAACAGCAAATGGTGTCTAGGTTTAACACTTGATATATTTATGAAATACAAATATATATTCGAATATTAAATTAATATGTGGCAAACATTACTTTTCAATAACGAATTAAATATTATTGTTGTTTATATAATTATAGTACAATAAGCCATATCGAATGGTAGAGTATATGATTCGTGCTGTATACTTGAATCATAATCATTTTGAGAAGGAGCACTACTACTAGTAATTCCTGACAAAAACTTGTTTACACTACGAATACTATGTTATTTTGAATATTTGATCAGGGTTTACTAATACGAAAAACTTCTGTCATGTCAGGTTGTCTTTTGAAACACCTGTACAGAGAGTTATAAGACACTCAAGGACAGTGGCTTATAGGCAATCAAGGCATGTTCTTCACTAAATATTTTGTTTGCATTCATCCGAAACGCGGTTTAGACGAGCCTCATCAAATATAGACAACATCAGTGGGCCAACATGTATAAATTCATCTGGAGCTTTAGATATATATTCGTCCTCTAGAGGAGTAAATGTTAAAATAATTTGAGCATTAATAGTTAGAAAATCATTTAATCTAGGTAGACTTCTAACATGTTGTATAAGCAGTCGAACGCAAAGAAATACAAACATATCAGTATGTTTTACTATAACACCCAACGTAGTTTTCCCCACTATCAACTAAACATCATATACTTTGTAGGCACGATTATATATAAACAGTACAACACATATATTCCAAAAAGTAATATAAAACGTAAATAATTTCTCAAACTAGTTTACGTGAAATGATTCACACACCGGTAAATAGCCGAATAGTATCCCATCAATCTGAATTATAGTGATTTTATAAAAATGTAATTGTATTAATAAACTGACTTGGTGTGCAAGGTAGCGGTTAAAGTGAATATTTAGAAATAGAAAAATAAAATCCACTTTACTATGCAGGATGGAGTAAGGTAATCTGGAATAAATATGGAATATTTTCAAAGAAATATAAATAAATGTATACCCCACATAGGTACATTAGCTAATTAGATTGCTGATCAAACACGCATATGATTGTTTCGATGTTTAAGAGTATGTCTACATGCGGACGATAAAAATCGACTTTACTGATGAATATATATATATATATATGTGTGTGTGTATATGCATCTATATAATATATATATATATGTATATATATATGCATCTTTATATCAAAGAATGGTGGATCAACGATATTTCTAAATCAATGTAATCCAAATCAACATTACAAAATGTGGCGTGCCTATATTAAAAACGTTTCAGACAGATAAAGAGGAAAGATGCAGAAGGCGATGAGCGATGTTTTAATAAGTGGGAATCTATCAGCGAAATGTGTGCCATTTTTACGCTCATCTTCACCCCAACATAATGTGTTACGTTAATTGCTATCGGCCTACTTTAGTTGCGTTTTAAAATTAAATAAGCTATAAGTCAAAGTATATATAAATTATAATCATGCGTGTATGGTGTATTGTTCTTAACAAACAAATTGGTAGTATCCCAGTTGACTTTCGAACTATATATATATATATATATATATATATATATATATATATATGACACACACGGGCAGAATTCTACATATGATAGGACTTAATATGGATAAGATACTAATAGAATTAATATGATATGTGTCGACACCTATTAAAGTGTAAAACTACGAAAGAAATATAAATAAACACGAGACTTGTCTCTCGGTTTTCAAGCTTAGTAACATCACACTTTGTATATCTTGAATGATTTCGTAAACATTATTCACCCATTATTTACGATTAAATGGAATTAGTATTCGATATGACGTTATTTTATTTTATCTCTATTCTGTTAACATGATCACTGTTTGAAAATTGAAGAGTAGCTATATATCTATTCTCTGCCACTTTCTAATAAATGTTCATACCGAGCAATTCCCAGGATCGCTATCGCTTCAATTCAGCAGTATAATTCCCAATTCAATAGGCAAGCATATTCACATAAAGCCCTGGTTGTAACTAAGCACTTAAGTGATTAGAACCAGACCACTAAATGAAAGCACTCTGTGCGAAGATAACAATGTCATTCTTAGTTGACTCAAGAATTTAGACTATACTATTATTTGTCACACTTCATTGTATTGCTACAGTTTCATTTGCATTAGTGAATCATTAAATACGGATTTGTCTAAGTGTTTGGCACACGGACGTCTCTCAGAAAACAACATCAACCATTTAAGTTTAGTTATATTGTATTTCATATAAACACGCTATATTCAATTAAAGACCGTTATTGGCCTTTTGGCTAAGATCAAAGTGTAGTATCGGTTCCAATGGATACTGCACCCCATACTGGTATTGTCTTATCCGTCGGGGCTTGATTTACGCCGGGCAATGGGTTTGTCCTGTGCACTTCTAGGAGGTCCATCCTCCCAAACTCCGCCTCCCCTCTTTGGGTAGGAGTAAGTTTATTGCTTACTGCCTGAGGCGCCCTTACCGGGGAATGCCCACGGTGCTGCCCAGGCAATTTTTAAACCCCACTTTCCCGAACAAACCTTGGGTCACATCTTACTTGTGCGAGTAAGATAAAAAACTGGCCTTGTGCCCACCTCCTGGAGAGGAGTAAATCAATACTCAGTTAAACTCATAATATGTACATGTTATTCAGACCCAGCTGTATGTGAATCAGAATTTCTTGATAACGCACGGTCTTATTCGCGTGTTATGTAAATGGTTTCATAAATATAAATTATTTCGCAACATTAGTCGAAATGTCGTTGAAAAATAACATATTTAGGCCCGTCCATGCTAATCCATTCCTTTTTAATTAAACTTTAATTTACACATTACCCCAAAATGTCAAACATAATCTTTTTAGAAAGCACGTAAGTGCAATTTTAATAACTATTTCTATAATATGTGTTTCGCTTTTTCAAATAAATAAAACAATGAGGTAAGTTCTAATAAATGATTTGCACTTCTTAACTAAGCGTATTAATTATGTTGTTTCATTTTGTCTCTATTTATTCCTAAATCCCGTATTACCCATTCTACTGATTTAAACGTGTCTGTATACTTCGACATATTACTAAACATTACTCTGAAGAATTACCCAATATTAATTAAAAGTAATATATACATGTACACTTTGTAGTCAGACCTATAGAGCGTGAAGTAAAACAGAGAACAGTATATAGAAAAATACAGTTACTGAATTAGTAGTGTAGGTCGGTATTATGCGCTTGCATCCATTCCATACTTCCATTGTTTAATTAACCTATTACGAATTGACAACTAATATGCTGTGCTGAAGATACACTTATGAAATATATCCAGAATATATATGCACATAAGTATTTGTTGCTGTTAAATTTTTGAAGCATAATTACAAAAAATTGAGTATGTCATAAATATTGCACATTACTGAGTAATAATATATGAGATATGTAGTAGCTTAACTACTAGTACCTAATCTTAACCAAACTACAGTATTCACTTATATCATACACGTTTAGCATTATTCCTCTCTCTTAATTGATATAATATAATCGATATTATTTGTATCTTTATAAACCAATACTCTTTGAACGTTACTTTTTTTACATATATATATATATATATACGTTATGAGGTTTAAAAAGACTAAATATACATTCGGATTGTACACATTATAAGTTATTTCGACCGTAACTAGGTCTCCTCGGATGTGTTTCCAATCACGATTGGAAACACATCCGAGGAGACCTAGTTACGGTCGAAATAACTTATAATGTGTACAATCCGAATGTATATTTAGTCTTTTTAAACCTCATAACGTATTCATGCTCTGTTTTAACGGACATAGAGCTCTCTGATCCGGATTCCGATCGAAAATAATCGAACCTGAAAACTATATATATATATATATATATATATATACACGTAAAGCCACCTGAATAAATGTTAAAAGTATAACTGTTTCTTAAGCTACCCAGCAGTGATCGTATGGTTCTAGGCCTCGGGATTGCAGTTGTAAAATACTCGTAGACCGGTAGTTCGAATCACGCGACCAGTAGTGAATTGTTATATCTCGGTACTGATGAGTCGCGATTAAAGGACGAAACGTAGACGTATATAGATGATAAACACACCAATATATATATATATATATATATATATATATATATATTGAGAGAGAGAGAGAGAGAGAGAGAGCAAGAGAGAGAGAGAGTAAAATAAAATAGCTGTACTAAAATAAATAGGTATTACTTTACTTGCTTATTAAGGATATTAATGTGATATATATTCAATCAAACGATAGAAGCACCAAGCTGTAACTCAGGATGACCTTTAATTTACTCATGCATTCGTTATATTATACCTTTAAGTTGATATTCTCTTCGTATGTGTTTCGATCGAGAGATGTCGTTCTATAAAATGATTTTTGTTAATTTATGAATATAATTCTAATTTTTTTCGTCATTTACCTAAGCCATATTTTTGTGAATTAACCTTCAGATTACCCACATTATACGTTTATTTAAGTTAGTAACCACGTACTTCGAGTAATCTTAAGTGACCTGACAAAGAGAGGGTTCTTTCACAAGATGCAGCATTGTATATGGATCCGTCAATCTTTTTTTCTGAAATCAGTGTAGTCACCTAGTCTGTTTTAGTAGTAACATAACCACAACACATTATGTGTCAACTACCATGGTTACTGGTATCTGTTGTGTGCTTCTAAACTTATTATTCATTCTCCTTTTGCTAGAAAATAATTAAATCTATTTATCGTCTTCGGAATTTTATATAAAGATGGTGAATATGATATTTATATTTCATTCAATATACTTTTCATGTTACTACAAAATATATAATAATTCATGATATTTAATTTGAAAAAAATGGATAAATCGCCCAAGATACGATGTAATCTTTCTCAAATGTGCATGTGTACATTACATATGTGCAATCATGCATACATAATATAACACTACATCCATATACCTACATATTTAATGTATGTTTCTTATTAATAAAAATGTGTGTATTATAGTAACACATTTTAATTTACTTAAAAAGTAGATTTATTGAAAAATAAGAAACAGCATTAAATTAAACGAGTTCATTCTAACTTAAATTTTAACATTAGATGAACAAAATAAATGCAAATAATTTAATACAGGAAGCATGGTTACAAAAACGGAACAAAAACAGAATATAAATGAATGTTGTGCAACGTTTGGTAAGTAAATATCGATTCATTATATAAATATGTATAATATATCATTTACTAATTAGTTCCAAGAATGTCAATATTCGACACCTATTTCAAAACAATACTCATTTTTTCTATAACTGCTAAGAGTATTGAATGTTAACTTATGCTTGTGTTTAAAATAGTATGCATGGCAAGGCCCTAAGTAAGAACACCCCATTAATTAAATGCTATACTTAATTCATCAACATACTTTACTTCTAATATAATGTACTGATTCTCTGAGGATTTCATACATTTTTGTTGTACGATTAGACTGTGCATCAAAATACGCCTAAACGTTTCGTGTCAGTGCTTATATTTAACTTGAACATTGTCTTACACACCAGAATGCATGTCTAGAGAATAGGATTCGTGCAAAAACTATTCGAAATTTAACTTATATAGTCTTGGCATCGCTTCTATCACCTTGCAACACAGTAATTCATTAGCCGTTTCCTGAGATTCCTAAAAAAAACAATTCTGCTATAGAATACACACTTTCTAAAAGTGATATAGTCAAATATATTACGCACCCTAAAAAAATGCGGCAACAAAAATGGCTGCTGGTTTTTGTTCATGTAGTTCATTTTAGCGGTTAAACCTGCTGCAGTCTTGTTATGATATTACTGATTCAACTCTGGATTGAAGTAGATGACTCATGCTTAATTTATTAAAACATGGTGACGTAATTATTAGTGTTGATTCCGTTAAAACTGATGCAAACAACTTTTTTAATATGTGTTAATATGTGTTGTATTTGAGCGACTGTGATCAAATGCGAACTCTGTAAAAAGGAAAGAATTTATTCAAAATGATGAATTGACTAACTTCTGATATTCAACTTACTCGGCTATACGAAACGTTAATTTACAAAAAACCTAAACTGAGAAAATGTCTTAATTTAGCATAAGTTATGTCTGTACGGTGGTTTTTAAAGTCAGAATACGATCTCTTTACCGTTGTTTCCGACGTGGCTTAGAGATTTAACTCATTAAATCGTTAGGTTTACTTGACCCGTATGTATGTGATGAGACATCACTATGGTATCTATACATGGTATATCTGTGCATTCGTTATGTTTTATTAATTGCAATATGTGTGTGTCAGCCCCTGAGATTATTAAGTTGTGGGTGCACATTGACTTAGGTTATATAAATCAGTTCTATAATTTAGTTGGTTTGCTAGTAATCTAAACGCATATTGTTTAATATTCTGTGGGTATTTAGTAGTATATCTTAAATTAATATGTAATTATTTAAGTAAAACACACGAAAATAACATTCTTCTGAATTAAAATCGTACGCATCCTTTTCTTTAACAATCACATACTTATACATGAAAATATACTTAGCTCTTGAAACTATATTTATATCATCATACACATGTAGCTAAATTTTCTTTCTGCAATAATTTCCGACTTTCTCATCAATTTCTCCAGTATATATAATATACCTTAATAATAGGAAATAACATGAATAACATATTTACAAACTCTACCATGAATTACAATATATATATGTATATATATATATATATATATATATATATATATATATATATATATATATATATATATATATATATATACATATTTTGTTAACCTCTAACTATATCGACAACAGTCAAATAGAGAAAACATATCAAATATTGCTTAGTATTTATTATAAAACAAATTAGATAATAAGGCACATATTGAATTGACTTCGAAATGGCTGTGTGCACCAGACAAGCCTTCGCTGTAGCCAAATCTTTGTCCAGCAAGATTAACCCAACTAATTCTGTTACAGTTACGCACATTAACTATTTTATTGTCGATCTACGTGAGTTGGTATTCGGTTTATGTTAGCATCGCCTGTTGACCAGGTGTGTGCATAGCACAGCTCTATGTAACAACGTTGATGCGTGATAAATACTCTTGGAGCAAACACCTGGTCACGTGATATATACACACAGGCAAGTTTAACCTGGTATTTAAAACAGAAAAGACGTGCATTCCTGCGCGCTCAACCAGTCCTGTGAATTCAAGAATATAAATATTTAGTTCTGTATATCATCTAATTGTACGACTTTCATTTTGTTCCTGTGTTTCTTCTAGATCAAATTGTTGCGAAGCCATCGTTTATTTCGTAAGGAATAGTGACCCTGTTGCTTATTATATTCTAATCAAATTATGCCGGCGAATTACTCTCCCAAGTAAGTTCGGCAATCTGATTTTCTTCGCGAGCTTAACCCTCAACTAAAATTGGTTTTCTAATCTGAACTTCTAAATGTCCTTTTTTGCTGAAAGTAAAAGCTATATATAGAAACATATAAAGACGTCTTGACGGCTTCGTATACTGTACATATAGAGTTATGCTTTAAATATGTGTACGCTTCTAAATGTACTGAAAATGTATTTCACCTACCCTTAAATACGCAACACAATGATGAAATCATAATTAGTATTAATCAGTATAGTTATAATCAAAATCTCTTTTATATATTAAGATACGGCATATTGAATAGAATAGAAATATTAAATCTATTTTAAACATGTTATTAAATTAATCAAATGTGTACGCGTTTATGATGATATATATATATACATATATATATATATATATATATATATATATATATATATATATATATATATATATATATATATATACATACACATCATGTGATAAGACGTTCGACGGAATGTAAAGTCCTATAACATTCTATAACTTGGTGAAAAGATCAATGTTAATACTTACTAGATAACAGTATAATACAAGACATTTCCCTTGCCTTAAGAACATCCCCTAGTTAGTAAGTATATATATGTATATGCTCCAGCTTACACAACTTGTAAAACACAATATTTCTTGCAAATCCAACTGTATACCCTTTTGGTATCTCTGTCTATGTTCATCTTCAAGTTAACATCTAAACTCTGCTTGAGGGGTTCTCGAACATGCTACAAGAAAAACATAACACACCAATGATGGCTTTCTTATGAATACTATTTATGAAGAATTGGAAAAGTTGACTCCTAAACATTACTGTTCCACTTCTGCACGTTTTACGAATCATATGCATAGAGTTATGTAGAAAGCAGTTTATATTTTAGCAAACGAATTTTCATTAATGTAAATACACTAGTTAATCTTACACTGTCATTTAATCATTTAAGCACAGTAGTGTTTATTTTGTATATCCACATGTGTTTATATAATTATATATATATATATATATATATACATATATATATATATATATATATATATATATATATATATATATATATGCATATACATATATATATATATATATATATATATGTACTTTAAAGACGTGGGAATAATCTGCGACACTTTCATGTCGATGTTATCGAATAGCAACTGTTATATATCGAGGGCGCACTGCTATGTCAGTGTTGCAGATGATGTGCATGCCTGTATTAAAAAATACCCATAAAAACCTTTATTTTATATTGAACACTATTTATAGGCCCAGTTTTAATTACTTAGATTACCCATCCGTAAATGTATATATATATATATATATATATATATATATATATATATATATATATATATACTTGCTATATTATCTGGGTTATATATGTACCGTATTACAACGGTAAATAGATACTTTGTAAAATACAAATATTTATATAAAATGGCCAATATTGTTGTGTAACATGTTAACATTGTTTCAATATCTTATCAGTATATGTGTGTGAAGTGATTACAATTAAGCATAGTTACATACCAACATTAAGTAATTTGCCCCTGTCTTTAAATCTTATTATCACAAGAAGTTCATTGCCCTTCTAAACGTGTAAACCTTCAAGGGTTGGTATATTTTGTTTCTTATTAATTTTCAAAATTGTAGGGAGTGTAAAGTGTGTTTCTGATATCGTTCTTATATGAATGCTCATCTATGTCGGTAATATTTATCTTTAAAAAACGTTGATGATATCGTTATGTGAACTTTTCTACTTCAGAGGCAGTAAGTGAATGTTCTGTAATAGATATTCATTCGGAATTCATTGACCCTTCTTAATTGCAGGTATTTATAGGTCTAATACAATTTATATCTTGCTTCATTTGATAATAATTAAGACCATGATAAGCCGAACGCGAACAATGGATAATTTTCAACTGGACTGACGTGGAAAAATGTAACTGTTGGAGCGAAAATAACGGCTGTTATCGGTACGTTCAAAAGTAAAAGGCATTCATGAAAAGGCGTTCTAGCGTAAGTAAGCGACCTTTAAGCCAGGCAACGTTATATAACATGCCCAATTAATACAATGCGCGACTATCTCCATTTCATTCACTTTTGAGAATACAGATGAATTATTATTTTTTCAAGTTCAGACAGAACTTCCGTGTTTGAACGCACGAGAGAATAAACTTATTTCGACAGGTGAAATAAGCGGTATTCATCCCGCCAATCTAAAAACTTAAACTCCGTAACTCCACTGTCCTCCGAGTAAAAATTAGAACCTAAACTATGAGAATAGAGATAACTCTTAACCTAAGCCTAAACCCCAAAAAGAAAAACACATGTGTTTGTTCTTGTGACTGCAAGTTTTACAGACATATAAAGTATTTTTAAATGTTATTTATTATATTAAGTATATTTTTTCAAGTGTAAGATATCAAGCTTTTTTATGTATTGCAGTAAATATATATATATATATATATATATATATATATAGTCTAAAAAGGCTTTGAGTTATTTTAAACGAAAAGACAAAAAAAGAAAAATGCAGTTTAAATTCCCAGAGCAACTAACTAAATCCAAAATAGTGCAGACTTAACATTCGTTGGAAAATTCATAAATAAATAAAATATATAATAGTAAGCAAATAAAATAAAAATGGGGGATAAAGTATCTAACAGTGAAACAAAAACAGCAGATTTTAACGTAAGCATCTAAAATTAACAAGGGGATCATCAGCTGTTTACCATATAACTGTTTCGGAGATTTAAAAACAGGACAGTTATATGCATGGCTCTCCAATGGTACAGATCAAACTACCATTTCCCCAATAATCAAGTGTCGAAATAATTCAGCTTAACATTTTACTAATATATACATAAATAAATAATAATAATAATAATAATAATAATCAAATAATAATAATAATAATAATACACTACCCTTAAGACTACCGTGTGATATGGTAATTTGCATATCAAATTAAATACTATCTAAACACTACACCCAAGAACCATTCTGCGATATGGTAGCTAGAAATAAAATTATACAGGAATTAAAGTTGCATTAAAAAAAAAGCTTTAGTACCTTATGGACCAGAAAGGTAATTAGATAAGAGGAAGGAAACCTAGCCATATATATATATATATATATGTATATATATATATATATATATGTATATATATATATATATATATATATATATATATATATATATATATGTATGTATATATATACATATATATATACACATATATATATGTATACATATACACACATATATATATATATATATGTATATATATATATATATATATATATATATATATATATAGTAGGTTATCAAAATATATTTATAGTAATTAAGCTACCCGGATGCTTCCACTGTTTCATCCCCAGGGGTAATCCTCATGCTAAAATGCAATATATATATATATAATATATATACATTATGTATTACTATTTCATATATATATATATATATATATATATATATATATATATATATATATATATATATATATATATATATATATATATTATGTATTACTATTTCATGTACCCACATCAAACTTCATGAAGATATATCATTTTGTATGTATTACTTTTCAGTATTTAATTCAACAGTGCACTACGTAGGTAGAGCTAGGTAGTTAGATATTACAAACTATTTTCATGGCAATTAAGCTACACAGAGGCTCCCGGTTTGAATCTTCATGCTAAAATGACTGAAGATTCCCCCCGGGGATGAAACGCGGGAGCCCCTGTGTAGCTTAATTGCCATGAATATATTTCCATAGCTTGCTACAGTATGTATATAGAAATAGTGTCTGATAGAGAAGGGTAGTAATTAAAGGAGAGGTGATCTTTCACCTACACCTGTTACGTAGTAGCACGCCTACTCATTGTGGCGTGATATCTTAATTTAATCCGGCGAAACTCGAATCCCGAACGCCATATCACTTCCCAAGTATGAGGAGTGTTATCATGTATTGCATCTCTTGCCCCAAGCAACGCAATGCTGCAGAAATAATTATCGCTCTATATATGCAAATGTATCATTAGATTGTGAACCTGTTCGCTTCAGATACCTCGCAGAAGACACAGGTTGCTACATACATTTTCCTATCCGAATCTTTACTTGAAATAGGTAACTATTTATTTAGATCAAATTAACGCAAAGTATATCTATGACATGCATAAGGAAGCATAACTCGCTTGCGAAGTGAGACACAAGCTTGAATAAATATTATGATTTCTTACTGCGTTTTTTGATTCGATTTCCTTACATACATTTTATTCAGCGACGTTCATCTTGCAACTACTCGGGCTTACACCTGAAATCATCTAAGGATGGCGCCCCCAAAGAGCAGAAGTATACTTCTTTGTTTGTCGACTGCCAACTGATGCTAGTTATTGGTTTAGGCGGCAAGATGGTGAAACCCTGCAAGAATATCGAATCAAGTAGAAGCAAAACGAAAACAGAAATCATGTTATGTTTTTTCTCTAAATGAAAAGGTTATAGGAAAACATAGTTCGCAAAGTAACGTACAATGTATTGACTATAAACGTGTATCCGTTCACGAATACGTGGTGTAACTATCAACATATATGCGTTTAAGATATAACATAAATATGATAATGGCGAGGGCGGATACCCTAGAATATATATATATATATATACATATATATATATATATATATATATATATATATATATATATATATATATATATATATATATATATATGTATAATATAGATTTTATCGATTGTAACTTTCATTGTATAATCGAAGATAAAATAGATTTATCATCCGTAATATTTATATGTCTTCCTTAATTTATCTTTATAATGGTTCTATGCCGGGTATTGAGCTTAACTCATTTCACTATACGTTCAATTGTCTAAAAGTCTCATATATTTATATATATATATATATATATATATATATATATATATATATATATATATATTAACCCAAGTAGGGTAACATCCACAAGGTAGCAATACAAAGGGAATCAAACCGGGCTTATAAAAGAGTGCTCAATAGAAATATAGAGCTGTATTGTGAATGCTTTTATTCAAACATGTTAAATAACACAGTGCAATGTTTTGCAATGTTTTTCATTACTCTCTAAACGCAGCCATCACTTTTGCGGTTCTCGGATGGTAATAGGTATTATGTGGCACCTAGCGTATGTCATGGGCTATGCTGCTCGCGCTGTCGGTCTCTCAACCGTCTTCAGGAGACTGTGTCTTATCGTTCG
This sequence comes from Sepiola atlantica, assembly GCA_963556195.1. Classification (NCBI taxonomy): domain Eukaryota; kingdom Metazoa; phylum Mollusca; class Cephalopoda; order Sepiida; family Sepiolidae; genus Sepiola; species Sepiola atlantica. The sequence continues at coordinate 125,623,540 of OY744526.1, read as the reverse complement.
TATTTCTTCAATTTTTTATGATATTTCACCCCAAACAGGACGCAACTGTATACGTGAGGGTCTACTGATAATTAAGTGAGGAGGTGTCATTCTTAGTAAGGAGCTGTGAAGCGAGATGTCTGTTTACATTAGTTTTCAACTTCTGCAAGAAACAGGGGGAATTGGGGAAATTCAAGAGGTCAGCAGCACGAAAAAATAAGCTATTAGAGTAGAAGGCTCTCCGGCATCTGGGGACATCCACAGTGAATGGATCAGATTTAGCTTATTGTCGAGTTGGTCTAGTGAATTTACTTCGACGAGGTACCAGAGTAGCCAGTTCATCGGAGCATAACCCATAGAAATATTTGTAAAAAAGCACAAGGATGCTACATTGCGGCGATTGGGCAGGGACTGCAACCTGATTGACAGTAAGTTACTAATTACGTTTGCGACTCTTTTTTGGACCTCATCAAGTTGGGAGAGCCTAGTGGATGATGCACGAGCTTCGATGCGGTAAAACTACTCTGCATGGGCGGATGGTCGCTTTGTAGAGGTACATGATTATGTCAGGTGTGAGGAGTTACTAGCACGGTAGAAGGAATCCTCTTTCTTTACTCCAGTCTGGGCAATGTCTTCGATGTGTTTGTTCCAATTCCTGGTACGTGTGGAGGTTAGGCCAACGAGTTTGAATGTTGAACTTTCAGGAAGGGTGTTATTTGCCATAACAAACGGTGATTGAATAGGTTTCTTGTAGTTATTAAAGGAAAATAAGCTTCGTATTTGCGGCATTAAAAGTTGCCAACGGTGTATGACCCCAATCCACTAAGGCCTGGATGTCATGTTCTAAGGTTTCAGGCACTACCTCGGATATGATCGCGACCGTTTTGCACTCATGACGACAGTAAAGCGTGGTGTCGTCAGCAAATAAACACATATCATACTCAATGAAATCAGGGAGATTGTCTATGAAGATCAGGAACAATAACGGTTCAAGGATAGATTCCTGACGTACATCGGCATGTATGTCATGTTTCTTAGGTTGAACGGCTATCAAAGACAACCTAGATCTTCCTTTGGTTAGGAAGGATCTAATTATATTATGTAAGTGCTTAGTAATACCCTATGAGCGTATTTTCAGAAGTAGCCCTGTATTCCAAACCATGTCAATGGACATTGATATATCAAGCGTGTCTTCATTAGCTTTACCAGCCTTGTCGAGTGTATGATACATGCTTTCAGAGATGACCTTTAGGGTGTCTACAGTAGATCGTGCTTGTCTAAATCCATACTAGCGGTCAGAAAGAAGTTTAGCATGAACTAAGTGTCGGACTATCGCTAGATGGATTACGGATTCTAAGAGGTTTTCGAAGATCGGGGGTATACTGATTGGGCGATAGTACTGAGGATTGGTTCTATCCCAGAATTCTTGTAGTCTGTTATCGCAGAGGCAGTTTTCCAGCTATCGCGGAAGCAAGAGTCAGCTAGGCATTTATTGTAGAGTTTGGAGAGGACAGAGATAAGTTCAACAGAGCATTTATTTATTATTGTTAGAGGTATAAGATCAGACCAACAAGCTTTGGAGATGTCAAGTTTTTTATGATGTATTTGACCTGTGATAGGGGTGATGATCAAGTTATTGAGTGTGGCTGCGGCCCGCAATGAGAATTTAAGGAAGGGGTGGATTTCTGAGTCCAAAGTAGAGTTAGAAGCGAAATGCAGTGCAAGTAGTTTAGCTTTATCAGTTGCCGTGCACACGACATCATTGTGATTTGATAGTGGCGGAATCGTTGATTGACCATTGTTCTACCACACTATTTTAGATTTTCTAAAAATTGCGAATACTTTGTTCATGTGACTAAATGCGTGTTTTTTGTTAACTCAGTATACCTTCTATTTGCTTCACCAACCACGGCCTTACAATTATTGGTTGGCTCCATACATTTCTGTCTATTAGTAGATGACTTGTGGTGACCGGATTTACGAAATTGTTACTGCCTCTGCGCAATAGTAGCTGCACATTCCGAGGTTAATCATTGAAGAGAGTGTGGCTTGCTGAAAAATGTTCGCATGGGGACATAGGCTTTAATGCCTGCTTAGACCGATTCAGTAAATTAATGTGTACACTGGTTAGCAGGAAGTGAGAAAGTACCCGTCCATGGGCCGACGCTGATCTGATCTCTGATTGACTCAGAATCAGACTGCACGTCGTATCTCATTTATTTTAGCAACAGCTAATCAACTTTTGGGCGATATTTCAGGATGATATGAATAATTAGCACAATGCGATAAGCATTTCAGAGTAGGCTATGAACTTTCGTCACACAATCCTCGGCCATTGAGGTAAAGAGAAGGTACAAAAGTCAGGCTTGCTGGTCTACTCGATCAAGGATGCGGGTCGGGAAATCGACAGTCTGAGAGAAGTCGTGAGCTGATTAGTAATTGTACGTAGATTTGCCGGCTGCGTCACTAAGGCTAGAGAATTCCAAGCAGTCACGGTGGTTTGCATTAAAATCACCAAATACATGTATATGTGCATTTTAGTCAAGTTAGAGTGATCTATATATGTTTTCAGAGACAGAGTTTAGCAGGTTACTGTCCTTTGTCGAAGAGGAAAGATATAAGAAATATAAGTAACTAACGCTGTAATGTAAAGTCAATCTAAAGCACATGTAGTCTTGGTCATCCGATTCTAAAATATGTTCTCTAGTCAGGGGTGGGTGGTCCAAACTTTAACTCCTATCCCGTGCATATATTTGTCAGAGTATTTACGGTGGAGTGAAAGGTAGTCATTCATGTTAAAGTGGTGAGAGGAGATCGAGGATTGAAGGTTTGTTTCACTGAGTGCCAGTATATCCGGGGAGTTTGTCAGGAGAAACATGTCTATATCGTTAGTGTTAGTTCTAGGTCCCCGGATATTTGTGAATGCGAGCCTCAAGGGCGGAGGCGAATTTTCTTATTGTTAGGGGTTTGGTTTAGGTGTATTTGGATTTATTTTTAATGACATGTTTTTGTTATAGAGTAAGTTGTTCAACGTGGGTACTTGTTAGGTGCTAATAAGCTCACACAACCAGTCCATTAGTCGCGACCTGGTCCATTGGGGTTTTGGCCTCGGGAGAGCCCACCGGAGATAATTGCAGGGCCCCTTTCCATGCGCGACATGGCACATACAAGAACAAGAGCGACCCAGACTGGTCATGTAAGAGGAAGTGACTAAACACTTTCGCTACGTTACACAAAGAAGGACGGCAAGGACCGGTGTTTTATAGTTGTCTAATGCGATATCTCCGTCTAATAATAATTATATATATATATATATATATATATATATATATAACATGACTACATAACTGCACGAATAACATATAGATGAATAAAGATGCATATATACATCTCTCTCTCTCTCTCTATATATATATATATATATATATTTATATATATATATATATATTATAATTTCATGTATCCACATAACATTTTATAAGGTTATATAATTATGTATGTATCAATTTTCAGTATTAACTTCAATTGTGCTCGATACGTAAGTAGAGCTAGGTAGTAAACTATAAACATGTATTTATTGCAATTAAGCTACACAGAGACTCCCGGGTTCTATCCTCGTGGGAATCTTGAGGCTAAAATGCATTTTCTCCGGATATGAAACGCGGGTGCTTATTTATAGCTTAATTGCCATAAATATATTTTCATAGCTTACTATATATATATATATATATATATATATATATATATATATATATATATAATAATTTTTAATAATAATTTTCATATTTTTCAAATATTTGAACTTTGGTTTTTTCGAAAGCCAACTTATCCATCTGTATTTCTCCTCTGATGATAAGATTCCCATCTTTGAAAAGCCTTGGCTTAAGGAAAGAATAATAAACACTAGTTTATTACTGAATACACCTTGCATTGGACAATTGAAATTTGAAATAAATTTGGATCATCGTCGCATATTTATCACTCTTTTTTCTTCTATCTCTCTCTCTCTCTCTATATATATATATATATATATATATATTGTAAATAAGCAAGTCGTTATTTATAAAAGTTCCGTTAAAAATCACGGTACTCTCTCGTTTTGCAATCTGTCTCGGTAATCACTCGATGCGGCTAGTAGTCTTGCGGTTCTCGGGTGTTAATAGATATGATACGTACCTAGCGGGTGTCTCTTATCGTTCATAATTTGCTTTTTAACGGTTGTTTTGTAGTTTGATTTATTTATTCATCCATATACACATATATGTATAGTACTCCAGGTGTAGTCAACATCTACAGGATACAAATCAAGATATTATTTTACCAGGCTTTGAAGAAAACTGCTCTGTAGTAAATGGATAGATTTGGCATGTAGATGCTATCGATAAATAGTTATTAGAAACTAAGATCTCATCAGGGACAATAACAATGCTTAACTTTCACTAAGCTTTTCATATTGGAGAATCAATTACAATAAGATAAAAAATTCCAAACTAAAAGGCTTCATGTTGACAGTATGTGTGTAAGCTCGAGTAATTGTATGTAGATCTTTTACCACATAGTTACGAGTTATGATGGGAAAGGCTGGTATCTTAAAAGGAAGAATTCGACAGGTAGCTATGCAAAAGTTTAATTTGTTATAAAGGTACACATTGGTCCCTGGTCAGGAGTATACATACACAGCGTATATTGTGAAGTAAGTGTTGCACAATCACAAGTCACCACATTGGCTGAATCTAGCGGCGGCGGCAATAAATAGTTGATTTATTATTACCATTATTATTATTATTATTATTATTATTATTATTATTATTATTATTATCATTTATTTATTTTTCAAATCTGAAATTCGCGACCAATTCCGGTAAACTTTTCGCTCATCTTAAAAAAGCACGCTTGCTTGGCTATGTAAAAGTGACACTAACATGTTTATAGATAATAAATCTTACAATCAGTAAACATACGTTAACACCATCTACATAATGAGAAAAGTAATTTTCTTGCGTTTGGTAACACTTATGTGTTGTCTACTTGTTCTTTTAACCCTTTTCTTCTTGTTAACTATACTGCACAATCGCCATACTTTTATTGAAAGACAATCAATGTATGTGGGGAGGAGAGAAAATAAAGTGGGGTCAACAAACATGGAGAAAAGCATATCACAGTTTACCTGTCTGTTTGTTTTTTTGTAAAACTCGGAGCCGTTTAATCCTATGTTATTGTTAGTTGCATGTGTTGTATTTTTTGAATTGTAAATAGAGATCCATTACGTTAACATTATTCTTACACTAAGAAAATGTTATTAATAATAATAAACATGGTAATTATCTTTCACTGCATTGATAAAAAATAAAAATAAAATAATAATCAGTCCACAACTGATTATAATAATAATAATAATAATAATAATAATAATAATAATAATAATAATAATAATAATAATAATAATAAAAGCAAAAAAGTTTTAATTAAATTAGACGTCCTATCATCTGGCAGCCCCTTCCGTTACTCTTCCATAAAAAGCAGACAGATAACCTATGCTTTTCTTTTCGTTCTAATATCCATCAATCAACTTTCTTTCATCCACCCACATACATTTGTCCAAACCTGTTAACCTGGCATAAGAATCACTCTACTCCACGAGCATTCCCCATCTAAACTCGCGATCGTACACCTTCAAAATATGTTATGAATACATACACCTCGCAATGATTTGACTGTCTATTTATGCTTATACACGTTTTTACAACTGTTTTAAATTTGACTCGGTTTAGAATGTAGCCTTTTTGTTGTTCTTTACATTCTTTCCTAATAAGTAAATACCAATATTTGTTGTGATCTTAGTTTATAATAAATACTTATCAATGCCATTGACATACTTATATGGCGGATTTTTCATTTGCCTTTGTATTCCTTTGTTTTTATCTGTAATATAGGAATCAGCCATCGGTAATCACCTCGTAAGTACAAATAGTTGTTCTGACAGGTATTCCGATGGGTGGTTTTCTGTTTTACACAGTGTCAGGTCGAACTACCATCTCAATATTCTTGAGGCGTTAGTCATTAACAACTCTCGACCTAGCCTGTGTAGACAAAAGATTTAGAAACATCAGTTGGAGATCTTTAATGATTCAAAGCCACCATAACGTTGAGAGATTTACCCTTTTTTATTTTATTTTTTTCTCTCAATCGTTTCCTCCAACAAAAATAAGTTTTGTTTCCCCTCTTATCTCATTCGACTTTTAGTTTTTAATTTAACATTCTGACGTTTCCTCTCAGAGGGTCAGACAACAACGCCTAAAGGTAATTTTAACAATTTTACTTTTTTTTTTCTTCCACTCGTCTGTTTCATTGATTATAATAATGATTCCTACCATTCTGTTGTACACGAAATTTACTTATATATATATATATATATATATATATTTATATATATATATATATATATATATATATATATATATATATATATATGTATATATACATATATATATATCTATATATATATATATATATAAATATATATATATACATGTATATATATATATATATATATATATATATATATATATATATATATATATATGCATTGATCGTCTCCATACCCTGAATTTACTGCAAAGTGCTATAGCATTTTATAAATATGTTGGTAGTAAGTCAAATAATTGTATGCCTGAAATAAAACAAATTATGTGAATCTGTGCTTTCTAACATTTGCATTGGTTTACAATAAAATTAAACAAATATATATATATAAATATATATATATATATACCTCTCTCTCTCTCTCTTTCTCTCTCTCTCTCTCTCTATATATATATATATACATATTTATATATATATATATATATATTCGTAGATGCTTAACATCCGTAAAGATAGCTTCAACCTTGAGACTGAAGTGTTAAAAGTAGCTGATGTTCTAAGCAGTGAGTCTCGTATAAGTAAACTCAGACTTCATCCGGCTGGGAATCTTACTGCTGACAGATGCTCAAGCAGGTGATGTATTGGTAACACATAGAGACGACCCGCCCCTCACAAACTGCGAAATCTATTCAAAGTTTGTTTCAAAAACTATTTAGTTATGTGGAATTTGTTTGCAAGAATAGAGGGGCTCGCTGTAGATATGACCAAGTTAAGAAAACAAATGTTTGAAGGCTGCCCTCTTCTTGAAAAGAATAGGAAAAAAACACCAGCGGAAAAGATAGCAGCTGCGAAAAGACGGGTCTTACTGTTTCCAGCACGTGTAAAACATATAGAACATCTAAGATGTCAAGCTCGAAATTTGTAACAATGTCACGTGCAAGTTAGTTGAATTACCAATTTATGTTCTGCAAAATAAAGATCAGACAAGAATTGGCTTAATTCATGCAATCCCGTCAGATCATTACGATACCTGCTACTTCTGGCGTATGGTCTGTATATGCCTAGTAGGTCTAAGAGGTCATATCTACGCCTTCGACGAGGAAGTTTTACGCGAATATCACATCAATACGCAAAAATGGTCAAATTCGAAATTGAATAGACAGCTGCTAGAAATGTATACATATATATATATATATATATATATATATATATATATATATATATATATTATAATATAAAATTATAATATAAGATGAAGTAATTCAATAAGGTGTCAATCAAATTTTATTAGAATTCAAAGTTCAAGCAAAGTATCCTACAGTCCTTAGCTCATGAGTTTTCCAAGATAATTCTTCTCTTCAGAGGACCATTACTTATTTTTTCGCTCTGCTTGCAAGATGCGACCATGATTCAATCTTATTTTTGCTACATTCTGATTAAACGGGTTTTCTAATTGAACAACGACCTTTGACTTGATTTGGGTTGCCCATATCAGGATTTTGGAATTTTAATTGAACTTTCTATATTATTTGATTTACTTATCATTAACATTGAATACCTTTCACTCCATCGATTATTGACACATTTCGCGACTGGATAACTTTGTCAGCCCCTTCAATTTCACGTATATGGACTGCTGTTTATAACTTGGAGTAATCCTCGGTTTACCCTCTGCATGTCTTTCCTGATTATGTTTCTCCATTTGTATGACCTGGATGGATTGTATAGATTCAACAAAAAGTATGTTTTTGGTTTGATATATTTGATGTTATGTATTTTTATGTATTTGTGTATATAATTTCATATATTTTCAAAGCGTAATTGTATTACCTGTAGTAATATATCTGCGGTAATGGTCATCTGAAGACAAGAACCATCTTTGAAAACTCATGAGCTAAGGACTTAAGGATACTTTGCTTGAACTTTGAATTCTAATAAAATTTGATTGACACCTTATTTTATTATTTGATTTTATATTATAATATTAATGCCCTATCCAGTATATTGAGCTTCAGTTTTTATCCGGTTGTTTCACTAATTATAAGATATTAGTTGACGCGTATATATTTTGTTGGATTGCTTCATATATATATATATATATATATATATATATATATATATATATATATATATATATATATATATATATATATATATATATATATTGTTTATTTGTGTGCGTTTCAATAATCTAAGAAAAGACAGTTTCCATCTGTAATTTCGGTTAATGCTTATATATATTTTGTTCATTATGGCCCTCGTGCGTTGAACAACTCGTGAAGAATAATGTAGTATTTAGTTTTAGTCGCTGTTTTAAAAAGAGGGAGTCATTATTTAATTAAAGTCAACTGCACTATTACAAATCACAAATTAAAAGAAGCTGAACAACTAATGATGAGAAAAAAACGGCAATACAAAACACTGAAATGCTACGTTTAGAATGAGATTTTCTAAAATAAAAAACAAAGAAGAACTGGAGCCGATACTCAAACAATCACGTTGAATTCAAACCAGCTAGGAGTGAAATATTTCGATTAACAGAATCACAGCGGGTTAATAAAACTAATACACTATTACACGTTCAGTTTAATTACCATTTTTGTCCTCAAATCTTATGTTAATAATTTAAAATGTGAAGATTAGAATGTATACTTGATTCTGTTTAAATTTTAAAATAAAAGCAGAATATTCAATTGTTTAATAAATATAATTTTTTTATAATAATTTGTGCAGTAAGAATTAATCTATTCTTTAAGTTTATGTTTGTTTTCTGATACGCATTATATGCGTATTTCAAATAAACTGTGTTTTTTAGACTTAACTGATAAATGCTCTAAGTGATCCCGATAGAATCAAATAAACTTTTCATTTTCATTTTGCAAGTTCTATTTATTAATCTGTTGATTCTAAAAAAGAAAATAAAGAAACACAGACTTGTGTACACCCCACCCCCACACCCCCATATATATATATATATATATATATATATATATATATATATATATATATATATATATATATATATATATATATATATATATGTGTGTGTGTAACTCTAGGTTAAGAATAATTTTTCATGAGTAAAAATATTATCTTTTGCTTTAAATAGTCTTGCTATCAGCATACAGAATACGCTTATAGTCTTACTTCTGTGTACTTTATTATTACTTAATGTATATGAATCAGTATTGGTGAATGTTGCTATGTCAGGAGCATGTCAGGTATCCAGCTACGGTTCAATAATTATGCAATCTATATTAGATGCGTAAAAGATTAAGTTCTGAAAGCTCATAAAAATTATGAGTATAATTATTAATTAAGTTTTCCGATTAAAGTCACAATATTAACTATTTCCGTAGATAATTTTACCATTTATCGTTTAATTTCTCTTTCGATTTTCTCTTCTACCACTTCTAGTGACTTATAGAAATTGTTAAATTAGGCTACTTATTTACAAAGTTATCACAAGTGCACTGTTATTTTTTTTTATTTAAGATAGTTCACCCCGAACAAGTCACGTCGCCACCGTAGGCGTAAGCGGCTACTGATAATTAGTGTGTAGTTTTGTCTTTCATCCTATTTAGCAACTGTGCAGCGAGATTTTTTATTTAAATTTCTACATGTCGGTACATTCAGGAAACAGGAAGCAAGGAAGGAGTTTCAGAGGCCTGAAGCACGAGGAAATAATATACTGGAGTAGAAAGCTATCTGCCATATGGGGGTTCCATAGTGAATATATGGCTCTAGCTGATTGTTGGATGTTTCTAGTGTATTAAACGGTAAGAAACGTTATAACCTTTTTCACATTGTAATATGATACATGTAAGGGGTTCTTTTCTTTTTACAACTAATACATTTTGTAGGGTGCTTGGTTAACAAATGCTTCAATAGTCTCTGATCCGATGCACTAGGTACTCTGGTCCCCTCGTTACGTACATTCACTAAACTCACTCTACAATAATCTAAATCCCATCCATTCACTGTGATGCCCCCCCCCCCCAGATGCCGGAGAGCCATTTTACTCCAATAGCTTCTGTTTGCTTGCCTGTGGAACTCCCTCTCAGGCCCCTTTTCCCGACAGTACTGATATACAGATGTTAAAAAGACAGTCTTCTTACATCTATTTTGGCAGATTCTCTGCGCAGGCATAATTTTCCTCTGCTGGTTATAATTATTGACAAAGGGAAGTTTCAATTTCCGAAATATCAAATAAATGATTGTTATAATCATCCGGACATCACACCAACAGCTAATACAACACTTGCTGTTATGTAAGATTGTAAGAAAAATAAATAGAAAGTCAACGTTCGTATTCGATTTATTATTGTTGTTCCTTCCAGCTTACATCTTACCCGGAATTTGCATTGCCCACAACCTTTTACAAACATACTACTGATATATATATATATATATATATATATATATATATATATATAAATATATATATATATATATATATATATATATATGGATATCCTTTGGTAGATCATTTGTATACGCCGAACCAGAATCTTAGTTTCGGGGGGGGGGGATTGGCTGATGAATTTGCAATAGTTATGATTTGTGTCCCAAGTACTTTCAGACACATCCGGATTCATCTTCAGGGGAATAGGAATACTCAGATAAAGAGCATGTGCTATTATAATACATTGTTTTGGCGGGAATCATATAATAAGTACGAATATCATCTTTCTTTTGAAGATGGGCCGGATGAGTCTAAGAGTACTTGGGACACAAATCGAAACTCTGGAAGATTTATAGACCAACACCCCCTCGAAACAAAGATTCTGATTCGGAGTAACGTAAGGATCTACAAAAGAATATCTATACATGAATGTTCCTGTTATATTCAACAATAATTGCCTAGAAGAGAAGATGTTGCCTATATATATATATATATATATATATATATATATATATATATATATATATATATATATATCATCGGAAGATAACAACGGTGATAAAAACGTTTACATCAGCATTTCCGCGGGAAACTGGAAACAGCGTTTCTATGACGACAAATACCCATTCGTGCATCCAGCACTTAAGAACAAAACGGTGTTTGCGAACCAATAGGGGCTACTGAAAAATGAAAACTGGCCCCCAGTGGTTTCTTGGTCAATCTTATGTTATTCTAATGTTCCAAATGGATTTAGGCAGATATTCCATTTTTGTTTAGAGGAAACATAAGAATCTTGAAATAGGAACACGGTAATCTTCTGAATTAAAGAGATGCACTAATGGCAAAATGTAGACATAAAGATGAATTTAAATACACCAACAACTCGCAACCCTAGATACATTTAGATCAGTAGAATGCTGAATTGGATCTGACAAGATTGTTATTATCCTTTAATTCCCTTCTCAATTCGTTATCTATGTATCTCTTTATGGGCACATGATTATCTACTTGTATACATGTGTATATCGGTGTGTCTGCGTATATATTTGTGTATGTGTATATGAATGTGGGGTATATGTGTGTGTGTATGTATATGTTTAAATACATTTGTAATGGTATGCATGTATTTGTATGTATATTGTATACATGTATATATATATATATATATATATATATATATATAGGCGCATATGTATGTATATGTTGTGTATGCATGTATATAGTATTCTATGCATGAGAGTGTGTGTATGAAGTTGCAGGTATGTGTGTATGTGTATATGTATGTATATGCATGCATATGCATGTATATGTATATGGGTATGTATGGGGTAATAGGTATAGTGTGCATATGTGTGCATGTATGCATATGCATGTAATGACTATATATGTATTACGTGTATATGTTGTATGGGTTATATATTTATGTGTATATGTATATATATATATATTTGTGGCTGATATATATATGGTTATATGTATATATGTATATATGTATGTGTTTATGTATGTATATATATATATATATATATATATATATATATATATATATATATATATATATATATATATATATATATATGTATTGTATATGTATATGTGGGTATTGTATATGTATATATATTGTAGTGTAGCCTTTATAGATATTATTAATATTGTCGATCTTTTTTTGGATATTATTGTGATTATTATTAATGGTGGTATTATTATGCTTGTGTTCTTATGACCTTGTGAACTATTTTAGGTAATCGAGTGGCTATCATTTAATATGATGCTATTAAGATTAGTATCAGTATTAATATTGGTATGCCATATAATCTAATAAAAATGGGATATTATTGATAATGTAACCAGTTAATTTCTTAGTGTGTATTATTGTCATATAATCAGATAGTTACTTCAAATAATAGGGTGTTACGAGTGTTTTCTTCCAATAACACGTTAAAAACACGTTGATTAGATTGTGTTATTTGTGGATTGATGTGGACACCATATATTTGCACGTGCCTGTTTCTGTAGATGTATGTGTGCGTGTGTGTATATGTGTATATATGGTGGGGGGTGCGTGTGTATATATATATATATATATATATATATATATATATATATATATATACATATATATATAGCATATATATATTTGTTTGTGTAGGTGTGTACATATGTGTGTATACACGTGTATATGCATGCCTATGTGTGTGTATATGTGTGATATGGTATCTGACCTTGGATGTCTAGTGTCTGATTTTAAATCTGTTCTCATGCCCCCCCCCCAATGAACTTCTTTAGTCGCCAGACAGTAGGGGACACTTTCCAAAGGGCAGTGGAGAACTGGTGATTTTTGACAGGACCTGATTTATTCAGATACATTGAATACCCTCCCTACCCGCTTTTTACAATTCCGTAATTTCTGTTTATATATATATTAATTATTCTTCCCTCTGAGTCATAACTCATGTAATTCCCCCCCCTATAAAATTATCGATTAAATATGCTTTAAATGTCACCCTTCTGTATTAAACGGGTTGTTAATTTCTCTCTCTTTCCCTTTCTCTCTAATTATATTTGATATGTCGAATGTGAATTCCTCTTTTTTCAGTTTCAAAAATGTAAGCATCTTAATCGGATGCTTGCCAATAACACACGGTTAGAATAAATTATTGCATCGATGATTATGTAATTTCGTGTAACAAAATATTATGTTATATATATATATATATATATATATATATATATACTAATATTTAAAAAATAAATATTTAGTATGTTCATTTACAGACATCGATGCTTCCTGCTTATGCTATATTTAATGAAAGGAATGTTAATGTTTGCCAGTCGGAGGACACAGACCACTGCCAAATGCACCACTGACTCGAAAATGACGGACCATTTCAAAATAACGTATTATATTTATTTATTTAATTGTATTCCTTAAGTAATCATTTGCAAAATATGTTGTTCTCTTTCGTCTGGCATGCTGTCATAAGATGATTACTAAATGTGTGTGCTATGTGTCGGGTGTCAATCGCCACACGTGTTCGATTGGATCTCGAAACTATCTTCTCCATTGTAAGATTTAAGAACACATTTCGAAAAGCTGTTATTTTCGGTTGTAATATTTAATCTGGGAGTAGCACAATGCCTTTAAATATCGCCAGGTTCTTCCAGAAAGTATCCAGATAAGTCTGACTTAACAACTCAAGTTCACTTTCGTCCATTGAATTATTTTCCCAAACTATATGTCCCTATCGTTATTTTCTATAACGAATTTAAACATCGCACCTGTTTATTGTTACAATTTTGTATTCCGACTTCTTAAACTTAAACTGTTATTTTAACTCTATTTTTTATTGTTTGCTTGGTTACACGGAATTCTGATATAAGTAAATAATCCTGATTTTGTTCACAGGTCACTGTTATGCATATAAATAAATAAATATATATATATATATATATATATATATATATATATATATATATGATAATTTTATTTACACAGACATGTACAAAATCTGCGACACTGGCATGTCGATGTTATCGATCAACAGTTACTATAAACTGAGATCTCATCAGGCAGAGTTAGAATCCGATCTTAACCTCAGATCATATTTGGAGAGAATGAAGTGGAGGGATAGAGAAAGAGAAGAAGAAGGAAAGAAATTTAACATTTCAAAAATTAAAGCCGTTAAAAAATTAAAGCCGTTAAAAAATTAAAATTAAAAATTTAAAAATCAAAAAATCTAAAAATCTAAGAAACAAAAAACAAAAATCTAAAATCTAGAATCTGAAACAGACAGGGCAAATAAATAAATAAATTAATAAATGAATAAATAAATAAATAAATAAATAAAAATGTAAGGTGGAAAGAGGAACAAATAATGATGAGGGGAGAGACACATAGAGGAAAAAGAAGGAGAGAGAGAGGGCGTCTGTTGATTCAGATCAAGAGGGAAGGAGGGGGGTGGTAGACATGCACGAATCAGGTGTCAAAAAACCGTCGAGTTTATAAATGTATTTTTCCAAGTGAACTGTAATATATATATATTTGTGTTATAAGGGAATAATTCCAGGAGGAGGTCCTGGTATGAGAGCTCAATCTGATAAACAGAGCAAGAATAAAATGAAGTATAATAACACGAAAGTACATAATCATCGATCCAATAATTTATTTCAACCTTGTGGTTTTTTCAAGCATCCGATCCAAACGATTACATTATTGAAACTGTTAATTTTTGACACGACCCGATTCATTTGAAAAGCATGCCCCCTCTCTTCCCTCCCCTTCAATATATGTAGTGAATTATGTAATTCCCCCGCCCAAGTTAGACTTAAGGATAAGATATGCTTCAATTTCCCCTCTCTCTAAATAGGTATTGGATGGGTTGTAACCACCTCTCTCTCCAATTATATTTGAATTGTCGAGTGTGAATTTAACTATTTTGTGTCAGTTTCAATAATGTAATCGTCTGGATCGGATGCTTGAAAAACCCACAAGGTGGAAATAAATTATTGCATCGATGATGATGTAATTTCGTGTTATTATATTCATTTTATATATATATATATATATGTATATATATATATATATATATATATATATATATATATATATATATATATATATATATATTAACCACCTAACATCAAGTGAAAAACTTGAACATCCATGAATTTACTATTCACTGTTTTAATCAGTTCCTTCATCAAATCCATTGATTTGACATGTAAAAGCACGTACACACTTATCTTTTTATAAATCGTATTTTTCTGGTGGTTTTCTTTTAAACGAACTCCACGCTGACCTACAAACATTCAAGTAAAATGAAAAATAAAAGTATGTTATAATGGACGCTGCTATGTTTAGGCTGTTTTTCATTAGACACCCCATCCCTTATTAACACTTAGAGACACCCATTACATTCCATGTAATTCCCCACAAATTAAGCAACAGACACTTACAATGGGGTTACTACCGTGGAAATATTATATGGAGCAAATAGTGTGGTTAAGTCTATAAATATTTTCTATCACACTAAGTTTCAATTCACTTAACGTAAGAAAAAATGACGAATGCAATTACAAGAACACCCATCAACACATAAAATACGTGAAAAGTGAATACTCATATGATATACACCCAACAAATTGATATGATTGAGCTATACAAATATTACATGCCTATACATTTATTTCAACCGATTTCTACAAAGGCACGCATTGAGGGATTTACAACAGACTCATAATTAAAACCAATTCGCCTACATTAAAGAAATAGCTACGTTATTTAAATGATCTACATAACAATACAAACGAGAAATTAGTTTTAATATAGCAAATACTAGGAGGACTGATTTCGTTTTAAATAAACGCAATTGCAGGTCTAAGGCGATTCATATTTTACAGCCTTCAAAAATAAATAATACAGATTAATATATTTATACATATATAAAATTATACATATATATGTATGAATATGTATATATATATATATATATATACATGTGTGTGTGTGTGGATGTGTATGTGTCTATGGGTGTACTTCAGTATGTTAATCTTAAACATGTACATATTACATAGTTTTGAATTTTAGTATAGCCCTATATCACGTAAATATATATATATATATATATATATATATATATATATATATATATATATATATATATATATATATATATATGTGTGTGTGTATATATATGCATATATATATACATTAAAGTAAGAAGTCTTCCTTTTTCTCTTTTTTGGATAGCTTAACTTGCAGAATGAATTAAATATGTATTTCCTTGCGATCTTAGATACCTTTGGGATTCAATGCCATTTGCAGATCTCTATTTGTGGTTGATTTGTTCGCTTTTCGTATTTATCCTTGCTCAATATTAATTATTAACCATGTATGCAAAACATCGCAGAAGTGTTCATTGTAATACTCCGATCTACTACTTCTTCGAAACACCAATAAGTTTGTTCTTGTTTCTTGCAAAAACCGTAATTATACATTTTCAAACGAAACACTTTAAATTGCCCCTGCGTACAATGCTGCACTCATGTTTTAATGATCTAATCAAATCCCGCGTTCAAAAAAAAAAGCTATGTACATTTTAATCAAATTGGCTATTTTCTCCATGTGACCACTGCCAATCCCATTTTGTTTTCCCTTGTATTTCTTTGATAAAATTTACATACCTTATTAATGTATCATGTACAATGATACGATGTTATTACGAAGGCCTCTCTGTTGATGTTGAATAACATAATAACATAGTCACACATTGACTATTATCTGATAAATATGCCGCCATTTACTGATGTATTATGCCGGATGATACAGTCTTTCTACTAATATCGGTTGGATGGTTAATGTCAAATAACGGTAGTGAAGACTCACAAGTTACAATTATCTGGTGTATAGGATGAATTCCTTAACAATGAGAATTCATCATTTGATTTAACAGGACAACACATTATTTAAGATCGTGAGATTACTTACCGCATCACGTCTTCGCAATTCATTTCAAGATGAGAGTAAAATCATTCTGTTCACACACTCACACACACGACGAGAGCGAGAGCACGATAAACATACATATATCAACAATCCATAGAGATAAAACTTTAGACAATTTTATTTTATTTACATTTAAAATTCGACAAAAACTTGCAAAGTATAGTAGACATTCTATATCAAATAAAATGTCACACAAGACCGACATTAGTTGGGGTGGGATGGAGGTCGGACATCGTCCTGTTTGCCTATACTAATAACAAGTGTAGGTCGTAAAATTTCGATATTCACTTAATGTGCTAAAAGGAAAGAACTTAACATTGGCTGAGGTTATTTATTTACAAATAAATATGTAAACCTTAATTTGTGTGGGGTTAAGGTGTTCATAAAAAAACAATAGAGTGTGGTAAAATAAATCAAATGCATAGTGTAAAATAACGGAAGTCCAGAGCTTATTTCCACAAACAGCTAATACAGTTTGCTGATTAGGATAGTTCTGATAAGCCCTGAGATCCACTTGTACCATGTTTATAGAAGAAACATGTACTAAAACTTTGTTTGCCCCAAAACTTATACGCTAGCGGTGTGATTCACTTCCTTTAAAATAGTGTAGATATCAATAATCTTATATATCTGATTTTAACTTTAAGCTGGTGTTTAATGTGTTAACTCATATCGTTATCAGAAAGCAGTTCCCTTTTCATATGCCTAAGCGTGTGGTTGACACTGCTAGCCTAGACACCCCATTAATTTCCCCTGTGTCATCACATAGTACACCACATACGATATATATATACGCGCACCAACTTCCCGGGGATATACTTCAATAATTCATGCAGCTAACTGCAAATGAAAAAGTCATACAATACCGTTCCTTTCTCAACATCCGTGCAGCGCAGGCAAACATGGGGTTAGACGCATTTTAGCTTTAAATTAGTTATATTAAGGGGAAGTGCACTCTCGGCCAACCTAACAGTCCGAGAAAACTCGGAGTTCTTGAGATGACTCCAGCCCGGCGCCCAACACTACTGAGAGCGTATATCTCCTAGGATTATCTCAGTCGATCCTCAAGCGGATCCGTAGCGGCTTCCGCTACTAGATCCCGATGTAGCGCCATTGGACATAGGCAGTAATCTGGGCGTATCTCGGCATTCGTCTAAGAGCTTAATTACCCCCTTTGGTCTACGACGACATCAAAGGAAGTTGTCCGGAATGAGGTTATACGCACCTCGGTCTCTCTCACATACTAGCCCAAGTATGACAAGCCCGTGGCATCCTCAAACTCTTCTTACATGGAAATGTAATGTGATTAAATTAAATAGAACATAATATAACGATATACAGGTGTATGTTCCATATTGAGTAAAAAACCGCTTATACATGCAGAGTGAATACGTCCCTTCAAGGATATGTTGGTATCCTTATATTATTAAAATCCACAACATGATAATGCTGGCATTCAAATAATAACTGTTGACGCACGAGTATTTGAATATATTGTGCTTTTTGTTAGTGGTTACGGGTTGTCAAAAATAATTTTATTGTGGCAGCTGCAGAGGAGAGACGATGGAGATTAAAACATACGCCGCATTAAATACAAGAATTGATAATTTAAGTGATGTGGAACTACAAATTAATTGCTTTCTTTTTAACCCTGTTTTTTGTCAATACTATATTTATAGTATACACAAATGTATATAGCGTCCATTATATGGACACCTTTTTTATGTAAAGTGCAAGAGAAAGTAATCAAACAAAAAAGAGATCATAGCGTATATAATCCCCTAATGCTGTGGCATATTACTATAATCAATACATGTGTTTACTGTATACTTAGGTTGATTAAGCGGTTTTAGGTAGGTTATCGAAATGAAGTGAGTTTGGGAATTGTCATTACCAAATGGGGTACTATTTAGTAATACCAAGTGTCTCATTTGGGAAGACAGAAAGCCTTAATCTAGAAGACGGAAAATATCTTGTAAAGTGTACGCCCTACGCTTTCCCTCGGTCATCTTGCCGCGGCTCGTAACTTAAACGAGGCTTAACAGAAGGAGAGAAAGGCTTGGCATATACCGCTACAAACTACACAGCAACACGGTACTGTCAAATACATTTTACTACCTGTTGTACCAAAAATCAATAAGGTTAATAATGATAAAGAACATGTTCGAACAGGATTCCCATTCTATAACTATTTCGCATCCTTTAGTGATGTTCTCGTTTTCAAATAATTGAGTGCTTAGAACAAACATTGATGCTATAGAATAATCCTTCCTTGCAAACACTGCAGACAGTTAAGAACTACGTGATACGTATATACATTTATCACGCTTTTCAAATTATTTTGCCATTCAAGCATTTATTTACCTCTTTTAAAAGACTTTGACAAGCATATCATGAGCTCGGATTTTATAACCGTAACACTCTCATATTGAGAAGACGAACTCTACTAATCCAGATGATTATACATGCCTTACTTATTTGTATTCTACCTTTCTCTTCTATCCAACACTTTACCCTGCTCCAATATGTATTTTATAATGTAGCCATCGCGCTTTTATTGGACCCGGCGCCCAAATACACGTTATTGTGAATGTCAATGCCCCGATCAAAGATTGCTGGTGTCTGGAACTACACAAATGAAGCTCATTAAGGCACGTATATTTTCGCTATTAAACATCCTCCTTTACAGCCACTTTACCTACCCACCTCCCAAATTGTGAAAATCAGGGAAACAAGGTTTTAGACATATTCTTGACAACACAGACCTAAGTGCGTATGATAAATACCCAACACTGATTCGGATAATAGTACATATCAATCTAAACGTCCGTCTCTCAACCGAAACGCTATTAATTAAAACAAGCAGATTAACACCCTATCAGACATCTCACCAGGAAAAACATGGTATCTTTACAATGCACACATGTTTTAATAGGAGTGCTCACAACAGATATATAAGAGCTCGTCCCGACACGTAAATGCTATGGTTAGCCCCACTCTCCTCAGTAGTTCCCTTTGACCATTTTAGCTGTTATTGACATACAACATTCCGCCGATTTGACCAGATTAAGTAAATTTGAAAGAATAAACTATTGTAAATTCGACCCTGTGTTTGTTTAAGACTGTTTAACGTATGTTTCACTGAGTTTATATCAATGTTAAAATACAATAGCTGTAGCTCAATGTAAGTATACATATATGATCAGTTAAGTTGCCGGAATTAGAAACTCGACATAAAACATATATTATAGAGTATTGAAGCATTGCCATCAGCTATTCACTCACTATCACACGCCCATAAATTCACTTGAAGGAACCCATATTAAGCTTGCCATTTTAACCAGCGGTTCGCCTAACATTGTACATTGAAATCCACAAACAAATATATGATGAATGTCTCGCTACGGAGAGAAATAACACTATATATTCTGATCAGTACCCTTTTCTCATTGTCTACTTATAATGAAAACAATCACGACATCTATTAGAATGTTGAGCTTATATTATTTATAATTATAGTTATGAAAATGCTAGAGAATGCAAACTTCTGGCTGATTATTAGTATGGATTGAGGCAGCCTTGTTATACTTGAAATGTCCTATAGAACACAATACCCAACACATAGATATAGGCAAGTGAAGCTCCAGAAGTAGCGTTTAATGTATGCACAACCTTTGACATAGTCTGGCAAGAAGGTCCTCTCATGAGCATTAATGCGTACATAATTACTTTATATAATCAGAACGCTCTGATCTAAAATATAAGCCAGCTCATCTGCTATAGTTACACACCTAAAAATCATCACGGTTATGTAAGTGTGATCTACTGGTAGATTTATATGACTTTTTTTACTTATTATTACTATAAACGAGTTCCCTGATGAAATCCCTTTTGAGATATGTGCATGATGATGAATAACATACCTATTCTCAAGGACACATACATTAAAGTCAATAGTTTCATCTTTAGAAAGTGATATCTGGTGATAAGTTTAATGCTACTAAGACAAATCTTATAAAACTTATAAGAAACCTTTCAAACGACCGAAAGCCATAGCTGATTGCACCACATCTGAAGGGTCAACATTCAAACTCATCGGCCTAACATGCACATGTAACATACATTAAGATACAAATATTTGGTAGGTATTGTCACGTCTGCTGCTAAGAAGATTTACTCTATCTATCGAACGAGAACATCTATTACATCTGCAATTATGTTATATATCTACAAAACTACTATCCGTCTTTTCCTAGGGTATTGTTACCACACTTAAGCTGTTTCATTGTGTATGAAAGCGAAATCTAGCCATTGGTCGCTACTGGAGTTGTGAAAACGTGTTGCATCGATGGCAAATAGAAAGAAAGTCATACAATTTAAACTAAATATACGTTTTATAAATATGATCTGATGACCTCGGAAATAGTTATAATTTGTACAGAATAGACGATATTTAACGAAAGGAACATTATTTTGCTTGATTACATTTTAGTGAATTAGTGACTGTGCTTAGATAAATAATTGATGAATACAATTTGTAAAAGTGGTAATTGGCATAGAATACATAAGTGTAAATGATAGACTTAGAGTTTGAATGAAAGCGATACATAGTTCTTGAAAAGAGCAAGGTAATTTACGTAGTAACTTTCGCAAATGCTCCTCAACATATCCCCGCATTATAAATAGAAGTCAAATTTAATAAGATGATGATGATAACTTATTCTTTAAGTATGTCCCTCACTGGCAGAATATAATATTGACTGCCCCATTGATCTAGAACCACTGGGTGCATTGTATGAACTGTATATTACTGTGTTTACTTAAATTACTAAAAAATATATATTTTAAATGTGCACGAATAATATAAGGAAATATGTGCACATCCGAGTGATAAATGTAGATTTATTAAAACAATTATACTCATCATATAGTATTAACCATTGAGAATAGGCATTCAGCTTTAACATTTCATGAACCAAAACAGATCGATGCGCCCCAAGACAAAAGTAATTCTCGGGAAGCACGCCAGCTCTATTATATAATCCCCTTACAATTAAAAACTCCAGTTTGTTCCAATAGAATAACTGTGTGTTGCCGTGCAGACTAGGATAAATAACTAGGATATTTCGTTTCGTTTATTAAACAAAAACCGAACGTATGATCTGGGTTGGCAAACACGGGGCATCTCCGTTTACTTATGTTCATTTAGATTTGACGTTGTATTCATATTGGTGTCATTACTTATAATGCGATGCTAATGTTTAGCGCGACCCGTGGGACTATTTCAGATCTGTTATTGATGGGAATGTCACTCAATTCCGGGTCTATTCACTGGGGGCAACCGAAAGAGACATATCAAATATGATGCGTCTTGCTCCGTATAGCCCCACCCCCAATGCCACTTTCTAGTACGTAGTGGATGATATGTCCAGCGTGTGATTTTACGTAAACAGTACAGTTTTCCGTCTGATGATCAATAGCGAACTGACAAACTAATTACGGTAACAACTCACCAATCGATTATTTTGACACGCCTCAGTGGATTCGTACGTGCTTAAAAAGACAGGGTTAACTGAAACTAAATAATTGTTATTGACAGTTATTTGATTCAAAATAACATTGTTTGTTGTTAAGTTAAAGAAAACACTGCGTATAAGGCGGCCAGTCGACTAGAAAAAAATAACGACCAGTGAATATACTGGTCGTTCTTTTCATCTAGTATATCGGCCGCCGGTGAATCTGTGTTCCGGGGAAATGGCGTTGTTATACTAAAATGTTAGTATAATTAACAACATATGTAAACCATGCAGCAATTTATTCGACTAAAATTGAATCGGTAGAACGTGGCTAAATTGTTAGCGATACAGAATGAATACCTGGGTGTACTAAGTTCGACTCCAGTTTGTTTCTAATAAGCACTATCATCAAACCTACATATGCCTGTGTGTCTAACCTCCTAAAAAGAAGTGTAATCAAATAACATAGCGTGGTACCCCTTAATTATATCAAAGTATCTCTTTCGCTGCTGTTATCCGATAAGCCTACTACTTTCGTCCATGTTTCGACTTCTCTTATTTTAAGCAATACATTTTTAAATAGCATATTATAATTTAAAAGCATATTATAATTTAAAAAGAAGATTTTTGTTTCCAAACGTGACATTTTTTTAGAAATAAAAATTTTCCAAAAAAACACGTTTTTTTTTAATATGTGATTTTTTTTCAAAACGAACAGTTTATTTACAATAAATTATTGTTAAATGCCTCGCATATTTCGTTGGATGTTCGCCCCCATTTTAATAGAATTCATCAATCAGTTTAAAATGGTTGTTTTTATTTCATACGGTAATATAATTCTAATTAAGTTTTGAAAGACATGAACATCAAACAGTAAGGCAATACCTTATTTGTTGCAGGCAATGTTTTAATTCTCTTTTTTTACGGTAAAAAATTCTAAAAAAATCGAACAAGTAAACAATACATAATGGTTAGGTTGGTAGCTGTGTTCTTGGCAAGTTAATAAAGTTAGAATAACAAGGGAAAGTTAACAATTATTTCCAAGTGAATGAATAACCCTATAATGTTGAGTGTGTTTTATCTGATAATTCGCTAAAAAAAGATGCACACGCTTCCGCATTTACGATCATTCCGGTCCTTATAGATAGTTGTTCTTTATACCCACTATCAATGACGTCATCAGGAAAAGTATATTCAGTTAACCGACCTGGCTGATTACGATGGTTGTGCCAGACGTGATAACAAATCCGGACGAGGTATGTTGGAAAACGGTGCAGAAAAAACCCAGAGAAATATAGAGAGATAGGTAGATAGAGAGAATATAGAAATAAGCGTATTAACATGAACATGCTACACACTATTTTAAACTTACTTATATAATTGTATGTACATACTCAAGATACGTTTGAAGGCTCCAGATATAGCGCGTCATCGACACTTCCAATAATGTAATTATTGAATATTTCCAGAACTGCCACCTTTGATCGGTAAATAATCGTTACACAAGCTGGGTTCAAATACACAATTTAAACATACACGAAGAACAGCGAATACCGCCAATAGATGTATAGTATATAAATAAATACATATTCTTGCATTTTCGTTTTAGCTCTTTCACCTTACGTAAAAGTTATTTGATGACACCATATTATATATATATATATATATATATATATATATATATATATATATATATATATGTGTGTGTGTATATATATATATATAGAGAGAGAGACAGAGACAGAGAGAGAGCGAGAGTGAGAGAGAGTGAGAGAGAGATACTTGCGTGTGTATATATATATATATATGTGTGCATATATAAATATCAAGATATTATACCTTCAGACGCTAGCGTTTCAAGCTTGTTGTTCTAATCAGTGCAGAAACCTAACAACTTAATAAGGTCGGGAGACGAGAAGCCGGTCTACACAGTCAGCCCAGAATCTGCAAGCAGTCGCCATATCCACTAGGCCCACGGAAACTCTCACGTAAATAACGAAAATAAATATATATATATATATATATATATATGTACCTAGAAGCAGACACAGATAGAAGACTAGTCGAGAGTGTTCGACGAACGTATTCGGAACTTTGTTTGACAGACTTCTTTAAATATCCCCAAGAGTAATCAACTTTAATTTCTTAAAGGAGCTTAGTATAATATTCATAAATAAATATGAAATTATAAATACCTACATACGCTAGCGTTTCAAGTTATTGCTCTCACCAGTGCAGGCAAGTAACACTTTATGACTGTCGGGAGGCGCGAACCCGGTTTACAGAGTCAGCCTAGAATTTGCAATCAGTCGCCATATCCACTCGGCCCACGGAAACTGTCACGAAAATAACAACAAATAAAGATATGTATGTGCCTAGAAGCGGGCAGAGATAGAAGACTAGTGGAGAGTGTTCGACGAACTTACTCAGTACCTTGTTTAAAAGATTTTTTTTTAAATATCCCCAAGAGTAATCAACTTTAATTTCTTAAAGGAGCTTAGTATAATTTTAATGGATACATATACAATTACTAATACCTGCGAACCCGGTTTACAGAGCAAGCAACGAATTTGCAATCAGTCGCCATACCCACTTCCTATATGTACGCATACACATGTATGTATCTATTTGTATAGAAGAGTTAGGACATATCAATCTGGCAGGTATTTGTCTACCGAAAATACATTTTAATGATGTGTTTCCTAATTAAACCTAAACATTATCATGTATGTATCTGATTAATGTTTGAGATTTACCCTATTTTGGAATTGAGAATATGCTGATGTGTTGTTATTCAATGGCATAAGCTATATTATTGTTAACTGTAAAACATACGTCGCAACAGTGATAATGAAAATGTGCAACTAAATATATGTTTAACATTGTGCAACTTTTACCTATTCATTAAAACTAATGTGAAGACAATTTTGTTCCGATATAATAATGTTTATGTTTGCTTTTTAAGACTATAATATATTATCAGCTCAGTACGATGTAACATACTCATTAAAACAGACCACATCTAACATATTGATAGGGCGTTTCATCATATGAGACAATCACATTTGAGGTCGATCCCTACTAAGCTATTTATTATTATAAAAGTACACTGATTCAGACATTTGATTTTTAATATTCCATATGTTGTGCCTATGCAGCTTTTCTGCTCTTTTAATAGCTCAGTATAATATATTCTATTGTGAATTGCTCGGTAAATTCGAGTCCTAGTCGTACGTTTGATATTTTATTCATAACATATGAGATATGTTGCTTGTTATAATTTGATATATCAGCATGTTCTATTATTAACACCATAATTATTTTCCTATATTATATATATATATATATATATATATACATATATATATATATACATATATATATATATATATATATATATATATATATATATATATATATATATATATATATATATATATATACATATATAAAGAGTGCGAATGCAAAACACGATACATCCAATTTGTTTAAATCAATCAATGAAAGGACGAATACATGAAATCAAGGCTTCAACTAAAATCTTATTTTAATTGAAAGTAAGAAGAAATTATGCCAGTATAATATTATGTAAAACATGATGTGGGAGTGTCATGGGGTGTTTAAATGCAACATCTGTGTGTAGTGATAGGTCTGTAATTTTGTAAATGGCGTTTATCGGGTTGGGCATTCATACCCTTCATGTATATATATATATATATATATATATATATATATATATATATATATATATGTGTGTGTGTGATGAATACCCGAAGCAAATAGTAGTACAATTATTTATCCAAATTCAAAAAGAAACATAAGTCAAGTAAGTGCGATGGTACAGATGGTCTTCCTCAATGTGAATCAAAGAAAGATTTAAGCAAGTTGCAGTTGTGCAACCATTGGAGCTACGGCATTTACGGAAATAATACACAATACCATAAGAGACATGATAGAAAAAAAGATTGGTTTGTTCAGTAACACTTTTTTAAAGATCCAAATAAATCATATCAGATTATTTGGATCTTTTCCAATCAATCCTGAGGAAAGCGTATAAAATTTAGTTTGTGCCTGTGAATAATGAGGACACACTTACTATGAGAGGGAAAATAATAACAGCTAATGAGAATTTGAAAAGTTTCATCTATGTAGATAAGATATGTTAAAACGTGCTGCTGAGTTTATTATTAGAACAAACTTGATGTGTTTGTCTTTCTTGTATTTTCTCATTTGTTTACTAATGATTTTATATTTATCTACTCAAGGTATATTCAACTTATTTTGTTTAAGTCTCAAAAGATAGGCATGAACTTAAAAGAATGCTTCGCATGATACACACCCCACGCACACTACACTTTAAAATCTGGCACATTATTTATACTTTTTATTAATTCGTGTATATATATATATATATACATATATATATATACATATATATATATATATATATATATATATATATATATATATATATATATATATAATCACCCATTGTTAAAGATAACACAATTCATATGTTTAATTATAGCTTTTTTATTTTTTCAATATTTCTGATATCTTTTTGGTATCAAAATAAAAAAGAAATACATTCCATATGTTTCACAGGTGTCATGAAGGTGTTTGATTCTTAGTCGAATAAATACCAGGTGTCAAAAGCATCTGAATTATTAAAACAAAAACCATAATAAAACAGACGAATACGGTTCTTTTAAACATTTTCTTCATAAATGAGAAAATGATGCCTAAATAGAAGCAACATATATATATATATATATATATATATATATATATATATATATATATATATATATGTATATATATATGTATATATATGTATATGTATATATATATATATAGAGAGAGAGAGAGTGAAAGACAGAAAAAGAGAGAAAAAGAGATAGAGACCTGCCATCAATTCTATAATTATGAAAACAAATGGCATAAACTTCAAATACACTATTAAATATTGCTACTGTAATTTTGTGAAATAAGTAATTTAGACATTACAATGTTCCGATAGTGTGGTTTAGTAGAAAGCGACATTCATAGCCTACTCGATACTATGTATACAAACGCCCTACATTCTATATCAACAAATGTTTGCGGACATTTTGTTTCAGAGATGTTTAATTATAATACTCTCGTTTTTTACAAGATACATATCACAATTATTATATTCTTTAAAATTTACCCCACAAGGTAATTGTTAAATGGGTAAAAACACAAAAATCATAAATAATCATCAGAAAAATATGTACTTAGTATATACTATTTACAGTTCATAGCCGGTGATACTATTTTTTTAACGAGTCAAATGTTTATCTATTTTATAAGAACCGGTGATTCTCTCTCGAAATGTATTCATGGTGCAAGTTTGTAACAAGTTATTTTAAAATGCATATATTAATCAATAAAGCCTTAAAGCAATTTTCTAAAATATAAAATATGAATGTGTGCATAAATTATTAAGAAAACATATTTTAATATTGGAGCAAGATTCGGAGTTACCCAATGACTTCATGAAAACTAAACATATATGATTGTATATTTAAGTAGAATAATAATTGAAACCCTCTTCTTATGAATAATTACTCACAAACAAATAATTTGTCATTTGAGCCCATTGGCTTCTAAACGGATCCTCACAGACCAGGCGAGTAATTAT
Organism: Sepiola atlantica; assembly: GCA_963556195.1. NCBI lineage: Eukaryota > Metazoa > Mollusca > Cephalopoda > Sepiida > Sepiolidae > Sepiola > Sepiola atlantica. The sequence goes on along the minus strand of OY744526.1, from coordinate 125,595,107 downwards.
TTTGCACACCAAAATTCAACTTAATTTTACTTGTTAATAGGTGATGATTGAAAAGAGACACATGGATTTCATAACATCACAATCGTTTAACAAACAAATAGTAATAGATACTTATTCAGCTTATGTAATTGTCTACACACCACTAAGCTATTACGAATGTAAGAGTTTCAAATTGGGGGATATTTTGGTATGACGGACCAATTATTCCTGTAAAGCAATGCAAGTAATATGTATTACATTTATTTTTCTAATAACTTAGACAAGGTATATATAGGTGAAAAATAATATTGAAATTGCAGGTGCTCCCATAAACATAAGTAGAGCAAAATGATTTCACCATATTATATATTTGAGAAACGTTAACGTCATACTTTCTTCTGATACCGAACCCACCGTATATATATATATATATATATATATATATATATATATATATATATATATATATATATCTTTATATATTCGTATTCAGATATCCACATAAAATATTATAAGGAGATATAATTTATATATATATATATATATATATATATATATATATATATATATATATATATATATATATATACAGTACCGTCCAAAATTAAAGAACACTTATAAAACCTTCCCAATCTCAAATAAATACATTATATTTTTATATTTGTAAACATTTAACTATATACGTAAATTATGTAGTTGTAATTTTACCGAAATGTTCAGGTGAATTAAAATAATAGTATTAAAGTTATTCACCATTTGATATATTTCAAGTGCCCACAATTAAGGAACATTAAGGAAAAATAATCCTTTAAAGTTTGAAACAGTATTTTTTGTATAAAAAAGATGCAACTAAATATACTAAATATTGATTACCATCACTGCTGCAAGTCACGCAATATCAATCATGTCAAAAAGAAATAAAACTGAGTTAAGCTACAAAGCAACACTCGTCAAATTAAGAAAGGAAATGTTGGCAATAGAAGAAATCAGAAAACGTGGGAAACGTTCAAAAAATGTTGTAAGTCGAGGACTACAACTCTATCAAGAAACTGGAAGGTTAAGTAACACAAACAAACCTGGTAGCCCAAGAAAGACAACGGCAAAAGAAGGCAGAGTAATACAACGCTTAGTGTTAAATGACCGGTACTTTACAGCTGGCAACATTTCTAAACAAATGGAAGGTGCCACTAATATTTCACGATAAACTGTGCCCAGAAGGTTGCACGAAATAGGTATGTTTGCAAGATTTCCTCGACAAAAGCCACTTATAAGTAAACAAAAAAGCAGCTGGATTGGCGTTCGCAAAAAGAACATGTTATATGGTCAGAAGAATATTGAAAAATAAATTATTTGAGTGACGAATCGAACTTAAATGTTTTTGGCAGCGATAGGAAAAACATTGTTAGAAGAAAAATAAGCGAAAGTTTGGATCCTAGCAGCATCAAAAAAACTGTTAAATTCGGTGGGGGTAGCATGATGGTTTTCGGCATGATATCATGGCAGAGTACATAACCACTTGTACGCTGTAATACTAGAGTAATATTAAATTTTTATAGAACGTGCCAGCGTTGCACAATTCTGGTATCGAACACCTGTTTTTATGCAGGATAATGCTCCCTGCCATGAAGGCAACGCTGATCATTAATCATTTGGCTGCTTAAAAAGTAGAAGTAATGGACTGGCCTGCTCAGAGTCCTGACATGAACCCTATAGAAAACTTATGGAAGACTCTAAGAGAAAATGTTATGGCAAATAATCCGGAAAACATCGAAGACTTGTGGCTGAAACTGAAAGATGAATGGACGAAGATAAATGTGGCCCAATATCAAGATTTAGCGAAATCCTGCATTCATAGATGCGCAGCAGTGATGGAAAACAAAGGTAGAGGTACAACACATAACATATATTTTGCTTTTTCATGTGATTTAGTTTAAAATGATATTTGTTTCATTTATTTTGGACAGTTCAAATCTGAAAAAGGTGGAGAACTTTACAAATATTATGTTAATTCATCTGAAAATCTAGGTAAAAGTCTTACTACACCAGGTGTATATTCAGTACAATTTTCACAAAATAAGTATATAATTTCGTTTAGATTAAGAAGATTTAATTGTTGTTCCTTAATTCTGGACGGCACTGTATACATACATTTTGATGATGAAATACACTTATTATAACCAGCTATTAAAAGGTGAAAACGTTGTGTGTATATGTTGATGGGTATTGATATTTTATGAGTTTGTAATAATTTAACAGTTCCATTGAACGGTAGATAGGGGCAATTCAAGCCACAGAGAAATTCGAAAGCAACGGAAGCACGTAAGAAACCCGAACCTAAAGTTAGGGTGTATGAAAACGATTCTACATCTGGCAAACTTTAAGAAGTGACATGCAAGGCATATCAGTAATGCACATCTTCGAATTGACTAGTCACAAAACTGCAGAAAATATTTTCCAAAAACCTTAATAAAAACTACAGCGTGATGCACGTCAACTGATAAACAGGTTGTGCGAATAATGGTCATCCATTTCCAGATAGAGTATGACCACAACCATTCGAATGTCATGAACGGCAAAATCAAACAATCGTTTCGTCCATAACCACTAATTATATTATTTTGAAATTTAAAAGTTTTTCTTCACTTTCAAATTGTGCTGAACGTATTATGTCCCGATGAACAGATAATGTTATTGAATGTATTTGAAAATAAATCTTAATTAGATGTACTGGTTATTGATAGTCTCACTGAATCCGAGGTGTTTTAGGAGATACACTTTGCTACAACATTGATGAGACAAAACGCACCATTAAAAAATACATACAAGAACACCGGACTAGATGTGATACCTGTTGATGCGTTTTTACGTCATAATGTTTCCAACGAAATCAATCTACTCAGTCTTTCTGTTTGAAATGATAACGCTGGGTCTCAATATTAGATACGTGCAATAATGGTTTTACTTCATAAAAAAAAGTGTTGAACATCATATTGTTGTAAACATAGAAGTGGGGGATGTACTATTACATTGAATCTTTTTATGTAATGGGGTTTACCTTCTACCATTGCACAGACTCAATGCGGTTTAGATCTATACGCGGCAAAATGTCATGGTATTTTCTTTTCGACAACTAATGCTGAAAATGTGTATAGTAGCGGGTACTATTGTACGAAGCTTTTATTGATTGAAACAAAAGCCTTAATACAATCAATATCAGTGCAATATGGAATATTCAGATGGTCTTGCTTGTTTTCGGGAGAGGCTTCAGCAGTCACACCATAACATCAACGCCTCAGTTTAAGTAAATAATACACTCTCATATTAAGTATCAGTTAATGATAGATTGAACATTAGTTTCTATGTATGACAGTTTTTTGAAGATTGCGATAAAGAGGTGAACTTTCCATTTCGTACGTCAGGAAGAATTTATAACCTTACACATCTCAATGCAAAGTGGAAAACCTTTCAGGACCTATTATTTTACAAAATGTAGATGATGGGTACCTTGGTTTACATAGAGATATGACATGCAACTGATTCAAGAAAAGTACAGTTATACATGTAAAGCTTATTGACTTACCATCAACCTAAAGTAATATGTCATGTATCCCCCACCTATTTGAGTGTGATATGTTTAACGAAATATTTAAGTAGATTGGAAGTTATTAAAGTTACAGTAAGCTTTGTGTATCTTAGAAGTCAGCAGTTTAGGAACTGCACACGTTATGCTGACAATAAAGCACACAATAGCTTAAATGAGTTATGATTTTTGTAAACACAGAATGGTATGCTCATATCAACGACAAACATTACTGTTTATGAAGCATAAATTATTACTACGCTGGTGTGTGGATCCTACACTTAGATAGTATACAAAAGGCACCGGCATCTATTAAAAACATGACATTAAAATTGGATTCGGAGGATACTTAACACCATCTTTCTACAGTTTCTATTGTAGTCCATAAGTGATCAAATATAACTTGGAGGAATATGAAATAATTATAAACCTGATTCGCTTAACAGTACAACTTTAAACATGCACAAACTGAAAGAGTTGTTTCACAACTAGAGGATCGACCACTCTGGAACAAAACTATTAGAGAAAGCTTTAAAGATTTGAAAACGCGAGGAGTATATTGCACTGTCTAAATATTGTTTTCAGAAAAGATGACGATTCTGTGTCAGAGAACGTACTGCAGCAATTGAAGTGTTTGTTTTTTTGTGTAAAGTTGGACATGTAATCTTCTTAATTCATAGCAAGGAAGCCAAGGTCAAGAGTTATATTACGAAGCTATAACAAGTTGGGCTAGAATGCTTTATTTTAATATGTGTAGTCTTATCTAAAAATCTACAAGGCATCTTCGAATATTCAGAATGTAGTTAACCTGCAAGAACCCCACGCGGAAGGAAGAATTTTGTGTAAGATATGTTAATGCTCATGTAATGCTGGGTGTAAAAGCGACCTACGTATGCAAGACCGCACATCAACTAATTGAAACAATGTCATATATATATATATATATATATATATATATATATATAGAATTGTAAAAAGAAAAACTATACACACATTAAGGTTGTACACATAATAACTTATTTCGACCCCTTTAATTAGGTCTCCTCAGATGTATGGACAACCACGTCAAAAAAAACAACAAATAATGAGAGAAATTGATCGTCTTAAAAAGATAAAGATAAATTCACTTTTGTGATTGGTCTATGTAAAAAGGAGGTAAATGTTAAAATAATAAAATAATCGAGGAGGGGTGACAGAAGTAAGATTAATTTTTTAATATATGCAGAAATATTAAAAAAAAATATAAAATAAAATAAAAATAAAAAAATATATAAAGGAATTCTTTTTTGCTATTTAAACAAATAAATCATCTCATTTAAAATTTCGAATGTGAGCCCTATGGGCAAAAATATATGATGAAATATTCGAGCGTTCACGATTAAAAACTACGTTTAATTATTTACGATTAAAAATTAGGAGACGAAAATGTAGGACGAATATTTCAGTTTAGATTAGAACATATTAAAAATTTAAGTTATATAGCGTCAAGATTCGGGATGATTTACACTATGGAATTAAAGTTTAGCGACAATTTAAAAACGGTTTATTTACAAAATTGGTAAAGATTCTGGCGTTCACGATTAATTATTTATGATTAGAAATAAAAAAGACGAAAATTCAGGACGAAGATTTCGATTTATATAGGAAATTATAAGAAAACTCAATTGGTTATAACGTCAATACGGAATTAAAGTTTGGCGATATTTAAGCACGATTAATTTACAAACTAGAGTTTTACTAAAAAAAAAAAAAAAAAAAAAAATTACTAATTTGTTAACATTTACCTTTCCAGTTATAACTTTTATTGTAACTATACTTTAAAAGAATTGTTATTTTCAAAGAACTTTAAAACATGCTGTTGATTTTAAACCTGTGCCTGTGTCTACATTTAGCCATCAATTCGTCTCGTCTATTTAAAATGTTCTTGTCTTCATATTTTAGTATTCTGATTTTTTCCTCCAGGCACAAATTGCATCTATGTCTAAATCCTTTAGGAGTGTTCGAATGACATAATATGGACCACGAAATAGTTGGCGTTAAGTTGTTATTTTTTAAAAGCCACCAGTGTTTGGCTAATTCCGTCTTATTAGTGACGTTCGGGTTTAAAAATGAGTGTTTGTGTACGTAGAATCGTTGTTTCCAACTCCCGGCGGATATTCCTATGTATACTTTTTTATTGTTAGTGTTTTCTTTAGGATAAATCGTAGCCTTATATACAACGCTTTCGACGTTACAGTTACCTTTAAGGGGGCAATTATTTTTAATTTGACAATTACATTTTTTTTCCTCTTTTTTAGTTTTCTTACTCGGTGTGCTCAATATTTTTTTGTTATGTGTATTAATAATGTTCTCCATATTTTTGGTGCAAGAATAACTAATTTTCACCGTTTTCCTATTGAAAATTTTGCTTAAAGGATTAGTCGTTTTAAAATGTTTATCTATTAGGTTTAAAAATATTCTTCCGATATTAAGACTAGAAAGTTGGCAATATTGTGGGTTGAACCAAATAATTTTGCGTCTCCTGTTTTTGGGTTTATTTTTCTTTATATTTTCCGTATATATTAGTTTTTCGTTGTACCCACTATTACTTAATGCGTTATCGTATATGTGTTTGCTAGTCTCAAAGATATTTTTATTTGATGAGAGTTTGTTAATTCTGGTGTTAATAGTTGTAGGAATTTGTTTTATAATACATTTGGGGTGATTGGATTTAGTGTTAATGTATAATGGGGTATGATTATCTTTATGGAAAGGTTGAAAAGTTCCCTCGTTTAAGTTTAGCGTAATGTCTAAAAAATTTACCTCGTTGGAATTGGGGGTCACTTCAATCCTCAAACCTAAATATTTAAAAGCCTTATTTAGTTTTTTATGCATCCTAGATATTAGAGGCCCGTTGCTATTAGGTACGATGATCAGTCCGTCATCTCTATATAGGCCAATTTGGTTGGGGGTAACAATTCGACTGATTATATATATTATATATATTCCCACCAAATCTGCTATTTGAGCTGAATCAAAGGCCCCCATCGGGACATCAAAGTCTGTACTATCTTTTTTAATCCAATTATCCCCATCGTTTGCCAAAATGGACCTCCGACAGGCCAAACTAATGTTGATTTGTTCGTCTGAAATGTCAACGAAATTTTTGGCATAGTTAATGCTATTAATTAGCAATTCCCTTGAAATGGAAGGGTAAAACTCCATTATATCGAATTGGATAAAAGAGGCTCTTTTTTATGTTCTATTTCCCTTTTTTTTTTTTTTTTTTTTTAGTAAAACTCTAGTTTGTAAATTAATCGTGCTTAAATATCGCCAAACTTTAATTCCGTATTGACGTTATAACCAATTAAGTTTTCTTATAATTTCCTATATAAATCGAAATCTTCGTCCTGAATTTTCGTCTTTTTTATTTCTAATCATAAATAATTAATCGTGAACGCCAGAATCTTTACCAATTTTGTAAATAAACCGTTTTTAAATTGTCGCTAAACTTTAATTCCATAGTGTAAATCATCCCGAATCTTGACGCTATATAACTTAAATTTTTAATATGTTCTAATCTAAACTGAAATCTTCGTCCTACATTTTCGTCTCCTAATTTTTAATCGTAAATAATTAAACGTAGTTTTTAATCGTGAACGCTCGAATATTTCATCATATATTTTTGCCCATAGGGCTCACATTCGAAATTTTAAATGAGATGATTTATTTGTTTAAATAGCAAAAAAGAATTCCTTTATATATTTTTTTATATATTTTTTTTTTTTTTTTTTTGTATTCCTGCATATATTAAAAAATTAATCTTACTTCTGTCACCCCTCCTCGATTATTTTATTATTTTAACATTTACCTCCTTTTTACATAGACCAATCACAAAAGTGAATTTATCTTTATCTTTTTAAGACGATCAATTTCTCTCATTATTTGTTGTTTTTTTTGACGTGGTTGTCCATACATCTGAGGAGACCTAATTAAAGGGGTCGAAATAAGTTATTATGTGTACAACCTTAATGTGTGTATAGTTTTTCTTTTTACAATTCTGTTTTGCTCTGTTTGAATTACATTGAGCTCTGTTATTCAGATTCTCTACACAAAATTGAAATCCACACACTATATATATATATATATATATATATATATATATATATATATATATATATATATATACGTATATATATTAATATGCATATATACACATATATATATATTTATTTAAAAACAATATTTGGCTACATATTTTCAGACGTGCTTCAAACAATGTAAATGTCACCAGGAACGATTTTTGTTAATATGTGTGTAAGGGAATGTTTGTGTTAAAATAGAAAGCTTTAAAATGTAAAAATAATTGATCGATAATCTCTACAAATAAATATCTACTTCACATATACCATTTGAATTCATGATAATTTCGCAAAGTTTCTAGTTGAATATTATTTTCCTAAACTCTCTTTTCCACCCTGAAAAAATTAAATCGTTGTGAGGTTAGAATAATACTCAAAGGGTTATCTTTAAAACACTTTACAACTACATATATATATATATATATATATATATATATATATATATATATATATATATATATATATATATATAATTAACTTCAAAGTTGCAATCTCTAATTATTTAACATATATCTATATATCTATACTTTTTTATTCCTCTGTCTCTCTCATTCTCCATGTCTATTTTCCATATATATATATATATATATATATATATATATATATATATATATATATATATATATATATATATATATATATGAAGAAGAATGGAAAGGAATTAGAGAAGCAAAAGCCAAATCAAAGTTCAATTCAATTGCTCAAAGCAAGGTATATTCCGCAAAAAGGCAATTTATTCAAGTTAAATTTTCCTTAAGCCACTTTAAAACACTTTCCCTTGTTATATCTGCCCAGGAAGTATTTTAATGGCGAATATTTTCCACCTCAATCTTCTCTGAGCCTACCTGCTTCCACGAACGTACCTCTTATTGGACTTTTTACCCTTTTGGATTTTCTATTTTCGCCGTACCTGAAGTTGTGGCATCTTGGATTTTAACTTGTAATCCTCTCTCATTATTTATTGTGCCGTTAATGACCCACCTATCTACATCTTATTCTCTCCGCTGGACTTTTCGACATCGGACTTTTTAGCAATCGGACATTTGCTTGCATTCGGACAGAGTTTTGCCCAGCGGTTTGTTTCCCTACAACTTTTATTTTTTCTTTCTTTTTTTCTAATTTTAAATCTTGGCCATTGCCAACTTATCTATCCCAGCGACTTCCTCTGATGATAAGATTTTGATCTTTGATAAAGCCTGGCTTAAGGAAAATTTAACTTGAATAAATTGCCTTTTTGCATAATATACCTTGCTCTGAGCAATTGAATTGAACTTTGATTTGGCTTTTGCTTCTCTAATTCCTTTCCATTCTTCTTCATATATACCTGCTCTATCCTGGATATTGAGCTGTATACTCTTCACAATAGGTTTTACCTCTCCTAAAAGTTCGCTGTTAGTACACCTCTTTATATATATATATATATATATATATATATATATATATATATATATATATATATATATATACGTAACTATGCATATATCGTAAGCACACGATCGATGGATCGTCTTTACTTGCTAACACGTCCCGAGAAAGCATGTAATTGGATACATGATGAGGCATCATGGGAAATCCGTTAAAAAGGGAAGAAATATCCGTCGGTGATTTACATCGAACAACAGCTAATTAAGTCGACGAAAAAACTTTTTTTGACTTATATATAAACTCAGTATGTATTTCTAATTGTCTTTCATATGTGTTACACACACACCCACACATACACACACACACACACACACATATATATATATATATATATATATATATATATATATATATATATATATATTTATATAAATTCAATGAATTAGAACATTACACTTGTTCCAAGAATTAGAACATTAAATCTAGTATGGCGTACGGTCGTTTCCAAAACATTCTGGAAATACTTTATTTTATTTTATTTTATAAATTAACAAAGCTACGTCTAATCATCAGCGCATTTAATACCACGTCTACCAGGAATTCAAAGAAAAAATAAGAAACTCGTCGTAGAGGAACATCTATTGACAGAAAGAGCCACAGAGACAAATATTCGAAAAAAGAATAAGTTATTATATACAATCAAAATATAAAGATCAAATGATGATAATAATAATAAAACATAATTAAAATTAAAATAAAAATAAGAATAAAAATAAAAAAACAACATCAAGTATTAAAAATAAAAAATATAAAAAATAAAAATAAAATAAAAGGATAAAAAATGAAGTAAAATAAAATGCAATGAAAATAAAAATAAAAATAAAAATAAAAATGAAAATAAAAATATAAAAAATACATAAAACAATATAAAAATATATAAAAAAGTAATAATATAATAATTGAATAAAAATAAAGAATAACATTCTAAACTAATAATATACAGAATAAAAGTAAAAATAAAAAATAAAATACAAACATAATAATAAGAAAATGATAATAAAACTTGAAAATACAAAATAAAATATAAGATACATATAAAATAAATAATTGATATTAAAATCAAATAAAATAAAAGTAGGAATTAAAAACAATATAAAACATATAAATATAATAGAAACACAAATAAGTTTAGAAAACAAAGGTTTAATATTATCAAGGCTCCTTTTATGAAGGTTTTTTATGAAAACATCCTGCAAGAAGATATGTAAGGCAAGAGGGGGGGGAACACAGGGGAAGGTATAGACAAAAATAATGTTTAGGGGGAGGGTAACACCTTATAAAAATGATTATAGGAAAAGGGTCAGGGTGACACTGACTATATTTTAAGATAAACTATATATCAGCTTGGAAAGAAAGTAATGCCGTTTTTTCCCAACACATTTATATCATCTGTAACACTCACATTACGACATTTTTAATATTTACCATAATTGCACTCGTTGTGTATGACTTCTGCACAACGATCGACCAGCATCTTCATGCCTTCTTAACAAAAAATGATCTTATTTTTTGGAGATAAGAACTGTAGGTTATTTTCGAGTTGATCGGCATTTTCATAAATGGTATTGTTTAAGTCATGCTGCAACGACCCAATAAGATTATAGTCGGACGGAGCAATGTCAGGTGAATAAGGTGGATGGGGCGAAACTTCCCAATTGAAACTCATGACCTTTTCCTGAGTGAGTTTTGCTGTGTGAGTTTTAACGTTATCATGCTGAAGCACTACAGAGGTCCTATTAGGTAATGCTGGTCCTTTTTTTGATAGAACAGTTCGCAGATCATCCAGCTGTGAACAATATTTTACTGCTGCGATTGTTTGATTAGGCTCTTGTAACTCATAATCAATCACCCTCTCATGCCCCACGATAAAGAGAGCATAAACTTCATTGTGCGAAGTGTTTGTTTAGGAGCAAGCTTTGGACTTTGTTTTCGGTCTAACAATTGTCTTTTGCATTCAGCATTCTTGTAAATACCCCAGTTTTCATCTCCAGTCACACAATTTTGCAAAAAATGTACTCGCTGGTTCCTGGTCTGCAAAGATATGTAAAGAGTCAATCTTTAGTTTCGTTGAGCGTAGGTCAAACTGTGGCGAACCCAAACTCCAAGTTTTAAAACTTTTCCTTACTCGTGAAGGCATACCAAATTGCAGTATGGGATGTATTATATTGTTGAGCTACTTATCTGCTGGTAAACTTTTGATTGGCCTCCACAGCGTCTTTAATGTCATCTTTATTAAGTGATGTTGGCGATCTGACATATTAATGAAAAAAAAATGCAAACCACTGCTGACATTTTCGATCATTTAGAACATTTATCCCATATACAGTTTCAATATTCTATGTAACTTCTGCAACTGAGTTTTCTTTTTTGAGTTCATAAAGCACGCAATGTCTCAGATGCTCCTCACTGATATCTATGTTTGACAGCTGAAGTCATCAAACTTAATATTTTCCAAGTAATCACTATATCTGAAAGACAAAGCAAGATATTAAGACACCAATACAACAGAAAATCTAGAAATGTGTACGACTTAGGAGGCTACAAAGTGATAAAGTATAAAATACGACATTAATTTCTTTCCAACCTTATATTTCCCCATATAATCATAATACATTGTCGTAATTATCTATATGTGGATTATTATGTATATATATATATATATATATATATATATATATATATATATATATATATATATATATATATAATATGTGCGTATATATGTGTATGTATATACGTATGTATGTAATTGTATATATTTTTTGTTATCTTAACGTAGTATGGTAGTCTTCACATGTCAAAATTTTATCAATCCTCCGGTCGCATATTTTTGCTAGGCTATGGCGTCAGAAATGAACGCTCACCTGTAAACCGATCGAGCCCCAGTCATATTTCTTGGGTGGGTGGACGTCGATTTTCTTTGTTTCCGACCAAGAATATTTTTAGTTAAAAATAAAGAAATAAAAAATCTCGACCCTCCACATTTTTTTACCCTCCCCCATAAATAGAAATATTTTTGTTAACAAAAAAAATAAAATAAAACTTTTGACCACCCCCAATGTTGTTACCCTCCCCCATACATAGACATATTTTTAGTTAAGAAAACAAAAAAAAAATAGTTTAACCCCCCCCAATTTTGTGTTACCCTCCCCCATACATATAAATATTTTAGTTAAATAAAAAAATACCCCTCCCTTACAATTTGTTTAACCTCCCCCATACACAGTTAAGAAAAAAAAATTAGGAGGCAGCTCGATAATATCAAACACTCATGTTTAAATATGCTATTGAAGGCGCCTACGTCATATCAAAGAGCAGTTTTGTTATTCTTCCAAAATGGTTACTGTAGCAGCAATCATGCAGGTTGAGAAAGAAAAAGAGTGAGGGTTGCACCGTGTCTTGTCCATCTGGGATTGAACCCAGAGTGTTCTAGTCACGAAATAGAAACGTGTGCTTTTTTGCACGCGACGAGACTTCACATATGCAGATGAGCCTTGTTTTACATGGGCTAATTCTCGTCGCCATAAAAAAGGTTGACGTTTTGTTTGTTAGTAAGACGCACCCTGTCCGCAAGTGTAAACGTTGTTTACGCGGATGCTGATGGCAGACGGGTCGTGGCCGATGTTGCCGTGAAAAGTGCCGCATTTCGAATCGTCGCGGTTAATGCGCCTTATATCGCTCGGGAGAGGGCTCTCTTTTTCTGGGGATGGGAGGAGTTCCCCGGTGGTTCAGAGCGGTTAATTTTACTGGCAGATTGGAATGCCATCTTTGATCCAAAAATAGATTAGGTGAGTGGGTCAAGAGGGTCTGGTTTGTGTGAGACCAGCATTTTTGATCTGATGACAGAATGTGATCTGGTCGACACGTTTCGTGTCGATCACCCGAGGCGGGAGTACTGGACGTGTCTTTCTAGCAGGCCTTCCTATTGGATCGGTTGTTAGTGAGAAGAGGCAAAGTAGATTATATATATTGTCCTACGTTCCACTGGTTAGCCCAATCTGACCACAAATTACTTGCGACCAGTTTAGAAATAGAACCTAAAACCCATAAGTTAGCTGGGTACTGGAAGTTAAATACCTCCTTACTGGAGATACGTGACTTCCGGGACAGGCTAATACTTAATTTTCAAAAAGGGATTAGTGGGGGCAGTAACCGGGAGTAAGTAGTGGGTTAACGCCAAATGTGGCATTGGAGCTTTTTCTGTAAAATATAGCCAACACCTCTCCTAGCCTAAAATAAGGCTGAAAAAGAAAAGCGTTTAGAAAATAAGCTGGCCCGGGCGGTAGAAGGGGGGATTCCCTAGCAATAAACTTAGCTAAGGAGGACATGAAACGTTCGGCTAACGAGCGGTGTTAAGGTCAAGTAGGCAGCGCTAGGTTAGAAAAAGTGTTTAACGAAGCCGTGGATGTTGACGCCGCAGAGCGTAGAGATCCACTACGTCGCTATTCGGACGGCTATATTCGTCAAATTCAAAGCGCGGAAGGACACACCCTTGTGTCGATTCGGGAGATTTGTGAGGGGTTTCGGGAGAATTTCGCGGATCACTTCACCCAAATATCCAGATTCCTCTTCAAGGAGTTTGGAAACTATTTGGTCCATTCTCCCCGCCCGGGGGCGGCTCGAGCGGCTTGTTGGGATGGGCGCGTACAGAATGTGAGGTCTTAGCTACGTTGAAGCAGGTCGGCTACGAACAATCACCGGGATTTTATGGTTTGCCCTATGAATTGTTCTTGAGGCTGTCGCACATGTTCGTACATATTCTGACGGATGTGTTCAACCACTGGTTTGCAAAAGATTCTATCCCTGGTCAAGTCACCAGAGGAGTGATCACATTGCTTAAGAAAAAGGGCGAGCATGTTGTGGGTTTAGATGACTATAGGCCCATAACTCTATTAAATACAGATTTACCGATTTTGGCCAGAGTTCTTGCCAATCGGTTGCAGGCTGTTATTGGTAAATTGATTGAACCTGATCAGAATTATGCTGTGAAGAGGTGATCGATTCAGAACAACTTGCATCTGATACGCACGATCTTAGCGGGGTTAGAAAAACGGCACCGAAGCCGCGTTGATCAATTTAGATCAGTCCAAAACTTTAGATAGCGTCGACCATCGGTTCTTGGGATCTGCTTTTGAGGCCGCCGATTTTACACCGGACTTCCGCAGATAGATGTCCGGCTGTATCGCAGCCGGACGGCAGTGGTGCAGGTACACGGGATGCGATCGGAATCGTTTGCTGTTTCTCGGTCGGTATGTCAAGGGTGTCCGTTGTCTCCTCTCCTCTAAGTACTTGCGTTGGAGCCCTTCCTGCGTAAGCTTAGGCAAGGGGAGGCTGGGCTGTCCCTACGGAGTATCGCTCTACCTGGTGGGGCGCGAGCCAGGGTGTCCCCGTATGCCGATGATGTTATCGTGTTCGTCTCGAGTCGCCGAGACATCTCCACGGTAACTAAGGCACTAAAAAAGGTATGAAGATGTTACAGGGCCCATAGTCAACCTTAGCACATCCAATGGTCTAAGGTTGGCTGCCTGGAGTGGCGCAGCATCGCTGCAGGGTCTTTTCAACTGGTCCGATGGCCCTGTTCGGATCCTCGGCGTGTGGTTCGGACGGGGTGTCCAGCTTTATAAGAATTGGTCGAAAGTACAGTCAAAGATCGAAGCGTCTGTAAGTATTTGGCTTCGAAGGGGGCTTTCCCTTAAAGGTCGAACTGAGGGGTGCGCCACGTACTTCTTTCCTCCTATCCTTTATCGATTTACTGTACTACTTCTGCATGCGGACCGCTTGGCGGCTTTAACGCGTATGCTTTTCTCGAATTTATGGGAGAATAAACGGCCGCTTGTCTGTAGACAGGTCTGTACTCAACGTCTTGATGTTGGGGCTTGGGACCACTCGACTTGGCGAGCCATTAATATGCCGAGAGGTTAACATCCCTGAGTAGAACTTTGACAGAAGAGTCCGCATGGGGCCCTGCGGTTGAGAAGGCTTTTCTCAACCTCATCCCTTACCACTTTGCTGAATGTAGTCGTAAGCCAAGGGGACAATCGCGGTTCTTTAACGAATGCCGAACTGCGCTCAGAGTGCTGAGGGGTCCAGTGACCTCGCCCGGTCTAATACAACACTATATTGGGAGTTAGTGGTGGGGACCGCTTTGGATCCATTTGTGGGGCCACTTGGATTGTCGGAGGAGGAGGTTCGCTTTCAGTGGAATTGGACGCCAGGCCGGAGTTAGCTTAACAATACTGAGTTTTCTCTAGCCTGGCGATTGGTTCGAAATGTAGTACCCCTTAATGACATACTCTTCAGTATTGGTTTAAAGATGGACCCTTGTTGTCAACGTTGCGAGTATGATGAAATTGAAACGGCCAAGCACGTCTTTTTCAACAGCTACAAGCTGCGTGAATATTGTACGTATGTCTACAAGGTGACGGCTTGCATCGTTCCCGAGCGTGTGACGTGCCTGGATTTAGCATCCGTTGTCTTCAACATGGACCCCTTGTGGCCCAGGGAGAAATGAATGGTGTTGCTCGCGATTTTAGCCGTAGCTAGACTCGTAGTGTGGTCTTCACGCTTAGACATGAGGAGTGGTGGGGTGCCGCCTCCTCATTACGATTGATTTTTATATTTTAAGCATCAACTTAAAATCAAAATTAAATGCGATAGAAGCAGGTTACCCTTCTCGCTATTTTGAAGTAGGTGGATACACACCGCTGGTTTATGTGTGTTCATACGGAATAGAATTGAGTTCGTGTTCCCTACCTAAGCATGGCACACGCCGACCTTAGGTATTTCTTTTTGACAAGTGTGTCATAAATATCCAATTGTTGAGGCAGTCGCTATAGCTAGTAGTACAAATGAGTCCTGTGTCCCCATCTTTATTTTAGGTGACAGAACTCCTCCAGGATTCCAGCTCTCCGGTTTACTATATCCCTGGCCTGCCGTAATGGTATTTATCTTCTAGGTCACCGCACATCCCTTAAAAATAACCCTACCCAATATGTATTGTGTCCCCCTAGGCAACGCCCACTCCCCCTTAGGTGATGACTCTCTTGCTTTCGGTTGTTCCGGAAGACAGCGAGCAGTTCATACCTTAGATAGGATGGGAGAGTCCTACTAACTTACCTTAATTAGCATTTTATTTTGTTCTTTATTTTTACATCCCTTTTATTTTTATTTATTTTGGGGGATTTTTTAAGGCTTCTTTGTTCTCGCACACCCTATCATCAAACTCTGTACACATTTCTTTTGTAAATAAAAATCAAGAAACAACCTGGGGATATTTTAAGTAGATTAAGTCCATAGAGTAAATGTGGTATTGTGGTAATTGAAACTAGTGTTAGGGCATAGACCAGTGGACGACCCCCACTTTCCCCCATACCCGTTTTTGTCCTTGTGCCACATCTTTTTTATATTTTTGTAAATGTAAATGAGATAAATAAGGACAGCGAGAAAGGTTGACGTTGTGACTACGTCGAGTGAAAAGAGAAAAAGAAAGAAGAAAAACAAAAGAAGGACAGGAATCAAATTCTGGACGAAAACGTCGCGTCGTTCCCGTGACTGTTGGTGGCGAAAAGACGAAAAAAGACAATTCGGCGTCCCGTTTGAACTCAGTCTTTATTTTATTAACTCTCTGTTACAAGCTATTTCGGCGTTTGTGTGCTGTTTATGTGTGGCATAATAGCGGATGCTAAGTTCGACCTAAAACTCATCCTTGAGTTTGACCGATCTACGTCTGTGGTGGACTGGGTTGAGAGAGTGGAGCTAACCTGTCTTTTATGTGGGGTCAAGCAGATCGAGTTGGTCATTCTCCTGTGACTAACGGGAGGCGCTCTAGATGTTTACCAGCAGCTAAGCGAGAATGATAAAGTCAATGTCGAGCAGACGAAGGCTGCGCTCTAAAAAGCTTTTGCGATTGACCCCTGCACAGCATACGAACGTTTTACTACCCGGAAATTATTGGCAGACGACACAGTTGATGTCCTCTCTGCTGCATTGAAAAAGCTGGCCGTTCTGTTTGGATGGTTGCCTGAACAGACTTTCGTGTACGCATTTGTAGCCTGTTCGAGTAAAACAACTCCTGAGGGCATCCGTAAGCATAGAAGCGACACCAATAGAACAGCGTATAAGAGTATTGTGTATCAATTTCGGCGCTTATTATTATTGTATAATAATACGTTGGTTTTAATAAATATGTCTAGCAGTTTAGTTTTCTCCGTATACATATCTACTACTAGAACGAATTGTACACATATATCATATATAAAAGTGCTATGGCATATAATCTTAGTCAATTGTATTGTAATGTCTGTATTTTGTATTGTAAATGTGTTATGTCTTACATAGTAAACACCAAAGTTCATTCCCGATAGTGTTGTGTGTGTTCTCATGTCATACTGTGTTCATGTTGACCATAGTTATATCCATTGCTTTTAGTTTTTATATGTGTATTCAAAGACATACTTTTTCTGGGGTCGTATTACAAATTGAGAAATATGTAGATTAACACATGTACAAGTTAATGCATTATATGAGTGTACGTAACGAACAGCTGCTATTTCACTCTTATATTCAATATATGTGTTCTCACAATAGACAGCTCACTGATTGATTTGTTAAGTGAATCTATTGAATAGCAAATGCAATTTTTTTAAAAACTCATACAACACGTTAGATATATATATATATATATATATATATATATATATATATATATATATATATATATATATATATATATATGCACATATATATATATATATATATATATATATATATATATATATATATATATATATATATAATTAAATGATACATTTCGGAGTATTTAAATTTGTAGATTGGTTTGAATTGTAATACTAGGTGGGTGGCTGTGTGCGTGTAAAGTTTAGTAGAGACGGAGTTAACATGTTTTTCTTGGATTGAATTATCATATAAAACAATAGAATGCACGTCTATGATTGTTCAATGTAAAATTTGATCGTGTAGTTATTAATTATTAGTGATATTAAATAAAGACTATATAATATAGCACGTGTCCGTCTGACGTAAATGGCATCTGCAGACCGAAAGTAGTACATGGTGGCTAAGAGGGCATGTCCATTTATGTTTATATCTCATTAATAACCCACGTATATAGGCATAGGTTAGCGCCTATTTCATGGCTGTACCACCTATTTATAGATACGCTTGGTTATTGATTTGAACATTACGCGTGTATATAAACTTTATATTACTGAATTAGAATTCCTGGGGTATTTACGGAAATGGTTCATGTCACAATTATTAACAAACTTCCATATTTTCATATTTTGTCTAGAACAGATAATTTCATTGTTGTAAACGTATTTACTGTTGGCGTGTATGTGTTTGTTTTCGTTTACTCACATGAGTTGTATTTTAACGTATAATCGCGTGAACAAAGTTAGTCGTATATACTTTTATTTTGATTCTCAAATAGTGGTCTTTAAAAAAATAACCTGGAAAATTATTTTGACGTATATTGTTATTTTTCAGATACGATCTGTTCTATTAATGTGTGGCTATATACAATATACATATATATATATATACATATATATATATATATATATATATATATATATATATATATATATATATATATATATGAAGTAATGCATTTATATATATATATATATATATACATATATATATATATATATATATATATATACATACATATATATATATATATATGACATAACGATGTGACATTTTTGGAGAGTTGCAGTTATCCACATTTAAAACATAGCGAGACACGTACAATCGGCAATGTGTTTTCGCACAAAACATGCCACTGCAACAGGCAATATGCAAGTGTGTCACGTCAATCATATTTTGAATTTAAGAGAGGTTTAATAAATCGAGGGTTCGCAGTACGTTCGAAAGACAAAGAGCGAAATAAGGTAAAACTGTAACCTGAGACTGATTAATTGAGAACCGAAAATTACATTAGGTGCTCCATCTATCTCACTTTTTTTATATTTTCATGCAACATGTGTCACGTGCTTTCTCTTTTAGATATTCAATTCTCTCTATATGTTCTTGCCCCTCCCTCTCTCTCTCACTCTCTCGCATTCTCGATTTTATCACAGCGAGAAAGCAATTAACTTCAGCTTACTTCGAGTTTTTTTAATCTTTTTACGGAAGCTGATATGTAATAAAATATACTTTTTTTTATATATGTAAAATATGGTTGTCGCTTCTTCTCTGAAGCCTTCAATTTCAGCACATCACAAACCTTAGTCGAAAATTAATAATCTAAAGATAATGTGTGCCGTCCTGTAACTCGCTAAAGACATGTCGAAACTACGAGAAAGAATGTATCCCTTCGGTGAAAGGGATTGAATATCGTGTATCACCGAAGGTGCTGGGACAGGACGTTAATAACGGTATCAAAGCGCTGTAGTCCAAGATCTACTCTCCCATTAAGCGATAGTTGTGCATTGGTTTCGTCATCAGGATTCTACAACAAAGAAATACACCACGGGCATAAACAAGAAACGTGGTGGAGACAGCACACCATATTTAAATAGATGATCACCACCACATTTGTTGACAAAGGCGCGACCGAAAAAAAATTCAATAAAAAACAGAATACGCCGTAAACGCCATGAAGCTAAGCCAAGTGACTCTTTACATCTGCCCTTTGTTAGTCTACTGAAATGTGTTGCTTAAAATAAGTAATACAACTTATTAGTAAATAAAACTTTTCGTAAACCTCTAGTACCAGAAAAAACACAAACAAATAAAATGAATAAAATGGCTAACTGAAATTCAACCCCATTAAACAGAATACTCACAGGCGGAGCAATACATTCTAACTAACTGGCAAGCTTAAGATATTTGCTAGCGGCTCTTAATAAAAAAGATAGGATGGACTATGTAACAGAGATTATTAATATGTCATACGACTTTTCGGACTGTCCATCATCTGGAATGATCGATTAATAACTCGGCAATCATTCATATATCACCAGTAAATAAATTACCGATACATTAACTGTAGCACTAGGCGTTTACCCATGCAGCCGACGCCACTTGAACTTTAATTAAAATAAAAGGGAGTCGAGTCTAAGCAAATAGGATGAACTAACCTGCTAAATTTTCTATAAGTGACGTAGAGTTAAGAGACAGTTCAGCGGTGCAAGTTTAGGACGCAGCATTCTTCAAATATTGAGTAAGTAACCACTGTACTATAGAAGGCGGTATCAGGTTTCCGGATTATATATCCGGAATCATATTTAGAGGCGGTGCCTGCGGCGATAAAAGGTGAAGAGCTTTGGCAACTCTGAGATCTCAACAAGATAGAACAAGGTGTCCTCAATGATAACTCACTTACCAGTGCCCACTGGTAAAAGGTGTATAATGATGTCTATACTCGCGTGAGTGTACTCGAAAAAAAATCCAACAGCAGACAATGATCGGGCAAGTGCAGTTTTGTAAGTCGACTAATGCTGTAAAGTGTATGGGGTATGTATACACGTCGGCAAAATCAAAGAGACCGCAGCGAGATCATCTATGCTATTCGAGACAAGAACAGGACTGCAGAGTTACACCCGGGAAAAGAAATGCCCAGGGTACACTCGAACAACACTTACTACAACCGGCTGAAGAAGGCGCCGATACCTGGACGTTTAAGCATGCAATGTTCTCGAAGAAAGAAGGAGGCCAGGAAATATGATCCTCAGAGTACGTGGATGTTATATGGGGTAGAAGCGGGCTGAAAACGCGCACCGAAAAAAGAATTAATAGAAAAATGAAAAGCGAATAAGTAAAGGAACTTTAGTGGCACGAACTCTCTTATCAGGGTTCCGGAATTGCTGTTATAGCTAAAAGAAGGTAAACACCTATAAAGGCAGTGATCGACACTCGATGAGAGGTATCTCTCCTGAAATCATTAGTTTTCGAGTAGTAAAAACGAACAAGGTAGGCTGAGGATTCTAATCTAGCAATTACTATCAAACACACGGTAAGATATGATAATTAATTGGATTACTAATTTTCTCAATAAAGTGAAGTAACATAATTTTCTTCCAGGTGTTATACTATCATACTACGGACTTCGATTGGGAGTTGATAACCGATTCTAAATAACATTTCATTGCAACGAATTATATGTAAGAGGGGGTATACCACTTTATGGGATCACCTGTTGTCAAATTAACACACCCTAACGGTAGAAATATGGTTTGCGCAAGGCAGTGTCAATTGTTACACTGTTATGGTGTTTCCTAATAAACAGCCAATAATAGATCGCTGTGTCATAAGCCCTAGTCTAAAAACGAAAACGTGAGAGAAGCAGCTTAGGTGGCTTCCACCTGCCAAAGCCGTATGATCTTCTGAAACACTGTCTCCGGGCATTCAGGTTAAAAACAGAGTTAGAATTACACCCCCTCACACAAGGGTAATCACTCAATAACACGGATAGACCTTCTAATTAAACCTAAATCTAAGTCATTCTCGAAATTACCCTCAAGCAAGCGACAAAAAACAAAAGGTTATAATAATTACCGTGAAATTCATTCTAGAGTGCACTGGGCCCAGTGGGAATAGTAACCAGTTACCTACTAGTCAAGAGTTTACAATTAAAATTTTAAAAAACACTAAGCAGTGACATTTGATTAAGAAAATCATGAAACAGTCAAGTCAAATAAAATGACTTTAAAAAATAGCCTGGCTTGAAACAAGATTAAATTATATTTCTTTCCAGAAAAGCAAATAAGAAAATGAGGACTACCCACATGATATCATTATACTATAAAGCAGAATACGTCTCTAAATAAGAGTTACATTATTTTGTAATTGAATCAATATCAGGACAGTAAGGTGTAGTGTACAGCGATAGTTACCATTTTAGAAAAGCTCAAGTTTCTCATATGTAAAAGCTTTCGCGTGACATGCCTATACCCTCATAGAGAGACCCGTAAATCGGAAATGCGTTTAGCATGTAAAACGTGCTCTAAAACAGTAAATGATGAACACAAAAGTAAATGAACAGCACAAATGCGTTAGTAAATATGAATCTAGCCTGATTAATAAGGATCCAATCTACTCCTAACCGGTGTAATACACAAAATAAATAGTCTCATTTATTTATCCATAAATGACTGATGGAGTTTGGGCGCAGCTGAAACATAAATCCACATATGAAAAAAAAGTGTGTATAAGTCAAAATGTTACTATATATATATATATATATATATATATATATATATATATATATATATATATATATATATACAATGTACGATTTTTCAACAAATGCACATAACAATCCAAAGCAAATAAGGTATCCAAACGCAAGTGAAACCTTAATTTACATGTCTGTAACAGGTTACAACAAAAGCTAAAGAAAAACCAGATGCTTAAGTCCTTCTGAGCTCGACACCGACGGTACTAATAGTGTACCAATGCTTTGCACCATATATATATATATATATATATATATATATATATATATACATATATATATATATATATATATATATTAAAATAAACATAGTTTGAGTACAATTGTTTCAGAACCTCCTCGGTTCCTCCTCAGGGATATACTGATGAGCAAAGATTAGATCCGCAATTACACAATCAGAAAAAAAACAAAAGACAAAAAACAAACAGACATAAGATGACACTATCGACGCATAAGAAAGTCGGTAATCTCAAATTTTTGGACGGCCAGGCTTGATTCGGCCGTTTCCCCCTTTTCCTAACTACGCGCACACACCAAGACACACTCACACATACACACACCCACGTTTATACGCACACATTTATATACTCACAAACACACATACACACGTATATATAGATGTAAAAATTAAAAAAATATATACAGATATATATACATATATATATACACACATACACACACATATATATATATTTATCTATTTTGCGTAATGTATTAAAGATTTAATTATTTTATCTTCTTACTAAACATTTTCCCAATAAGCTGCCAAATATAGTGTTATATGCATTTAGACAATTGTGCTGTTTTATTTTAATATAAAAGCTCTAATATATATTGAGCACTTTTGAAAAGTAATGGTTTTGTTCATTTTGTTAATATTTGAACTTAATTAATTAATATATGTATACATATATATAGTACAAAGCTGTATATTTTATCTTAGTTTAGTTGAGTAAGATTATGTATGCAGGTGTTACATTAATTCTGGTATCAACCTAATGAATTGAGATCACCATGGGGTGGCATAATCGTATATATGCACACATGTGTGTGCATAACGGTTAGTCTACATTTCTCTTCTTAGAGCAATATGATTAAATGTGTAATCAATGACATACATATTGATATTGTATGTTAGTATAGTTTTTGTTTTCGTAATATAATAGTAATACTCAGAACATTGCTATTTTGAGCGTTCCTATCAATGTATGTTGTAAACACCATCTCTGAAATTACATAATAGAACATAAATAAGTATGTAAGATTGTGTTTTTATTTACACAATGAAGTAACAACGATAAATGATCACTCTGTAAGATGTAACTTTGTAAAATATCCGACACGTCCTGGTGTGACACTATTTGTTGCAGAGATGATTCTGTCCGGATAACCCTTCTCGGGGTGGTTATGATGTCAATGGAGTATAATAAACTGAATCAGTTGCATGTTGTTTCTTATCATTCTATTTCTTCTTACTGTATTTTCTAGAATTTTCAGATCACGGTGATGTTATAGCGTATTTGAAATTAGATCCACGATGTGTGTTTATGATGTGGGCAATTCGGCAGTTCACACCACCCTCTCCCTCACAATCTACTTTCTAAGTAGTTATTTTATTGTGTGTTCATTTTGATCTTCCTGTTTGGCAAATCTTTAATCGAATATTTTACTAAACAAGATCATACTTTTGGACGTGTTTTACTGATACTTTCTCAAAATGAAGTGCCAGAATGATTTAAAGTGTTTAGACGGTTTAAAGCAGTCAAATTATTTTCCAGGAAGTTATTATTCTATTTTAGCCAATGTTGGTTAAGTAATGATGAAGCAATAATGTATTTCAATTTAGACCATTCTTTAAAAACATAATTAGGTCAGAACAATTGCATAGTGTTATAGATTGATAGTATTTATTATATGTAATGTTCTTAATTATGTTATATAGCTACCTTTTTTATAACATATATTCCGTACTGATTTTTTCCACTAAAATATCAATTTAAAAAAAGAAAAAGTTAATGATCCAAAAAATCGGAACATTTATTATAGAAACTCTTTGGAACACCATTTACGTTTTATATTTTAGTTCCGAGTGATGGTATGGCTTTTACAATGTTTATTATTACTGAATCGATTCATATGTTTAGTTACTACTTAAAAGACAATAATATACTTTTTTCTGAAGATATTTATTTACTTAACATAACTCACAATGTCTTATTTCTTTGTGATTATGTTTAATGTATAGCATATTATAATTTATCGTATCACATTTTCTCTGTTCTCAAAATGTCCTTTCTGAGTCGATAATGACGCTGCCATTGCTAAGAATATAAAAGTATTCAATGCTTTCTTTTATAATAATTCCCTTTAAGATAATATAATTATTACAAAGACACTTTTTATTAGATCTTATGAAAAGTTACTTTTTTATCAGTATGCTTTATTCGTCGCATCGTAAAAGAAGTTTTTAAGATAAGAAGTAAATGGTGGTGATATGAACGATCAGACCCCTGGGACTCATTTATCATGAATGGAGCCAGAATGGCTCTAAAAGTTATGCTAAATAACCGTAGAATTTATGATATATTTTCTTTTAACAAAAATGTTATTGCTTTCTAATTTTTTGTCAATGGCACGCTTATCAACAATAATGATTTAAAATAACATAATTTCAAATTTAAAAAAAAATTTAACTTAATAAAATAATCAAATATACACGGACATGAAATATATGATTTAATTAAAGTAAAGCTGTATATGTTAACCTTTGAAGTGTTTACATTTTCTTGTAAACTTATATACACATGCGATACAAAAAACTGTAATGATTAAATCTAGTTTATCATGAATCGAAATCCACTCGTAAGCAATGCATATCACTCATTATGGACTAATTCTAATAAGGTTCAGTTATTGTTAAGGAAACTTTTCAGAGTAGAACTTTCGAAATTATTAATTACATTTTACCTAAAAGGACAAGTGTGCACACATTTAGGGAAGCGATACAATTCCGAGCGGTAATATTTTGAACCAACACATATATCTTCTACCAAATATCAACATGTTTAAACCTTACAAAAATGATAATCATAACAACAAACCGTTGCTGAGCATAGTAAATAAGCACTGCGATTGGAATTTAGTGATACTAACTTAAAATGCACATCTTATGCAATATAATTAGTTTAAAACACAGGCTCTGAAATGAAAAGAAGGTCCGTAGACAACGGAGATATTAGCCATCTCACACATTCTTCCAAATTGCCAAATACAATAATCGAATATGAACATGCGTCATTAGTCGAATAATATCGATCAGTCTGGAGCAGCCCAAATCAGAATATCAGCAACAAGAAACAATGGCTTACCCAGTTGAATATTATTCTATAACTATTAGTAGTAGTCCTTCTCGAAACAGGCTGCAGTTGAGGGCAGATTGATCACTAGAAATATATACATAAAGAAAACTAAGCAATGTTTAAATGATATCGCATATGGCATGAAAGTGCACATTACATGAACGTAATGAAAGTATTTTATTAGAATCGCCAATTACGACAAAATAAAAAATGTTAAAATGTTTACTCAATTTCAAATAGTGTATAGAAACATAAAAATGCAATTAGACTAAGTTCCAATTCATTAATTATGATTCTTCACACATCGATGAGAATTAGAAAGCCATGTAAATTGTCACCAACAAAGTTGTAAAAAACATACAAGAAGAGGAAATCAAATTCAAAGACGCTCTGATAGCGAGAGCTACACTTCAAGTAAATTATGAACACTAAAACTATGGGTGATGAATGACTCGGGAAATCTACTCGGCACCGATTGTATAGATACATTTCAACGTATGGATTTACCGATGAATTATCTTTGCCAGAATGTATAAATTAAAGTTACGGCGATTTACTTAAAAATATAATTGAAAGATAACTTTACAAAAAGCTGTTTACTTGTGGGCTTACTCAATATTTTAAAATGATAACTACATTCACGTTCAAAGTTTAAAAAAACAAAATGTACCATTAGCGCCAGAATGAAAACAAATCAACATAGAATTTAATAGGTTCGAGAAAAACAAAAAGTGTTATCAAGAGTTGCATCTAAGAAAGTGTCTTCTCTGACACTATATGTAAAGCCAAATATGCAGTTTGTTTAATAGTTTTAAAAGCTCATCAAAAGCGAGGGGTACTCTCACGTGAGAAAATCTATACAGGATTCTCTACAATTGTGTGTAATGATTTCATATTTTTGCTTTCCACCGGTATCTAGCTCGCAATAAATATGTAAAAGCGTTTTGACAAATTGTAACCGAATCATCAGAAACTGAAACAGAACCAAATTAGCAAAACGGATATTTGTAAATCAGTCATTGGAAAATAAGGCTTGGTGATAAAATAATTGCGAATATGCGCTATGTGGTGAACAACCAAAGTTTACCCATGAGAGCATTTTAACCGAATCAGGAAAAAATATTCCGATATTTTAGAAGACGACATCACTACAAAATGTTTAATGGACGTCGTGTTGGATAGAATTGAGTCACTAGTCCCACAAGTAATTTCTCAAATGTGAACGTCGTACAGAAAACGAATAAAAATATAGACTTCGGGAAGACATCTCGAAGAGACTAAAGTAGCACCTCTTTATGGAGGAAACGCTTAAAAGCCGGAGAAGTGGTGATGTAAGATGACCTTCTTATTTCAAGGATACATGGACTTACTAATACAAAATAAATAAAGTAAAATGAAAGCGTAGTTGGCAGTGGATGCTGCTAGTTATGGACACTAGCTAATGAAGCGGTCGTTAACGATACGCTTAGTTTATCCTGTTTTAATGTATTTATTATTAGCAGTATTGATTGTAACAAGCCATAACCCGCGATTCATAACCGAAAAAACTGACTTTGACATCCAGGCGATATCCCCTATAATTCATAGATGCTCAATTTCCTTTTATGAGTATTCTAATTATGTTGGGGGTATCGATTTATCATAATTATTATCATGGTGATTCTTCTACGTCTTCTTCTTATTCTTCTTCTTAAACTTCTTCTTCTTCTTCTTCTTCTTCTTCTTCTTCTTATTATTATTATTATTATTATTATTATTATTATTATTATTATCATTATTATTATTATTATTATTATTTGTTATAATATTATTATCACTAGCAGTAAAAAAATAGTATTAGTAGAATTAGTAGTAATATTAGTATTATCATTATTATGTTTACAGGAGGTAGGATTAGTCTCAAATTTATTAGAAAATAGGGGGTTGATCTGCGGATTATGTGTCGGTTTCGCATACATGCCATATTTCCCGCTCCTCGCCAGGCCACACAATTTGCATATATATATATATATATATATATATATATATATATATATATGTATATTCATTATTTTTATGTAGTTCAATATAACATCAATATCACAAAGGACATATTCACGTCATTGTTTAAAACTTATTTTGTTTATTTATTTTTTTATATATATATATATATATTTATATATATATATATATATATATATACATACATATGTATATATATATATACATATATATATATATGCATATATATAAACATTTATAAAACTGCGCCAACATAAAGATATATATATATATATGTGTGTATATATATATATATATGTATATATATATGTATATATATATATATATATATATATATATATATATATATATATATATATATGGGTTGGTATGTGTGTGTTTAATGTGGCGTGTGTTTACTCCGGGTTTATAGACATCGTCTATGCGTTCCATTGAGATGTCCAGTCTCTTAACGAATATAGCATTAACTGAGACTGTACGTATTTACGGAGTCGTACTCAATGTGTTCAAATTATATGTTATTAAATATTTGGGACTCATATCAGTTGTACATCTTATTTTCATTGCTTGCATAATAAGTGAATTCACTCACACATGACCTCAAATATAGATTCTAAACACATGTTTTTGAGGAATAACGTTCATGTTATTAGTATTAAACTATATCATCAATATACATCGAATCTTTAGAATGTGTATTTGCATCGACTTATACGTTTCTTATGTGGGGGTGTAAATACGTTCATGTATTAACACAAACAATTTCCTTATAGTTTCAGTTTTCATGAAACATGTCGTCTAATGTTTCATTTGTATGTATACACATTTACATAAATGATATAACCGTGCTGCTAGTTTTATTAATGCTATTCGTATACATTTAGTAAATCAAAATGATTCAACCCACTAATGTAAGATGTGTACATACTGCTATGCTATCCAAATAGCTTGTTTGCCGTCGACGTTTGTTTTCTTACATACGTATATTCATTGGGTTCTCTTATCTATTTATTTTAAATTATATTAGAAATATGGCAATGTGTGACAATAGATTATACCGGAGTACCAAGCGGCGTGTCGTTTGGTTACAATTTCTAAATAATATTAAACATTATATAATCAATCCATTAGTAATTTAGACATGAATATTCGATAAGACTATTACTCATTATTAGACACTTCATACTGTAGATTGTGTTTTTTTCATGTACGTCCTATAATTGAGAGGTGTATACCAACAGATGCCGCATCTGTAGCTTGTGTTTACAGGTATTACTGTTCTATAACTAAAACCTCCATATAAATGAATAAAGGCGTAAGTGTGTTTCCTTTACTACTCTTCCATTAGAATCAAAATGGTTATTGAAATAAATAATAAAACTTATTATTTGGTAATACCGTATATAATGTACAGAGGAATACCCAACGACATTCATAGATCTATGTAATAAGCATAACTAATTTCAAACAGTGTATAGTAAATTTGTGTTTAGCGGTATTCATTCGTAATGCCTCTGTTCAGTTTGTTTCATGTGTATGCTATATGTTTGTCGCTGTTAACCTTAATTAATTAAAGTGATCTAATAACGATAGGAGAAACTCTTAAACATTTCTAAAAATATTTGGTAATTAACTTTCAGGTGAGGTAATTTTCATTAAACGAAGAAATATATAGGAGACAAGAGTTCAGAAAGAGAAGATGGTTTACGAACTGGCCAACCCCTACTTCTCTGTCTGTGTCATTATATATATATCTTACTTTTCCTCTCGTTAGCAACGTTACAAGGAGAAGTGTAGGAGCGAGACTGCCCCCACCCGTGTCCGTTGTCAAGTAAGTAGTTTACTTTACGACGGTGAGTCCCATTAACGACCAACATTTATTTTGTTGTTTTTTTTTTAAGTCAATGACGAAAATGTAAATTAAAAAAGAGCACACACACGACTTCACAAGCGAATCGATGTTCCCTTTTTAATTTGTTGTCAGTATTATGAATGTAAATGCATTTATACTTCTGTATTGGTTTAGATGAGGATTGGAATACCGGACTACTGTTCTGATCTGCAGTGTTATACTCCCATCAATTAGGTCGAAACATTGTGAGAATAAGACTCAAGACGAGAAAAGTAATTCGAAAATTCAAATAATATTTCTATAAAAATAACCAAAATGTCAAGATTGATCTACGTAGTTTTTAGATAAATTTAAGTCTTATAAACAAACACTTTCTGGCTGCAAGTTTTCACATCATTACTATCAAGTAAGATGATTCAGACATATATTTTTTTACATCGTTCACCTCAAAGAAGGCAGGCCGCCACTGTAGGTGTAATGGGCTGATGAGGATGAAGGTGTAAGGTTTGGTTAGGCATCTTAATTGTTACATTTCTGCATGCCAGTACAGTCGGTAACACAGGGAGCAGAGAGGGAGTCTCATAGGCCAGGAGTACGAGGAAATAAGCTATTGGAGTAGAAACCTCTCCGGCGTCTGGGTACCTCCACGCTAAATGGACCAGATTTACCTCATTATCGGCTTGGTCTAGTATATTTACGTCGAAGGGGTACTAGAACGGGCAGTTCCTCAGACCACACTCCACTGAAGTACTTGTAAAACAAGCAAAATGAGGCAACATTCCGGTGATCGGATGAGGGCTGGTGTATGGTGGATAATGAAATACTTATGTTGGCCACTTATTTGTGTATATGCGTTCAGGAATAGTCGTTAGGATACCAGTATTAGACTGTGCTTGCCTGAAACAAATACTGATGGTCAGAAATAAGTTTAGGTTATACGAGGTGCTGGTGTATCCCTACAGTGATTAATGTTTCCTATATTTTACCTAAGATGAGAGTATATTTAGGGGGCGATACTTTTAATGGATCAGTTATATCTACCGAAGTATTGGAGATGATCAGGCCCACACGCTTTCTTCGTGTCTACGTTTTTTATCAGATCGTGAATCAGCCCATGCAAACCAAGCCTCTTTTGCATATGTTAACTCTCGTCACATGACAAAATGTTACATGTTTCTACTTTGTAACTGGAATACTTAGGATGCAATCCATGTTGGCCAATACTCGGTGTGACCCTCACTCGTTTTCTTGTGGCCTTGTCTGACCATTTTTGTTTATTTGTAACACGATGATAGTGTGCGGTTATTCTCACCAATTAAAACAGTAAACGAATAGGATAAACGTGGTATTCAGCACGAACACCTGTGTAGTATTAATCATGATACTGAGTGTGGTCAGCATACTTACGAGTGCAGTTTAGCATGCCTCAAAATAAATCATTGTCGCACAAAAATCGAATTATATTTCAAAATTTCGTTTTCCAGAATGATATAGTGATTACTTATATTACATACAACGGTTAACTGTTCATTATTTTATGATTATACTGTACTTATAAAAGTACGTACCTTATGTATTATACATTGCTAGGCTTAATCTCCGGTAAAATAATACGGACATATTGTTTTGTCTATTACCCTGTGTTACTTAGAGTCTCTTTCGTACTTTCTTTGCAATACGTGATGCTCATCGAATGCTAGAGAACAGTATTATTATGTAATTTATCAATCATGTTTGGAAAATAAATTCGGATAATTTATAAGTGTTAAACGAACAATGTAACAGATTTCACATGCTAGTAGTTTCCACCTTTCATTTTCTGTTGAAACTTAACTTAATAACTTGATAAAAATACGTCACGGTAACAATATCTGCAGCTTACTTGAGTAGGATCTACTCATCTCCCTACAGATTTTTGGCCGTTTGGCTAAGATCAAAGTGTAGTATCTGGTCCGATGGATACTGCACCCCATAAACCGGTATTGTCTTGGCCTTTGGGGCTTGATTTACGCCGGTCTATGGGTCTGTTCTGTGCAGTTCTAGAAGGTCCACCCTCTCAGGCTTCGCCTCCCCTCTTTGAGGAGGAGGAAGTTTATTGCTTACTGCCTGAGGACCCCCTACCGGGGAATGCCGACGGGGCTACCCAGCCAATTTTTAAACCCCACTCTCCCGACCCGACCGTGGGTCACATCTTACTTGTGGGAGTAAGATAAAAACTATCCGTGTGCCTAACTCCTGGAGAGGAGTAAATCAATACTCATCTCCTTACAGATCTTAAGGAATATCATATAATCAATGGAAGAAGACGAGAATGTCAGTTGAGCTGGCATTCCCTTAGAGTAGTTATTCAGTTTCAACTCACATAGTATTCGTATGAATGGCAACAACAATTGCAGTATGCCTGTGAGGTTAAAATAATAGAGAAAAAATTCTGTGATGGTCTAAAACCGCGTAGCGTGTCGTTTTTCATAAATAAAGCATAAATGAGTAGGAGTCATTATGATGTCAATAATTTGTAAATAAGTACTCGTAATGGCTACCTTACTATATGTTCTACTTTCTAACTACTCCCAATGAACACGATTATACACCCTCTGTAATGTTTCATAATATTCGCGTGAATAGCACTTCACTATAATACGAGGAAACAACATACACAAACACACACACACACACATACATATATATATATATATATATATATATATATATATATATATTACTGAATACACCTTGCATTGAACAATTGAAATTTGAAATACATTTGGACAATCGTCGCATATTTATCACTCTTGTTTCTTCTATCTATCTATCTCTCTACATATATATATATGTATTTATATATATATATATATATATATATATATATATATATATATATATATAATTACTGCTATTCGACCGTATTTATTGTATATGGTTATAGCGATCATCGTTCTTTACTACACACACTATTACTATTTAAAATATATGAATTTATTTGTAATCAAGTATTGGTGATGAATGTGCCAAGCGGCATGCTTCTATAAAATATAATTAACAACTCGCCCTTCTTGCTCGAAGGCATTATGGTTGTGAAATACATAATGGGAGCAAACATATATTTAATTTTTCGTGCACTGTATTAAGAAATATTGAAATTAAAGTTTTGTCTAGGGGGTTAGATTCTTGTATTCCCCCTACCAACACTAACAAAGAGAAAACCCTCGCGTCTTTCGAGGTTTTGTGTTCTGAAATTAGACATCACTCTCCTAGTTCTTCAGATCATGTTTCTAGAATGAAATCTATGTTGTGTACTTGGCCCACCAATACAGTAACGCCTCCAGTGACGACAGTGACTTTATTTGGAATAAAACGCAATTTCAAACCATAAAAGCGTTAAACTCTAATGAAGACATTTACATTTGCAAACCAGATCAAAGAGCGGCAGTGGTGGTATTGGATCGTAGTGGCAACGTTAACAAAATGTTATCTATTCTTAACGACACTACTAAATTCTGTAGAGTGGCCATGTAGAGTCTGCAGATTATACTTGTAAGAACGAGATCAAGATGGTGAATCGTCTTTTTCGAAAGAGGTCTATGATAGGATCATACCCTCTGGGTCATTGCGACCTCGATGATATGATCTTCCTGAAATACACAAGGAGGTGATGCCGCTGAGATATATATTATCTATGATAGGGTCCGCCCAACATTCTTTGGCTCAGTGGCTCCTAGGAATTCTGCAAACTGTGCGTGATCTATACACGACACACTGCATCCCTGATTCCTATCGGTTTACTGAAGTCCTACGTGGGTTAGATCCGGTTTCTGAGACCTCATTCATGTGCTCTTTTGATGTCTCTTTCTCTTTTCTAATGTACCTTTAGATGATACTATAACTATTCGTGCCGACGCTCTCTATGAAGCTTGCCTGACTGCCCCTTGTTTCCCTAGGGAGATCTTCATAGAATTGATACTTCTATGAACTAAATCAGTCGAGTTCAGCTTCGAGAATATAATGTATAGTAAGGTCGACGGGATCTAAATGGGTATTCCATTGGCCCCTAATTTAGCTGATATCTTCGTCGGATATAACGAATCCGTTTCATTTAGGTATGTATGTAGATTACACCTTTGCGATGTTTACTTCGCGGAGTGAAGCACTTGCATTATTTTATGAGTTAAATTCTATTCATGAGGCTCTAAAGTTTACGATGGAAAGTGAGAAGGATAATTGTATTCCCTTCTTGGATGTTCATGTTGAACGTTCAAGACCTGGCTTTCTCATTTACATCTACAGGAAGCCTACTCTTACTGGTCTGTATGTAAACTGGTTGTGCCTAAGTCTAGAAAAGTTGGCTTAATTTACACTTTGGTGCATAGAGCCCTCGTAATTTGTTCTCCAAGTAGATTAGAGTGTGGACTTAATAGGATCAGGGATATTTTCATTGATAATGGTTATCTTGAGGACCTTATCAATGATTGCATTAATAAAAAGGTTGCTGACTTTAAATGCCCCCCAAATATTTAGGCCTGTAAAATGCCCCATTTATTTGAAATTACATTGGATAGAAGGAAATACTATTACACTAGGTAAACAGATTCTTGATAGCATTAGTAATTGTTCCTACTCTGTGTCCTTACGTTTGATTTATGCTACTAGACCTGATTTTCCTTCCTTTCGAAAGGATAGTGTGCCCTATATAAATTATTGTAAGATTGTATACCAATTTAAATGCCAATGTGATGCTGGCTATATATGGCGCACTACCTTGCATTTGCAGACACGTATAAACCAGCACGTTCCATCAAAATACGTCAGGGAAAGGGTAGGATCCTAGTGTTTCCCATCCTCTAATTCTTTGGACTCTGCTATTGGCCAGCATTTAGTTGAAACCCCTAGCTGTGCCAGTAGCTATAAAATATCCCGTTTTGAGGTCTTCCATAGAGCAGATTCCAAGAACCATTTAAAAATATTGGAATCTGTCTTCATCGCTATTCGCAAACCTTCCTTGTGCCGACAGAAAGACTTGTCAGATCGGTAAATCTCTTTAGGGAACTTGGAACCCCTCCCTCTCTTTTTTCCCCTAACGTAGTGCTTTTTAATCGTTTTTTTAACGAAATCATTAAATTCACTTCTTTAAATCGCGCCATCGTTGATTTTGACACATTCAATTCCCCGTTTTCTCTTTCTTTCGACGATATTATTGATTAAAAACTATCAATTTTCTCCTGACAAGATGATTGTCGAAAGGGTATTTGAGAGATTTCCCCGCATTATTTTTAAATGCATTTATAAGTGGTGTACCTTTATATATATATATATATATATATATATATATATATATTATACATGCATGTGTTGTTATTTTACTATGGATGTGAGTATATAATAAGTGATACTTACAGAGATACATTAGCAGTAATATATGGAAAAGTATGTATTACTTTCTATGCAACACACGTATTCGTTCATTTAATATCTAGGGTGACATGCAATCTCGAAGGCACATGCATATATCCTGTTTGGCGTGGGCTATAATTAGATCAAACGTCATCATTCCAAAGTATAATTAGATGATGCCAAAGAAATATCATGCTTGATCGAGGTTTGCGAGATGATTTCTATCCAAATACAGTTTTACACGCACTTTTACGTATAAAGATTATCGTAACGCTTGTCAGCCTTCGTAAATGATCATTCATAAAAACATGATGTATGTCAGGTATATGATCGATGGGGCATCTTATTAGGCGGAATGTTACCGGTCTGAACTCTCGATACGTTGAGCTTATTATCGAACACTTCTTTAAAAAGCCCTTCCTCTTTAAGACTAGAAAACAAGATCAGGAGGGAAACGTAGTCGTCAACTAATACTATTTGGATCAATCAATGTAACTTAATACCATGAATAATACATTTTTTAAAAGATGAAACGTGAACAAATAAATGACGATTGAAACGAGACAAAAGTTTAAATAGTATTTGTAATTGCTGCATATTAACGCGAACACATTGAATAATACCACTGAAATTATTTACTAGTTATGAAGAAAATAAATTATCAATAAGTAATGTCAAATAAATACGCATCAATCATACAAAATGTCTAATTCGTCATTTTGTTACATATATTTTTATTTAATTCATTAAACAATTTGTAGTTATGTACTCACAATTAATCACGGGTAAAAAAGTGTTTTTTTATGAAAGTGCCTAAAGATATCCGTCATGTTGGAAACTGGAAACAAAAATATAGGAAAGAAAAGATGATGATGTAATAATTGTAAGAGGTTATGATTTATCAATTGAATATCGCTTTATTCTTTTCTGTGGTGTATTTATATAAATTCTTACAATACAAAACTGTTGACTTCCGTTCAGAAGAATATACTTGAGAGAAGA
The DNA here is from genome assembly GCA_963556195.1 of Sepiola atlantica. Taxonomy (NCBI): domain Eukaryota; kingdom Metazoa; phylum Mollusca; class Cephalopoda; order Sepiida; family Sepiolidae; genus Sepiola; species Sepiola atlantica. The sequence goes on along the minus strand of OY744526.1, from coordinate 125,559,196 downwards.
TAGTTGTACACATTAGTTGATGTAACTAACATGTATATTAAATAAAAAGTGCTCTCAATTAAAAATGCGTCATATGAGTAATACGTTCATTGGCATCATTTAATAAATCAATGTAGAGGATTTTGAAGAAACACACACTTTACCAGGTCGATCAAAGTGCGTTACCCGGCTATTGATAATTATGATAAAGTAGAAATAATACATGTACTTAAATACATGTTTCTAAACATGTATTTAAGTAAATTGCTGGGGTTAATAGATTTTATTCTAGAAAATTAATAAAATATTCAGTACACAACTTCAAAATATCATTTTTAATAAGTGTATATGTTTATTTCTTGATTTTATTAATTATACATCTACTTTAATTCAATACATGATAGGCATTAAATAGTTTAATGTGAGCATTTGCTCGGCGAATATACGTTTAGAAGTGAAATACATTAACTACTAGTCATACAACAACAATCTAACGTTGCAAAAGGTATTCTTAAGCTTCTGAACTATTGTAACATCACACCTAAAATAATACATGTGTATAATGTGTACATAATAGTTCTTTCTATGGTAAGTAATATTAACGTAACTGCGGTGTTCTATTAATCTTATCTATATGTGTTTAATTGAATACTGCTCTTGTATTCATTAGAGCTGGGCTACCTCTCAAAGTTTAACCATCATATTTTTTAGCTGAAATTTGTTCAGATTATCAACATGTGGTTTATTAATATACTTCACCTGCATGCATATTTATTACTAGAACGATATTAGATCACTTTAATGATCTGTCCTTTAAACGCATGATATAAGCGAGCTAAGTTCACATCGAAATACATGAGACGTACTTTTAGTAGACAGATAATTATTGTATCTTATCGCCGACATATCGGACATGATACACCTGTTGAGCGGGCAAAAGATCACAGCCTAATCGGTAACCAGATAAAAGACAGTCGTGATCAGCTATTTGATGCCTGCTGATGGCAAATATCGACCAGGCCGTCTCGGAAATCGTTGTTAACGACACCCTGCTACGTTGTCTTCAAGGATCACCTGTACTTTGATATTTTGATATATATATAAGAACCACCAATATATATATAAGAACCACCAATATATATATATATATATATATATATATATATATATATCACGGCAGTAGTAAACAATAAATAACAACATCTATACAATATCACATCATGTATTAATTATTGCTAAATCGTACATCTTTTAATCAATATAAAGCATTACTTTTATTATAAGATCAAGCCTCGTAAGTAGTGCTCATCAATACATTACATGAACCTTAACGTAAAATATTGTGTCATTTTGTTTACTTATTTTAGAACCAATAATTACTCTACTAATACTAGTAGCAGTAATCGTTTCAGTTGGATCTATTTTACTCACCTTTCTATTTAAACTAACTATTGCGTGCTCATTTAAATAATTTCGGAAACCATATTATTTATCAATATATGTGTAAGTAAGTAATAACCAGAAGTGTTCTGCTCCTCTTAGTACAAAGTTAGGTACGAAATATGTAGTGCACATCTTTTGAAATGTGAATTGCGAAAATACGTCCGTATTAATATAAGGTGAATTTATTTTGTATTCATAAATACATACATACATGTTACGTGCAAATATAAATATCAATCTCATGGATGACTTTCTTCTAATTAATTGTATTTATAATCGTGTCACTGAAAGGCTATAATTATTGAATTGGTTTATTAAACCGATTAAGTTTAAATTATTTATCGAAGCGACAACTTAATAAACCTGTCTGATTACTATTAGAGAGAAAGAGACGTCAAGTTCTTTAATACGTTAGGATAGGTGTAGTACTGGCGATGTTATGCGCAGATTGGCGCTTATTTAAGTAAGGAAATTGACAACATCTTTGAAGCATTAAAATGTATTAAAGTGAAATATTTTGATAATCAACAATCGTACAATTTAAATGAGCAATTCATTTTTTTTGCTAGCTTTCATTGTAGAACAACTTTGTCAGACGAGACTGTCTTATATTTGTTCTTTTTTCTTCATTTCTTCCTCCTCATTTTAGATGGTATTAACACCGAGGGGTCGAATCGCAGTATGAGCAGAAGCAGACGTCAGGTTCTTAAAGACGTTAGGATTAGTGTAGTCCGTGAGATGTTATGCGCAGATTGGCGCTTTTTTTAACTAAGGAAATTGACAAGATATATAAAACACAATCTGCGCATAACATCACCAGGACGACACTAGAAGACGTAGTTTTTTTCTGCTGAAGATTACGTGTCCTTAGGGTCTGATCGTCGGTCGTAGTGGGCTGAGATTTCCAAGTACGCTAAACGCTTTTAATCAACCAATTTAGACACGGAGAGCATGTGGAAAACATTAAACCTTGCCAATTAATTATTACCGCTCTCTGTTTTGAGTAGCACACCTTATTAATCACATCACCCCACATGGAATTTATTTTCTGAGACAGATGAAACATCACGGCTTTCATTGCTTTTGATGACCTAACGCTTTCTTATAAGCCTGATAAATATAACGTCACAGTAAAATTCAGAATAATTCTAGTGTACCACTTCTTGGCTTGGGCAAGGTGAAAGGCCGACATGAGTATCGGGTCTGCCTAAATATATGTAATTCCTTGGTAGGAATTAGGAGCGATCTTCCCGCCCAGGTACCGTCATTTAATTATAGATTAACAAACGCCTGATATGCCTCACATTGATTAAACACCTCCCCCCACACCCACACACACCCACACCCATATATGTATATATATATATATATATATATGTATATATATATATGTATATGCATGTATATAGATAGATATACATATGTATATATATATACATGTATATATAAATATTGATATATTATATATATATATATATATATATATATATATATATATATATATATATATATGTATATGTAAACATTAAAATGGAATAAAGGATACACAAATCAACAACTAGAAAAAATAAACTCAAACACACATATTGAATAGGTCTACCAAAATATTTCAATTGTTAAAATACAATCGTTATCAGTTGTTAGCAGAACTTAAATTAAAAACAGAAAAAGTATTAAATGTATACAAAGAACACAATTTGGTGAAAATAGTCACGTGTGATGAACAGAAAGAAAGAAACAAATGTTAAAACAGAAAAAGAAAGAAATAAAAAATCAGCTGTTTACATATAAACGCCGATCGGAAACGCTGTAAGTTAATACATTTGGGAAGGAAGATTTGTAGTAATTTAAAATCAATGGCAGCAAGGAATTAAATAAATAAGGGGGATGAAATGTAGGGGGAGGAGGAAAAAGGACTCAAAGTTGTAGAGATTATCCCTTATCATATTGATTTGGGTTCATTTCGATTAGAATCAATAAGGCATACACACTAGATCCACAATAAGTTGATTCTGAAAAAAAGGAAAATGAGAATTTAAAACTGGTATACATTACTACGTTGAAGTGTAAAACTGAATTGTGTGAATTACCAAATATGAACAGCTTAAGAATTACAATATTGTGTTTAATATGATAGATATCTTGATGTTGAGAATTGCTTCAGCGGTTAATAAATAAAGCTATGTAACGAGATGAGAAAGACATGTCAGCAGGAAACAAATATAATTTCACGACAGAAAATGTAATATAATGCAGTTTTATGTATTAAAGTAGTGACGTATAAAATATTATTAGAATTACGAATTGAATTTGCATTTAATGTGAAAACTACATACCACGCTTGTAAAAAAGTAACAAAAAATACCTGAAAAAATCTGAATTATTAAGAAGAAAAAAATTAAACTCATTTTTAATTCGAATTCTTATTTGAATCTTTGTTAAAAATATTTATTTCATATAAAAGGTTTAGCTTGTTTTGTCCAACCTCGTTTGTGTCTTTGTTTTTATGCAAGTAAATTAACGGATTTTCATTCGGAACTTTCCGACGTTTAACGTAAACATCCAGAAAGCAGCGATGCCGAGACACTTTTAGCGCGGGTTCTACTGTGAAATAGTGCCACACATTATACAGGCGAGTATTCTCCTGATTATTTTATTGTTTACTAATTCCCTTGAGATTGCATTTCTTGTTCTGAGGTCTTTTTTGTCAATGATATTTTATTTCAGACTTGAATTCCAATTATTCCCCTAAACGTTGATTTCCAGTATTCGACCTTTTAAATATATTTGGCTATGCACCCTACATTTGCTTAACCGTTATATTAAATTAAAATGTTCTCTTTTGACCATGTTTACATGTTCACATCGAATATGATTCTATTTTCTTTAAATAACTATTCATATGCTGACATATGTTATATATTGTACTGATTATAAAATCATACCTTTTAGAAAACACATTGATAAAGGAAATGCAATGAGTGTATTTATATATTCATTGTATTTAGCTATTGGATGATTTAATAAATATGGTAGGTGTCATATACTTAATTGATAATCTTCATATTATCTTAATGAACTGCTCTATTTGCGTTATGTATTAGCTTCACTTGTACATTAGAAGATAACCGGATGTATTTGTTGCTAATTGAAACACTCGCCCTAAGGTGGCCCTTAACTCGCTTATCTCAGTAGGTTTTCAAATTTGTAGTCACATCACTCATTTCCTATATTACTGTTCTATATTAAGCATTGCCTTTTGAAGATAGGATATCATTTATAGATAATATATCATGTATCATGTGTACCTTCAGTATCGCATCTTATATATATATATATATATATATATATATATATATATATATATATATATATATATATATAAATATGCATTGTGTATGTATGTATTTATAGATATACATATATATATATATATATATATATATATATATATATATATATATATATGATGGGGTAAATATACCATAGAAGTTGTTAAAACAATTACCAATTTGTGTTTGGGGTTATTGGATAAACAAGTAACATGCTGCTAAAGTTAAGCATAGACAAAAACGTATACAGTAGTGCGTAAGAAAGGAATCTTTTGAAAGAAAAGTAATGAAACGGTAAGTTAAACACGTGGTAAACAAATACATTAAAATACATGAAAACACGTGGTGATAGTAATACACAAAAATGAAGTATAATCACTGAATTAAGTTTTTTTTAAATACGAACGTGATGTATTAAACACCTGGTGGCAAGGACAGAAATGAAAAAAAACATGTCGTTTGAAATAAAACATAAGGTAAATACAGAACGTAAATAGGAATGATAATGATCAGGATAAAACTATAAGGGTAAGAGCGCTAGAGAAAACCCTTAACAGATATTCTTAATGTATTTTCGAAATGCATATTGTATCACACACACACACCCACACACACACACACATATATATATATATATATATATATATATATATATATATATATATGTATATATATATATATGTATATATATGTATATATATATACATATGTATATATATATATATATGTATATATATATATATATATATATATATATATATATATATATATATATATATATATATATATATATGCTCCATCCGGTCGCATATTTTTCCTAGGCCCGGAGCATAATATCATAATGAACAAACTACATACATTGACTTCCCCACAGGAAGAGTGAATGACTAAGAGGATTATATCATTACACACGAACCCTACCACCTTACCCCAAAATAAAGGTTTAGGCCTGGGAGGACGGTACCATGAAACAGAATAGATAGTAAACAACCCTGACCCCCTAAAAAGAAGAAAGTATGCAAGAGAAGTATGCAAGTTAATGAAGAACGATAACTTCCTTTCACATTTTTTTAATTAAAAAATACATGTTTACAATTGCGAGTAAGCGTTCTTCCTAAGCTAGCCTAACGCCTTGTTTTGATGGCGACTATATATTTCTAATCTAATTTTTATTTTGGCGTTTCACGTGTACGATGAGAATTTATATAACTGAGAGGTGTTAATGTTTCATTTTTTTTTTTTTTTTTAACTAAACCGTGTTTTAGTAAACATTATATATGGTCATCATGAGCAATGCCAAAAGTCATTTCACTTTAAATAATTTACGTGACTGAAATTGTAATACGCGTCAAATGAAAGAACCCATTTTCTATAGAGTAAGGGTTAATTAAAATAGTAAGCATGCCTGTGTTTTAGTGTAATACTGAGGGGGTGTATTAAGAAGTGAAAGAAAACTTTAAATTAATAAAAGCTTACAATTTAAAAAGAAAGTCCAATTTTATTGGTTTATATTTTAAGTAAAGCACGTTTTTATCTCAGACTTTATATGTATATATGTTTTCCTTTTATTTCGTAAACAATTCATAAAACAATACAAAGAAAAGAAAATCTAACGCTGCTACAAAAGGGAATGGTAAGAGAGAAGAGGTACAAGTAGTAACGACGACGCCAAATTTTATTTTTTAAATGGGTTCCATCTCCCTTGAGAAAGAGAGAGAGAGAGAGATAGAGAGAGAGAGAGAGAGAGAGAGAGAGAGAGAGAGGGGATACAAATCACTTTCCCTTCTGTGTAATCAGTATATATTTATAGCTAGCTTCATCTAAATTATCTCCTTGGATATTTTATTAATCTTTTTTTAAATTAAATTACTTACATTAATAAGTATTAATTTCCACAAAACTATTTTAGATACACAGGGAAAATAAAATGATATAGGCATAAATAACAACAAACATTAATTAATTATAGACGGTTAAAAAAGAAGTTATGCCAATTAGACATATATTGGAGTAGCTACATGTGTTTCTCTAGTACGATATATACCGTGTTTGAAAGCGCAGTATTGTAGTATTGATTAGGATAACATCATGCTGTTTTGATGGTAATATAATAGTGATGAATAAGAAAAACCTGTTCATTCATATATATATATATATATATATATATATATATATATATATATATATATATATGTGTGTGTGTGTGTGTGTGTGTGTGTGTGTGATTTTGTGAAGGCTTACCAAAGCATTCCTTTCAGGACACCAATGATCACCATTAAAGATATTTTTTCTTACAAATATTATTTATTCAAATTAAATGTTTTTTCCTACACGTGTTTCACTACCAAGCAGTTACTTGCTTGGCAGATGATCAGGGGAGGCTAAAGGGAAGACATAGATAGGCCTAACATTTCTGTTGGCCGTTTTGTGAGAAACCTCATTGCTAGGCAAGACCCTTTCGAACTGAAATGGTCAATTTTAGGGAGAGCTAACAAATATAAACTGAACAAAAGGAAGAGATGCAACCTATGTGCATTGGAGTCGTATCACATCATGACATCTAGAGATGATTTACTAAACGCTAGGCAGGAAATACTACAATGCTGTCTGCATAGAAACCGTTACCTTTATATAGCTCAAGTTTGTAGTCAGAGTGGTTTTGGCTTTTGTAGTATACGCATTCCTAATTATACATGGTGGGATATTCCTAATTTTGGAATCTCAACGATAGGAAACATGCTCATTTGCATAAGTTCACTTTCGTAAAAAAAAAATAACACGATGTCATCTTGTAGACGAGACACAGCGCAACCCTTACTCTTTTTCATCGAAAACCTGAATGATGGATGCGACATTCTCTCCTACTAGTTTATCTACACATGATGCAGCGTTGTGATTGCTTTTCGGTCCGTGCGCTACTTAGAAGTGGGGCATGCTCACCAGTTTTGCATACTAACTTGTTTGACAAAGTTGCTACTTCTGACTCGTCATACAGCATTTCACCTTTCGTATCGTTTGATAGAATGTACCGCTTCCGAATTCGCAGTTCCATTCTAGTGAGAATTAGTGGCACTACGACTAATAGCTCAGCACCAGACGACACCTTATTCTTAGTATTTGTCACATCGGCTCAGTTGTGCATTTACATGTACAACGATGTTCGCGTATGTGACGTGAGATTCCATCAACCATGATAGATTACTGACTGGTCAAGCAAGTACATAGTCGATAAAATTAAGTATATGCTTCCCATTATGATGTGCTATATTACTCCCAAACTTTTGTGATAAGTGACACGCTTCCAGTAGTATTATCGCCATCGCGCTTGCGCTGGGTCAATTGATTAACACATCTTAAAGTTCTTAATGGCCTATTCGAACTCTAATTGAGCCATTGCTTTGTCAACGTGTCTCTAAAAATTACGCCTGGATGCCAGCTCCGCGTGTCATGTATTTTATCTGCTGCTATCTCATCGCGCTCAATGTTGTTACGCATGTTTGAGCAACCGATCCGACGCGCACATCTTTGGCATCGATTTATTTACGAGGCACTCGTTAACGCTGGTCAGTAATGGTGCTGTAAAACGGTACTAATGTTACGCTGACTACAATGTAATAGTCGGACACCAGACTAGTTAAGGTGTCTTACCTTGGTCTTATCAACATCCTTATTGCTTTTTGGAGCGTATATATGCCTTCTAAGTCAGCGTTGCAGACACCCAGTGATAGACGTAATGGTAGTGTATATACCCTCTCTACGTGTCAACTGCAGTCCATTACATCATCTACCTTAGTTCACAGGCTTTCACAGTATGTCGATTTATAGGTCAATTTAGTGCGTTGACACACACGTCTTTTGGTTCTTGTCCTCTAGTGTTGCTCTCAACATTTTCAGACATCATTCGGATGAAAAGGGTATCACATGTTCGATCTGTTGCTTACATCAATCAGCCTGCGTTTGCTAATGGCTATCGCGACGCGAGACGGTCACACACGGACAGGTATCAAACAAGTTTAGTGCACAAACAAATAAAATATATTTGGCTGAATCGCAAAGTAAAATCCTTTCTTTCTGACGGTCATGCGTACTCCTTGCACTTTATTTGCCAATTTTGCTTGAATGTGCGTCGCTAGCTAAACATATTCATTGATGTAAATGCTGTTGCGGTACACCCAGGACCGGCGGGACAGTTATAAAAGTGGGGGTGGGGCTTTCCTAAAAAGTGGGTGGTGCCGGTTAAACACATGCATATATAACTTCATTATTGATAACCGTAAAGTGGGGGGCCAAGTCAAAATGCGGAGGGGCTTCAGCCCCCTCCTGCCACCCCGGTGCCGCCGTCCATGACACCGGTGTCGTTTTTTGACGGATCATCAAAATGCGACCCGACATATTCAACACGAACTGAGTCATGTTAGGCAGTGTCTCTTGTCGCGAAATACCATCATCTGGAATGGCTATTACGATGTTTCGTTGTACACATACATATAGGTATTCTGTTGATCTGTCAATGATACATTCGATCCTTTTCAGTGCTACTTCCTTAAACCTTTCGCACATACATGGGCTTCAGCTGTGTTGACTGCTAGATATTTATTGAGATAACGTAAGCCCATGGCTGGTTTCAGTTTTCAGTTTTTTAGCACTGCTACTAAGAGGGTAATACATTTTTGATGTACTAGCTATTGTTTGGGAGACCGAATTAAATTTCTATATTTGATCTATGCCAATTTCTTCGTAATATTAGGCCTTAACGTGCACGCTTACAACGTACTCTATGAGGCAGTCCCGAGGCTTAGTTTGTACTTTATAGTCCGTCTATTTCCAAGTGGCAGTCGATATTTTTTGCCGTTCATCGAACCTATATTGAAGAGAAGACGATCGATGGAAAATGCAGTACCCACCTATTTTTCGGGTATTTTACAGTTGGTGTAACAGTGCCTTGGTAACGTCATATCCGGACAGCAGATCTAATCCCATTATGTATTTCCGCGTCACAAGGGCATTGCCTTAATCGGGTGTGCCAGTGTTCATACAAGTCTTTACGCACAATAATCGACATTACACATGTGTTTCACCATAAACCATCGTTATTTTCATAAACATCCTGATCAAGGTATGACATAAACTTGCGCTTATTATGGTACAGGAGCAGCCGGTATCACGAAGCCATGAGCAAAACGTTTTCTCGTTTTCTATGATTGGTTGTGCCTCTTTTACATCTTATCCGTTAAGCTAAATAAAGCTGAATACTTGTGTCTTGAATACTTTTTTAGTGATATGGAAACCATGTGCCCGTAACTGTCAAAATGTGTATGTGTTATTGTCTTTTCTGCATGCAATCGAGTGTAATGTGACCACACAGTCCAAATAGCAAGCAATTCACTTTGGCATTTAGGTCCGGCTTCTATGGATGTATAATGCTACTCTGGTCTGAATCTGCGACAATTATAAGTCTTGCTTTATCACCGATAATAGATTGTGCATGCTCAAGTGACTATTACAATCGGCGTAGCATCTATTCCTATGGGTGGCATCAATTTTATTTTCAATCGGCCTACAGGTCTAGTAAAAATGCGGATTAGAAAATCAATTCACACTATCGTAACAACAGAAATACTAGCTTTGTACGTGACGCAATAAAGGCATTCTATGTCTCGCTCACCAAAACTATTCAGGTAGAGGGGCAATACTTTCGAATGTACAAGTGTCAATCGCACAAGTTGTGTACAGCGCACCCTTCGTCAACTTAAAATTCGCCTTATCATTGCCACTTAAATGCCAGTAAAAATGGAGTGTGCCTACCTTTACTTGAAAGCAAATAATCAGCTCGACCTGCCATACGCTACAGTAGCCACATATTAGGGTCACTCTCTTACCCCTATTATACTACGAACGTAGAAACGTCAAACTAGGGAATGATTTTTAGGCTGAACTGCCATTATGTCAAAAATGAACAACACAGAAAACGTGGAAAACATATTGTAAGTAGTTTCCGTATCTGACAACGTTTCTCTCTCAGTATTCCTATTTTTTTCTTGCTGAACACTTAACGCGGTCCAAACTCGTATTTTCAATATTAACACGTACTCGGGAGATAACAGTTTCTACTCTTTTATCTTAACGCGAAGTCGCCTATACCAAACAATTAGTAATTTGCTAAACTGATGCCTCGTCATCCACAAACATAAACACACTATATTTTGTGAGTGGAACAGTCTAGGTTCAATCCGCGATGGACGACATAAATATGTTGTTACAGTATAACTATTCTGCTATTTAGGAACATCTACAGTAAATTGCTCCGATATTTGCCGTTATTCTACTTGGTGTGGGTAGTTACGTTCACGAGGTACAAGTCCACAGAGTTTCTCGGTTTAAACCCTTGTAAAACACAATACAGCGGCGATGTGATACCGACTTTACTATATATTGTAATAGTACTAAATTAACGTATATTGTATACGTTTATTAGATACAGTCAGTAGTGAGCAGGGTTCTTGTTCGCAAGATAGAGCCATACTTGTTTAGTAAGACTATTTTCAAAAACATGTTAATACTTACATGGATTTTACGGAACATTTCCTTCAATTAAATAGTTTCTACTTAGACTTTGCATATGTCCAAAACGAGAGAATGACACGTTACAGCGATATGATACTTAGTTTTCCGGTTGGTCACTGAGGGTTATCTTCAAACATCGAAGGCATTGTATTTTCACAAGTAAAGCAATGTGTTCAATTAGTATAAAAAATCATTCCTCACACCTAGAGAGTAACCAAAGTTCTCAATTCGTAACCAGTTGACAGTTAAACTTAGTAATAACTACTCGATCTAAAGAGAAGGTCGTGCGGGAGTTGTTTCTTTTTTCGCAACTTCACTCTTCGGCTAGCTCCACTCTGGGTCTACTTCGGATTCGCTAATTTTCGACAAAATAATGGATGTTTCACAATTGTATTACTCAAATTTATGATGTCACATATCGGTGCACCCTCGCTTTATTTTTATTGCATACATTTTGATTTGATGTGTTAGTGATGCACTTCATATTTATATTCTAAACATCATATTTATTTTTCTTTTACACGTCTTACTTCATTTAATACATCTCATTGTGGTTTACATGTATCTGTGTGCCTCTTTTATCTATTCAGTAGAATTGTGGATCTGGTTGTACCATAACTTCGTTGTCTTTTTATTGTTGCTTTATATGTCGTTTACGTAAACGTTACATCTGAATTATCTTTCCTGTTACCACTTTTTCTGCAAGATTTGTTCGTATTCTGCCTTACAATAGATGTTGTGTTTTTCTCTCTGAATATCAGAAATTATCTAGTTTGTTTATGTTTTGATTCCATTCTCTCCACTTTGACCGCATTAATTCTATAATTAATACACTCCTTTTTTGAAAGTGCACCCTATTATTAGTATTATTATTAGTAGTAGTATTAATGATATTATTGTTATGTACTCACTTGAAGTCCATACATAGTTCTTTGTAAATATTTCTTACTTATAATACCGAGTCGTGTCCCATATTGCCTGAGTGACAACAGAGTTCAATAGACTTCTCCACCTGCAAATAATTATGCAACTCACTGCAAGAATCGTGTCATCGTCACAGCCGATTACCAGTGACCTGTCGCTGGCAACTACCATTAGTTTTGTCTGAGATGTGTGTAGCAATAAGTCTACCCAATGTTTTAGCATATTTATTATTATTATTATTATTATTATCATTATTATTATTATTATTATTATTATTATTATTATTATTATTATTATTATTATTATTATTTGTACTCACAAGGAGTTCTCACACAGATCATCGTCAGTGATTGCTCACCGACAACAATCAGTGGTATTTTCTGGAGTCTGAGTGACAGCACGCCTCCCCGGATGTCCAGTGTTCTTCACCGCTTTCGATAACGATGCGGTATGGCAACAGCCTCTTACCATTGATTTCTCGCTGGTAAGGACAATTGGTCTACTCTGGGATTTTGGTGGCAATAAACCTCCCCAAGGTCCCAGCATTCTCTGCACTTTTCCAGTGGGAGTCTGGTTTGTGCTGTTCCTCCTCGGTCTTCTCATCCTCCTCGACCTGCTACAAATGGTGTGTCTGCTGTCAGCTTAGTCCGGTACCATTTAAAAAACAAATAAATGAAATTATATTTTTTTAATTATATTTTTTTTTAATTTGACAAAATAAATTATTTGAATTTTTTTAATGTTTTCCTTTTTTTTTCATTTCCATTCCTAATTTTTTTCCTTTTTCTTTCCCTATTTAAAAAAAAAGTTTTATTCTTTTTTATTTATTTTTTATTTAAAATTTGTTTTTTTCGTGGGGGTAGAGGGAGGAGCTTATAGTGTTTCTTGTAATTGTTGTGATAGCTGAGGCCGGTGTAATTTATTGGAGGCGGGACGGGAATTATGAAGTGCTGTTTCCTGCAGTTTCTGTTCCTTGATTCTTGTTGTGGTGTTCTTAGTGTGGTTTTGTTTTCTCCCTGTTGTAAATTCCTTGTGAATGGTTAGCTTGTGTAGCTTATGCGTGTTTGTTTCCGCATTCGATGATTTTCCTTAAGATTGCAGCTATTTTGATGATTGCCGCCCTTTGTATGGTTTCGATAGTCCCTTTGATTCCCATTTCTCTCAGGCTTTTTCTCCAGGTTTTTTGGGGATTGTTCCTAGTACTCATACGATTATTTGTATTATAGTAACTTTCTTCATGCTCCATATTTCTTTCAGTTCTCTGGCTAGTTATGTGTATTCATTTCCCTTTTCCGTGTCTTTCATCTTCAGACTGTGGTCTGCTGGAACGTCGAAGTCTACGATTTTACAAGAATTTTCCTTATTGTCTATTATAATAACATCAGGTTTCCTTGCTTGTATGAGTTTATCTGTTTGTATATCCATATCCCAGAGTATTTTGTAGTTTTCGTTTTCCAGTACTGTTTCTGGTTAATGTTTGTACCATTTGTCTGCATATTGGAAATTCAATTGTGTGCACAGTTCCCAGTATATTACTTTGCCAACACAGTCATGTATGTCCTAGTATTCTTTTGGGGCAAGTTTGCTACACTCACTTATTATATGATTAATTGTTTCGTCTTTTTGTCCACACAGTCTGCATTTATTGTTTTCCTGGGTTGTATCTATTTTAGCTTTCATGTAGTTTGTCCTAATCGCATTGTTCTGTGAACCCATCAGTAAATATTCCGTTTCTCTGTTCAAGTTTCCTTTTCCATTTAATGCACAGCTATTTGCGTTTGTGTCTTCTCCTGTGAGTCTTATGAAGTTTCCATTTCTTCCCATTTTGCTTTTCTTGTCGGTTTGTGTCAAGTGTCGATGCTTCCTGCGTCCTCTTCCCCCAATCGTTCATCTTCACGTAGAGTATGTCTGTATCGTCTTCCTTGATGTTCTAGTCCTCTGGTCAAGGTGCCTGAGTTCTTCTTTAGTCCATCTTATGAATGGTAATTATTATTATTATTATTATTATTATTATAATCATTATTATTATTACCAAGATGTCAATAAGTACTTCATCTCTTAGATATATTGCAACGTACTCAACGTTCGATGTCGTTTCCTATATAATCGATGTCGACAGACAATAATATCTGTTAACGTTTCTACAAAAGTGCCGAGAATGTAATAACGTCATTGATTTCAGATGAGATGAGTAATTTCTCCACATTATCGATCATTTATTTGATACATCAAATTAATCAAAATCATAAAAGCGGTGTTATCCATTCTATATGATTCTTTTATAGAAACACTCCACAAGAATGATTGCAATCAACGCAGGGGTGAACACGAGGTGAATTGGTGCAAATAGAGGTTACGATGTCTATAAAAGATAGACGTTATTTTCATACATGTATAAACACAAATAAGCACATATATAAAATAAACAACCTTACACTATGTAACTTAGACCATCTAGCTATTTGTTAATATATATTCCACATGTAATGAATTATTCAGAAAATATGCAGTATTAATATGAAGTCGAATGGTAAGACATACTATAAATAAACAGTTCGAACATACATGTGAGTGGATTAAGTATACACATAGATATGCACTTACGTGAATATATATCTAATATCTATAATAATGAAAAATAATATTATTTGACACATCAGTAATATTTATCGATCAGTTAAAAACACGCCTCTGAATGCACGCTTGCATTTCCACTCAATGTAAATATTACAAGACGTATTAGCATGGAAGCAGCTATGATTGATTAAATGTATTTACTTTCAAATAATCTAAGCCATATCATCATACAAGTCTATCGTTCAAATTGTAAAACAATGTTGTTAATAAAAGTAATCTGGATTTCTCTTCGATTCAGTCACTAAGGATGCTTTCCTGATATGATTCAATAATTCGTTTTCATGTTGTATAGGCATGTGTTTTATATTGTGAAAATATAAAGCACACGGTATTCATATATAGTTTATCTATTATATGTATGTATGTATATATGTGCGTATGGCTAGTTACAACTTAGACAAATACGCAACATAAACCATAAACTTGATATTTTGTAAATCATCAATTATCTAGGTGCATACTGTCGAAATATTGAAAACAAACATCGATTTATTCGTGTAGAACGAACACAACATTTGTAGTGGGGTGTCCGTTGTCTGGCATACCGCGTATGCGTTGACAACGAACCGGACTACTTTCTGTATTTCATACTTCACCGCTGGTACAAAGGGGAAGGGATATTCCTGGTTCGAAACAACATGATATCAGAGAAACAGTTTACTCAATGTTTCTGCATTTTACGTGACGAATCAATGGTTTATAAATGAGTAATGAGTCTTTGCGTCTTAACAGTTCCTTTTTTTAATATTTTAAATTTAATTTTCGTAAATTATATTTTAAACAAGTATTGTTTTTACTTTATTCGTAAAACCTTTTTACATGCGTGTTTTAAACATACTCATGTAAACACATGAGTTCGTTCTTAGTGAAAAAGCATGCAACACTTTTACGCTTGCTCTTACAGACTTTGACTCGAATCAAATGACTTTCCTCCTTCGTTCGTAATAAGACACTAGTATACAGTCTGTGGGTTCGTGGATAACACATGGGTGTAATTTTCTCATGGCGATTACACTTAAATAGCTAAAAAAATCTTGGTTTTCTAATAATTAAGATTTTAGAATATAGAGTAGGAGTGAGTTTCACATATAAATTTAACGTAACATTATCACCAATTATCGGGGCAGATAGCGTTTGCAAGGGCATGTAACCCAATATATGTTAATAGAATATACAATTTGCGTGTGTATTTTTCTTTTTGGTAGGAGGGGGTTGATGACTATAATAATCTTCAGCCAAAATTGTAAAGATCAAGATTTAGTGTAGGCTATCGATTAGATGATCAATTTCACATACACATTTAACGTACAATCAGCACCTATTACTGGGCTAAGATAGTTGTTTTAAAGACAAGGGCACCTTTTCCAATGTTCATATATACTAATTTTGAAATAACATGACTTATTGTTCAAGAGGAGCTTTCTGCGTATACGTCTATATAGATGAAATGGTCTATGTTGCAGAGAGGGAGGAGGAAAACGAAGTAGTGTAACCCCTGTTAACGCCAGGTAACCTTGCTTATCTCATATATAAAGGGCGGGTGTATGTAGGTATACGTGTACGTATGTACAGCTTACACTTTAAATATACGCAACAGATTAACATAACATTAATTACTATATTGCTCATTTTTCAGCTGTATGATATCGACACATTGGGATACACCCCACTAATTCATAAGGTGTAGAACGTACCCTAATATTTATATTTAAAACGTATTAATTTAAAAACATAAGTTCGTTATTGTGAAAGAAAACACGCTAAACCTTTACGCGTGCTTTTACAGATTCTGATCTGAATAAAATGACCTGCCTTCTCCCTTCGTAAATAAATCATAGGTAAAAAGTGATTATGTTGCTTTAATTAATAAAGAATATAAACTTCATTCAACGTAGTTTTATTAATTTACAATGAAAGGTTATTTGTTATTATCATGCAATATGCTTTTTAGTTACGAAATAAAGAGTACAGGAAACAAAAAGAAGTACACAATCAGAGTGTGTTGTTTTACTCGTCGCAAAAGTTGAATTTACTTTGATGCTGATAAGATGTAAGTATGTTTTAGATAACAATTGTAATTATATAAAATTCATATTAAAGTCTGCTTCGAAAAGATAGCTATTTTGGATTACACAACATGTTTATAGCGGCATGTGTTTTTTTATTTTTTAATACGGGCATTTATTTATTTTTCATTAAAAATTGTTGTACTATCGGTTATTGTACACATCGTTTACCAGGGACCAGACATTATGTACGAGTCAATGATTGGATACTTGGAATATTTACTTAGAAAAGAGTAAACTTCTACCTTTACATGTAAACAGCTTGAGAAACTTATAGCTAAATGTTAAAAAAACAAACACTTATTTTATAATATAGAGTAGGTGGATATGTTTCAGATATATATTTAACGTAAAACGATCACCGATTACAGGGTCATATAGCGTTTTTTAAAAGATGTAACAAAACATATGTTTCAAAAAAGGACAATTATCCGTAAGTATTTTTCAGTTTGGTGTGAAGGTGTTGATAATACATGTAAGGCATTATTTCATGGCGGTTATATTTAAAGAGCTTGATAAATCGGCGCTAAAAATGAAAAAGAAAACAATTATTTTAGAATATCGAGTAGGGTACCAGTTGCACATATAAATTGAACGTAAAATGAGCACCCATTACGGGGGATAATAGCGTTTTTAACGGCAAGGGTATCCCTTTCAAGATTTATATGAATTAATTCGTAAATAAAATGCCGACTTATTCTTTGGAAGAGTTGTCTGCGTGTATGATTAGAGAGATTACATGGGCTAGGCTTCAGAGAGAGAGGGAGAGAGAAGGCGGGGGACGAGGAAGGAGACACGTGGAATGCCGGGTAATCCTGCTAGTCACTAATCATGAAGATACGTGCAACAATAATACAAATATATATATATATATATATATATATATATATATATATATAGAGAGAGAGAGAGAGAGAGAGAGAGAGAGAGAGAGAGCGAGAGCGAGATGTGGAGAGAGACAGAGAGAGGTGGAGAGGGAGAGAAGGAGAGTGTGATATGGAGTTTGCGTAAGAAAGTGCAGCAAAGCGGACATTTTTACAATTACATGACATTACACGAAACACATTCACTTAAAGAAAACGTTGAACACACTGTGTGTTTACATGCCGTCATCTAAACGTAATACTATGAGCATTGTATGCATACATAAATCCAGACGCAGCTATACGATTCCATTTAAATTCATCTACACATAACGCGCAATTTGAATGAAACGAACTATTTAAAAAGCTTCCGTTTCTCGGCAAATACTATAACCCCTCTTGCATGCACACTTCAATTCCTGATCCTTTTTTACTATATTTGTTATTCTTATTCTTTTCATCCCCATAATATTCAATTTTAATTGGTTTCTGTGGAACTAAATTAAATACAGCTTGAATGTTAATAATGGTATATTGCACGTATTTTTTCTGACAACGAGATCAATTATTTTCTCATGCATGACTAGGTATTAATAGTTATTACATAAACGAGCGTTTCCTTGGATAATTGCCGAGTAAAAAATGAACGCATGCTCTATCATCAGACATAAATGCATGCATTTAACTTCAAGTGTTCATTGTGTAAAAATATTTATTGTGATAATTTGCAAGTACTTATTTTACGAATAATACTGCACATTTATACGTGTGTACTATTTAATTATTTCTCTTTTAACCTTCATACATACTTTAATTTTCATTTTTATCATAGTTCACCCCAAACAAGTCAGGCCGCCACTGTAGACGTTAAGGGCTACTGAGAAAAAAAGGTGAAGGTTTTTTTTGGGAGGTAAACCTAATTAAGGAGCTGCACAGCCAGATGTCTGTTTACATTAGTTTAACATGTGTGCATGTCAGTAACGTCAGGAAACCAGGGAGCAGGGAGAGAGTTCCAGAGTCCTGCAGCACGACGAAATCCGCTTTTGGAGTAGAACGCTCTTCGGCAGCTAAGGACCTCCACAATGTATGGATTGGGATTTAGCAGATTGTCGAGTTGGTTTAGTGAATTTACGTCGTGCGGGCACCGGAGCAGCAAGCTCATCAGAACACACTCCACTGAAATAATTGTAAAACAGGCACAAAGAAGCAACACTGCGGCGATAGGACATGGGCTGGAGCTTGGTGGATAGTGAAAGCAGCTACCAAGTTGGCGACTCTTTTTTTGGACCAGTCGGTTAAATGCGAGAATAAGAGAAAGAGAGAGAAAATATGTACAGAGAAATAACATTAATTACTGAGTGAGAGGTGTTCACTGCCATGTCCGAACTGTGTCCATTGCCCCGTAGCGTTAGCGAGAGACAATGTTCACCCAACCTTTTTCGTCGAGCTGTCAGAAACATGAAGGATACATCATGCCGAACGGAAGTGACATCACTTCCTTGCTACTGCGACTCTCTCTGAAGCATCCTCTCCATCCGGCCACCCCGGCATTATCAAACAAACGCTTAGTAGCATGGAAAGAGTTGAAGTATTTTTTTTAAAATATTCACTCTAATAGATTTAATTACATATTGATCCCATGTTTTTATCTCAATTTATAATCACTAATCATGGAAGACTTCGCTTTGATAAATTATGAGTGAGCATAGTTATCTTGTTCGTTAATATATCATACAAATGATAATGGTATTCCTTATATGTTGTTAATGTCGTCAGAAATAATGTTTTATAATTATATTAATGTTCAAATTTAACTTCGACACTCTTAGCTGCAATATACTGTAATAAATGTTCTATTATCTCGTAGACAAGGCCTAATATTATAACTTAAGAGTTACTTTAATGTCAGCATGATAGTTCAATACAAGTGTATAACATTATTCCGAATCGATGTAATCATAATTATATTGAAACCATATCTTCCACCTAGGCAAGAGATTATTGATATTGAAGTCGTAAATAAGTGCTTTACATTTATGTTGAACATTGTAAACATATATATTTAAACACATAAATATGGATGTACATCAATGTATATGTGCGTGTCTATGTACTTCTCTCTCTCTCTCTCTCTCTCTCTCTCTCTCTCTCTCTCTATATATATATATATATATATATATATATATATATATATATGTATATATATACATTTATATATATATATATTTATGTATATTTAGATATTTATATACACAGGAAACACAGGAAATACAGCAAAATGAATCAATGTAGACATGTCCGAATATGTGTGTCTAAATGTATGCACAATTTTAACACACACTAACACATATATACAGTGATAACTTAAATGCCTGCTTGAAGAACCTGATCACCTTATCGGGAGAACTGTAATGCCTACTAGTAACTTAAATCCTGTGTCTTAGGTATTACTGTACAAAGGTTTGCCAAGACAACCTTGCATGAGGTGGTAAACTGTGACTGACTAAATATTTAAAATGACAGTGTTGAAAGACCATGAATGACTCCCACAGTATATCTAACACATACCGGCTATTACCAGGAATAGTTCACCTTCTCCAAGTAATGTTGCCTCTGATAATCGTACAACGTTTGATACTCCCCCATACTTTATAAATCCTTGACCTGCAATCCGCTAAGACTAAATATTACAATAAATATATACTATAACATAGTATAATGGTTTTTGATAACTTACTTGCTGAATTAAATGTAAAAAATAGAAATGTGCACACACATACATATATATATATACATATATATACATATATATATATATATATATATATATATGTTATATATATGTATATATATTCCATGATAAATGCAATTATACTGAAATCATATGCCCTTAATAGGGTTAAGATGAAAATTCATATACACTAAATGTACAAAAGCAAGGAAATTCCCAAATGTTTACACTTTTATTGTCAGTAAGGGTATGCGAGCACAACAGGGCTATGTATTTTACTGGTAGGAATTTTTCTTCAGCGCACCTCACACACTTCATCCACTCATGCATTGAGATTTATACTGTAGTGATGTGATAATGAAATGGTTTGGTTGATATGTAGTCATACACTTAATGACAATAAAAGTGTAAAAATTTGGGAATTTCCTTGCTTTTGTACATTTAGTGTATATGAATTTTCATCTTAACCCCATTAAGGGCATATGATTTCAGTATACTGGCATTTATCATGGAATGTCACTATTTTTGGTAAAGGCTATGCCTCAAGACAATGGTAATTTTTTAAGTTTTTTTTTATTTTCTGGAAAACAAAGGTATATGGTAAATTGAAATTAAAATGCCATCAACTAGACCCTAGAACCCCTATCTCTGCCAAAAATCAGCTGAATCCATCAAATAGTTGATGAAATACAGTGTGGCACACACGTACGTACGTACACACGGATAACACAAAATCACTCCTGACCTTTCTTGATCTCTGGGTTGCCTTGACTAATGATGCTGAAATTCGACTTATAGAACCTATCAGATGAAAATGTTGTGCAAGGTTTTAAACAAGTTGCTTTATTGGTTTTTGAGTTATGATTGATCAAAGAAACGAGATTTCTAGCATAGGTCGTTTTTGAAGTCTATTAAGGGATAGAGCGCTCTCGCGCCTCCCTTGGTAACATATACTATAGTGATCAAATGCAACTAATCTTCAGATTAGAAGAAAAAGCCATGAAAAATATTATACACAACTAGATATCCCCAATTTACAACACCAATAACATTAGACTCATTATTTACTATGAGAAATGTAAAACCCAAATTATTGTAGTAAAACACAACTCCTCCCCAACCAAAAGAAAACACCAAAAAGAACAAATGATATGTATAAGTTAAAATTTCCTTCAGCATAGTTCCACTCCCATAATAATAATAAAGCTAATAGTGACATTATGTTTACAAGAACTACCCTATCCTGCCGCGTCACCATGCATCCTGTAAAATCTTGCTCACTTTACTAACATCTGCAAACACATAACGGCCCTCCCTCTGATATGAACAAAACACTAATTCATAACACAAAAATTATACATTCCGAAACCACTTGAAAAATAATACAAATACTGGAAGCTATCTACATGAAAAACACAACCTAAAATTAATATAAAAACAGTGGTGACATTTTGAAATATTCAACGTAATGCGATGTTGTTCTGTGATGCGATCAAGCCTTGCTGAACTTCAATCGTGTACGACTTCTTGGAACAATGCAGAAAACGTTCTCTGTGCGTTTGTCGCTGTCTTTTAAAAACACATCTTCTTTCTCCAGCTTTTTTGTTCATTTGCTTATGACACCGGAGGATTATTCGACGAAGAATCGAAACCGTTCGTGAAACCTGTGAAACCTATGGAGCACTTATTATAAGTTTATCTTAATACTAAAAAGACATCAGACACATTAAAAAATATATATGTATATAAATTTATATATATATATATATATATATATATATATATTAAGGCATGTTTTATTAAAAACGACAGAAATCTTCTGTTTAGTGATTCCTTTTTTTATTTTTTCCATTCGTCGAATGATCTTTTTGACGTGTAGATGGAATGAATTGATGAAGGATCCATGTGTTTGACTGTAATTTTAATAAGATGTCCCTATTTTTTTAATTGAATTAGGCAACACCGGTTGATATCACTGAACTAGACTAAGCATTTTAAAATAGTTTTACTTGTCTCGTATGAAATGTTATTATTTTAGGTTGCTGCGTTTTTATGTATACGGCTTCAAGTATTTTTAATTTTTTTAAATTAGTTTCGGAATGTATTATTTTTGTGTTCATTACTAATATCTGTCTCAACTCAGATGTAGGGCAGTTGTGCGTTTGTAGGTGTTTGTATATTGAACTAGTGTTTGCGAGGTGCATAGGTGTATACATAAAAACGCAGCAACCTAAAATCAATAACATTTCATACGAGACAAGTAAAACTATTTTAAAATGCTTAGTCTAGTTCAGTGATATCACCCGGTGTTGCCTAATTCAATTAAAAAAATAGGGACATCTTATTAAAATTACTTACTGCCTATCTCCCCCATTTTCCTTCTCCATAATTATTAGGCGAGACAAAATTAAATCAGCCATTATTTTAAATAAAAATTATAAGAATAATAAATAAAATTAATAAATAAACGAAGAACTGTTTCAATTGTCACATTTTAAAATGTAGACGTCCGTATTTTACGCTAACGGTTTGCCGGCGTATTTTTTAAGAAATTCCATTCTTTCACTCGCTTTTTATTCATTTTTGCCATAAAAGACCTGAAGATGATTCCGGAGAGAATCGAAAACGTTAGTCAAACACATGGATCCTTCATCAATTCATTCCATCTACACGTCAAAAAGATCATTCGACGAATGGAAAAAATAAAAAAAGGAATCACTAAACAGAAGATTTCTGTCGTCTTTAATAAAACATGCCTTAATGAAAAAATGCTGCCTAAATACACAATATATATATATATATATATATATATATATATATATATATATATGAAAGTATTATTATGTTTATATTGCTATTGCATATGGATATTTATGTATGGTTTTTCGGGCTATGTAATTTATCATGATGGAGTAATTATGAGAGTTTCATCTACATGAAATACAGATGCACGTCCAATATTCCATCATAAATTGGGCTGGATAAATAAAAGTATGCTCATTAAATGGAAGTAATTAACTTAGGAATTAACGAGTAAAATATATTATATTCATAAAAACCCAATGCAAAATTATTTAGAATTCATATAAGATTAAATTATTTTCAGCTAATGCACATGATGTGTTTTAAAATAATTTCATGTAAAATAATATTTAACATTTAATTTAATGTTATACGGCGCCTAAATTATACAGTATCAATGTAGTTGTTATTAAAATTGTTACTTCATTTCATGTATATTTTATCTATTTCAACTTGCTTGTGATGTATTTGATAGTATAGTTTTATAATTTTATTATATCCCATGAGTTTTAATCGTCGGTGTGCTTTTCTTAAAGCGTGTTATAATTCATTGAAACGCCATCTAAATCGTTATATCTCTCGTTGATGACCCTATAAAACAGAGGTATCCTGCTCTAACGTATGCAACATAAATGATCTAAATGTAGTAAGATATTTGATTCATTTTCTTAGGTTTAAGATTTTAAATATCTCATGAAGCATTTATTTACTGCCGCAGTCTTCCGAAGAGCTAACTTATTGCGTAGTATCGTTAATATTAACGTTAAACTTATCCTTGTTCTTGATGTGACGGTGGTAAGATCTTTGTGAAAGCAAGATACTCGACACGATGCACTATAAATAAACTTAGCGCTCGGTTCTGATGGTAACCCCTACTTTTCCTGCTTACCGAAGGATTTGCAAGTCTTTTCGATTTTTACAAAAATATCAAAATAAACAGAACTATGTGGAAAGCACATACTTCACTTTATCTAGCCCAATTTACGTTGATGGGAATTCTACACACCTGAACGTAGGCCAATTGTAACATGCACGACGGGAGATAAAGTCCTCAACTGAGCACGAGAGATTTGAAGGTCAAATATATCACCTATGTTTCTATAAACGTATGAACACACCTAGATTACTATACTAACATACTTAAGATACACGCATTGCATAATCTATCGGGAACAACTTCCCTGAAAGACTGACGTCCTTCTTAACAACGCACTCGACTACTATTGGTTCAGAGAGTGCACCGCTTGAATGGAAACGTTAATTCCTGTCCGAAGAAAATAACCTCTTTGAGTTAACAAATACCCCGGGAAAACGAGCTTGCTTGAGTGACGTAGTAGGCGTTGGCAGTTGGTCGGTCACAGTACTTACATTGAGACAATACAATTATAGTTAGTCAATTGGAGCAAATTCTTTCGAAGTACTTGTGAAACAAACGCATATATAATATTATGTAGATAGGTGACAGGGGCTGGAGCTGGGTCCTATTAGTTAGAAGATTTTCTAAGCATGTCCACAGGGGAGACGGTAGTAGTCAGCAATCCAGATGCGGTATCAATATGTTTCGGTACTTGTAGGATTAGTTACCTTAGAGTAATATAGAATATTGCTAGCCGTGAGACGTCTTATTGATGAAGCATACCACTGTGCAACATATTTGACAGAATATTCCATGAAGTTATTACAGTTCTCATGACATGAGATTGTCAGGCCGTGAAGTTTAAACTCAGTCTCCCGGGAAGGGGTTATTAGTATGCCAATTAACGGTTGGCTAGATTTATGATATTAAAAATAAAAGTAAGTTTTTTGGCGTTACCTCTAATGTCTAAATGGATATGTGGTCGAGTTTTAGTACATTTCCAAAGGGTTAAAGCAGTTTAAGATGTACATATATATATATATATATATATATATATATATATATATATATACATATATATATATATAACTTTACATTTTACATGACGCGAGATTGTGTTACACAAATTAAATATTTATTAAATCATTTTTTTTTAATTCTTACATTTCGGTTTTCAAAAACCTTATTCATGATACAGACAATATTTTTTTTAGTCTTTTTTTATCTTCTGGTGTTTGATAGATCTAGAATATTTAAAGTGTAAAATTAATTACTCTACTTTATATTAAACGTCTTAAAATACGAAAGAAAGCCAACAAAAATGAAAATATGAAGATAAAACACACTGAAATAAAAGTAAATAATCAAATATAAACTTAATAAAAAGAAAATAAAAAAATTATGAAAAAAAAAAAATATATATATATTATTAAAACTAACAGTTTATCGCGCACCATACACTTAACCAACATTACACAAATATTTTTGAACACTAAATCATATATTATTAAATATTTGTGCAATAATGAGTTTTAAAATATATGTGTTTTAATTGAGTTATATGTATTGTTTTTGTTCCTTACAACTTGCATCTTACACGGAACTTGAATTGCCCACACCCTTTCAAAAACTTACTACTACTATAACCAGCAATGCTTCAAGCAAACTACCATTCTCTACTATATATATATATATATATATATATATATATATATATATATATATATATATATATATATATATATATATATATATACAAACGGCGCTGTTTGTCATTTGTCAACATGGTTTATTCAGATGCTTTCTATCATTTAATTATTTCCTTTGATGCCCTGCATTTTGAGAAAGTTCAGTGACAGAAAATATCATCGAAATCTTGCTAGCAAGGATGCATATTAATGTAGCTTAACCATGGAATATCGGATATCCTTTGTAGGTTTAACTTAATAGAGTAGATCAATATTCTTATTAAAACTTCCTTCTTACCTACTTTGTTTCATCTAAGATTTCGCTAACACAAACATGCAAATCCTTATAATAATTGTTGTGATCTCGAAATGCCGATCATTTATAAGACAACATTGTATTGTATTAACAAGAGTGTTTATTTGCAAAAGTTGAGAATAGCCTCCGGGGAAATTTGCCGTACGCCTTTGTATACATAATGCCAAGAAGAGTTAATATATTTACGATATAGGGAAGATCATCCTAACACAATTACACCCCTTTTTAGCGTTGCTCCGAATTGAACTGTTTAATGCAATCAAGTCAGTTATTTAACTTTTTTTAATATTCGATAGTAAAAGCTTGTTTGCGGAATTAATTTCTGATATGTTTCAAACACAACATTTATTAGTACGTCTTCTGTAGTATTTTCATCGACAGAATCTAAATAGTGTTTCTTCATTTAGTGTATATCTCTTGTATGGATAAACCTGTGCCCTTATAGCGTGTAAATTATGTTCCCAATGCGTCCAGCAACTATTTCCTTTCACTTGTATGGGTTGCTGGTTTGAGCATCTGATAGATATCTTTTTTCACCAACATTAACACGTTTCCTTGTTACATTTTTCAACGTCCTGTTTTTGTATGGGTTGGTTGTTTTAATCTTCCTTTTAAACTGTTCTTCTGTTTACGCCATTGAAGGTCTAACCTTGTTACATGTGGGCATCATATATACCTCTAAAGGCCTTTTTTTTAAATCATCCACAAATCGCTCGGCTTGGATATTGCTTTTCCAATGGTAAGGATATAAGTATTTTAAAAAAAACTAGTTTAAATTTACAAGACGTAAGTTCCTCTATTTTCTCTGATAATATACACCCAACTACTACGAACGTTGTAAACAATTACTGTGAACATAATAATCGTTACTTCATTTTACATATTAATATTTCCGGCCATATTGATAAAGTGTCAACCACTATTAAAAAATAGAAACCATCCAATCGGCCTACGAAATCTATGTTGATCGTAGACTTCGGTCGCTCAGTTTTCAGCAAAATTCTTCACTTTTTTGAGAGTGCCTTCGGGTCCAAAGCACAATATTTGCATAGCGTCACCGCAGTTTTAATTTATTTGGCCATACTTCTGCAATACCCATCATACTTTTAATTATTGTATTACTCGGGTGACCGACGTGAAATAATTCTAGTGTTCCATTCTGTTCTGTTGAAGGAATACCCACTCTGCACCCGTACATAACTACTACACCAAAGATCGAATACACTTCTGTGACTTTTCAGCATTTGCTTTTCTTTTATTATTGATGATTTTTTAAATCGTCGACTAAGGTGTTTCTTATTACTTCAAATACCACCGGAAGTGGTTTAATGCCGTTACTCTATGTGCGTTTTCCCTTCAACGCTCAGAGTTGAATTATATTTTGGGGGTTGATCAATCTTAATTAATCAATGTTCTTTGTTACAATTGTGTTTATATGCGACAGTTTGATTTGCTCGATGCCTTGAATATAGACGAACACCGATAACACGTTTGCAATGTTCTGAAATATGTGGAAGCGTTAAACCAGGTCAATTATATTAGTTATAAAACCCTTCGTCTTTTTTTCACATCTATATCTTATACTTAAAATTATGCAAATAGTATGCATTGCACATGTTTAGCGTTTAACTCAGACAATTTGAAATAATGCTTTCTTTCTACCTATAATCTTGTTTTCTAAAGACTAAAATAACATAGGCATATCCTGTCTTTTCGATAATCGTGTTTGTTCTTGTTCGCTCTTTACATCAAGTGACTTCACACCTTGTCTGTACCAGTGTCTATTAAAACCCATCAAAACATGATATTTATACCTTAGATTATGTAATATATTCTTATAATGCATGCCTATTTGTAGACGTATTTCGATATCCGATCAAATAATACTATCTGTTATGTCCTTTGAATATGTACGTGTTACTTCCTGAAGGCGTTATTTTCATTATTGTATTTATTTTTTTATATAAAACACACAAAAGCATACTCATTCTTTGATGTGTGTGATCAGAATTCGAGTTTTGTAATTACATATTGTTGTCTGGAAGGAATCAGGTGACGCTATAAATATTTGCCCTAAAATTATTCACGGATAGAACTTTTATATTATGAGGGGCTCTGTATGCCTAAAAGCGTGTAGGCCCACTAGTCTTGATTGTGAGAGGGGTGAACTTTATTCGAGTTAAGTGCAGGTCAAAATGACACCCATTTTGGGACAAATAGATTTGTTCTCAGAATGAGTAATCCCAAGAAGTCATAACAACTGGTGAAACCTGGCCGACTTGAAAATGTGAGGTTCAATAAAATCCAGGCCAGCTCTGGTTATGATTTGTATGACAAAACAAAGGACGGTGACGTCACTTGGTGTTGTCGAAAACGGGAAATGAGATGAGTCCGTCATAGGAGCTCGAAGCGACAAGATCGTCGTGAGAGAAAACGGGCGAAATTGTCCAAAGATGTAGACAAATAAGTTAAGACTGCGTCTCTAAAAATGAGACAGAAGATCGTCATTTCACCCCGTCTACACCATTAGATGACCACTCTCTCCCGAGTAATAGAATATTCAGACCAATAAATCGTACAATACCCTCTAGAAACGTCTCGGAATTCTTTCTTTCCCGTTGGGAGAGTTTTCCGTTTCAGGGGACCGATGCCCCACGCCAGCAAACGGGAGGCCACTAGACGAATGAAGAAACCCCACAACAGTGTTATCAACGGTGAAGAGATCCGGCCAAGGTAAGTAATTGGGACCCTAGGCAACAGAGCATACACCCAACAATGTCTCAAATTATATTAAAAAATTATTGATGTTTTAATAAGAGAAGTGGTGTTTACAAATGCCAATAATCGTGTCTAAATAAGGTCTTAACATAAGTACGTCTCTCGGTATTTTACCTTAAATTGTGGAACCGTGGATGCTCTATATACTATATTACATCAAAGCGTGTGCGTAAACGACTTGAAGTATGCTCGTTGAAAATATGTAAGTTTAAGTACCGGTTTATTAGACGTCTAAAAGTTATAAGGATCTTATAACATATTTTGTGTCTGATCTATGTATTAAATCACATAAAGTTCATAATTTTACTAGGCTAAGATTAGCGGCCTACCTCCCTCAAGTATTCCTTTAAACTATGAATACAAATCTTGCCGAAGTATCAGTTCAATAGAATAAACTATAACATGCTTTATGAGCACATTTACTGAATATTTTATGTGATAACACCATAGCGTATTATTAGGGTGCATTAATAAATTCATGTAGAAAACAGTAGTGAATGAAATAATAAATCAATCATTGCACCCCAGGATACAGCATCTTCGTTAGTTATGGAGATGTAGAAAGGTTATATAGGAAAACTAGTTTTCCGAGATTGAATATATGTTCTCAGAGATGAGACTATCGAACCTGAAGAAGTGAAATGATTTCCCAACGGATTTCTTCAAATATTAAACGATGGATTAATTCTAAAACATCTACTCAACGTATAAGACAGTGGATAGGGCAGATTACAGTTTGAGTTGCTCTCGTATACAGAAAAGCCTAAAGCAGAAATAAAATTTTTCAAAGGAATCACGTTTCTTTAGTCAAAATGATTAGCGATATATGTCGATAATTCTTTAAATATACTAGGAAATAAATAATTATGTAAAGTGATACGAACATATATAATATCAGTTAAGAGACAGCGAAGAGATGAACCCGATCTTCTGAAATATATTACTTATTATTCAACAGCATAAATATATATATATATATATATAATAAAAGTTTTTAAAAAGGTTTAAGGCAATGCGAAGGTCCGGGTTGCTGGAAGCTGTGAAGGACAAAAACAGAACAAAACCGAAATAAGTCGGATATAGATCGAAAGGTTTGTTTATTTTTCTAGACAGCAAGGGTGTTAGTTTGTAATGTCCGGATTATCAAGAATCAATTTGATATTTCGAGAGATTTTTTTTTTTTCTTCTTCCTCTCCTTGTCAAAAATAACTACAAGAAAAATCCCGGGTACCGAGAAAATATATATATATATATATATATATATATATATATATATATATATATAGTTATCCACATACATGCTCTGTCACTGCAGCATAGCTCTACAGTGTGACTAGTCCAGTACGACTCTCACGCTAGGGATAACAACCTATATTTATAAGTATATTTACAATACATATTCGTGTGCATATGCACAACAATATATATATATATATATATATATATATATATATATATATATATATATATATATATATATATATATAAGAGGTTTATGTAGTTTGCTTGGAACATTGTTTATAAGAAAGGAACAACTCGATATTCAACTAACACACACCGGTCTTTCTCTACGACAACAATTGACAACGCGGAACACCAATTACAACAATACTACCTGCACCATGGCGAACTGCCCCATGAACACCACATAAAAATACCACCGTACTTACACTGGATATCGTTTAGAGTGCACCAAATGCAACAAAATATACATTGGTAACACGGTTAGGGCCCTACATATTAGAATCAAGGAAACCTGCAAACACGCACCTCTTCCGTCCACAAGCACATCCACGCATGTGGCTACACCAGCAAATCATTCAATATTGATATCCTAGTTATGGAGAGAAACGTTGGCAACCTTCGAATAAAAGAATCGATACTAATAGCAACACTATCTCCGCAAATAAATCACCGACTCGAATTAGGATCATCATTTCTAGTCTGATATAGTTTCACATCTCACTCTTGTTGTATTGATTTTATCTTGATGTAACCCTTAAATGAATACTAAAAACTAATAATCTAAAAAAAAACATCACCTTATAATGATAACAAATAATATAACAACATAGGTTAAATACTCCCTAAAAAAATAAATAAATAAAACAAATAAATAAATAAATCAATTAATAACTGGGGAAAATAATAAATGAAAAATAAAATAAAATAAAATAAATAAATAGATAAAGATAAATGAATAAATAAACAATAATAATTATAAAAAAGATAAATAAATGGTTAAAATTAATAAGTAGATGAATAAATAAAATAAAAAAATATTAAAGTGAATAGTCATAAGTAATAACGTAACCTAACAACAACAAAAAAGAAACATTACCTATATTAATATATAATAATAGTATTAATAGTATTTAAAAAAAAAATTTTTTGAACATAGTTCTCCCCAAACAAGGCAGGCCGCCACTGTAGACGTAAGGGGCTACTGAGAAAAAGAAAAGGGGAGAAGGTAGGGGGTGGTCAATCTAGATTGGGATCAGCGCAGCGAGGTGTCTGTTTACATTAGTTGTAAACTTCTGCATGTCTGTACTGTTGGGGAAACATGGGGCAGGGAGGGAGTTCCAAAGGCCAGCAGTACGAGAAAAGAAGCTATTTGAGTAGAAGGCTCTCCGACATCTGGGGACCTCCACAGTGAATGAATGAGATTTAGTTGAGTGTCGGGTTAGTCTAGTGAATTTCCGTCGAGGGGGCACCAGAGTAGCCAATTCATCGGAGCATAATCCATTGAAGTATTTGTAAAACAAGCACAAGGATGCTACATTGCGGCGATGGGACAGAGGCTGGAGTTGGCTGACAGTGAGGGACCTATTAGGTTAGCGATTATTTTTTGGACCTTGTCAAGGAGGGAGAGACTAGTAGATGATGCACCAGCCCAGATATGACAACAATACTCCATGCATGGGCGGATGGTGGCTTTGTAGAGATACAGGATAATGTCAGGTGTGAGGAGTTTACTAGCACGGTAGAGGGAGCCAACCTTTTTTGCGGCAGCCTTGGCAATGTCTTCAATGTATTTGTTCCAATTCATGTTACCTGTGAAGGTTAGGCCGAAGAGTTTGAATGATGAACTCTCAGGTAGGGTGTTATTTGCCATGACAATCGGTGGTTGAAAAGGTTCCTTGTAGTTATTGAAAGGAAAGGAGTTTTTTCTTTGCGGCATTAAAAGTTACCAACCATTTATGACCAAAATTCACTACAGCCTGGAGGTCATTTTCTAAAGATTCAGCCATTGCATCGGATATAATTGCGTCGGTTTTGCCAACATGGCGAGAGTAAAGGGTGGTGTCATCAGCAAATAAACCAATCTCAGACTCTATGCCATCAGGGAGATCGTTTATATAGATCAGGAACAACAAGGGTCCAAGGATAGAGCCCTGGGGTACACCAGCATTTATGTCATGTTGCTTAGATGAACGGCCATCAAGGACAACCTGGATTTTTCTTTTGGCTAGGAAAGATCGTATTATATTAAGTAATTGCCCAGTAATACCGTATGATCGTATTTTCAGGAGGAGCCCTTTATGTAATACCTTGTCAAAGGCCTTGGATATATCAAGCGCTACTGCCCTAGCTTCACCTGCCTTGTCGAGTGTATGATACATGTGTTCAGAGATGACCGTTAGGATGTCTGCAGTAGATCGTGATTGTCTAAACTCATACTGGCGGTCAGAAAGAAGTTTAGCATTAACTAAGTGTCGTACTATTGCTAGATTGATTAAGGATTCAAAGATTTTAGCAAAGATCGGAATCAGACTGATTGGGCGATAGTTCTGGGGATCGGTTCTATTTCCAGAATTCTTGTAGACTGGTACCACAGAGGCAATTTTTCAGCCATCGGGGAAGCAAGATTCAGCTAGACACTTATTGTAGAGTTTGGAGAGGACAGGGGCCAGTTCAGCAGAGCATTTCTTTATTACTATTGTGGGTATAAGATCAGGCCCACAAGCTTTGGAGGTGTCAAGGTTTTTTATGATGTCTCTAACCTGCGATGGGGTGATGACCAGGTTATCAGGTGTGGATTCGGTCAGCAAAGGGAATTCGGGGAGGGGGTGGTTATCTGAGTCCAAAGTAGAGTTAGAAGCGAAGCGCTGGGCAAGTAGTTCAGCCTTATCAGTGGCCGTGCAAGCGACATCATTGTGGTTTGATAGTGGGGGAATCGTTGATGGACCATTATTCACAACACTATTGTAGATTTTCCAGAAATCACGAGTATCTAATTTCTGTGTCTGGATGCGTTTTTCTGTTAACTCATTAAACCTTCTCTTCGCTTCACCTATCACGGCCTTGCAATTATTTCTTGACTCTATAAATTTATTTCTATTAGTAGCTGACTTATGTCGGCAAAATTTACGGAATGCTTGTTGTCTCTCAGAAATGGCAGCTGCACATTCCGAGGTGAACCATTGAGGAGAGTGAGGCTTGCTAAAGTATTTTCGCATGGGGACATAGGATTCAATGCCTGCTTTGACCCATTCAGTTAATTCGTTTGCACACTGATTGGCAGGTTTTGAGAAGGTTTGCCTCCATGGGGCATCACTGATGTGATCTCTGATTGACTCAAAATCAGCCCGCTCGTAGTATCTTATTGTTTTGAGCAACGGATCATCAGCTTTTGGACGACTTCTTAGGGTGATATGTATCATTAGCACAATGTGATCAGCATTCCCGAGTGGGCTATGAGCTTTCGTCACACAAGCCTCGGGCATTGAGGTCAAGAAAAGGTCTAGAAGTGAGGCTTGTTGGTCTATTCGATCGGGGATGCGGGTCGGAAAATCGACAGTCTGAGAGAGGGAGTGAGCTAAGGAGAAATTATACGTAGAGTCGCCGGCTGCGTCAGTAAGGCTGGAGAATCCCAACCAGTCACGGTGGCGGGCAGTAAAATCACCAAATACATGTATGTGGGCATTCGAGTCAATTAAGAGTGCTCTATCTATGCTTACAGAGACAGAGTTTAACAGAGTACAGTCCTGGGTCGACGGGGAGCGGTATAAAGAAATATAAGTAACTGATGCTGTGATGTAAAGTCAATCTAAAGCACATGTAGTCGTGGTCATCTGATTCAAACCTATGTTCTCTAGTCAGGGGGAGGGTGTTCCGAACATAAACTCCTAGCCAGTGCATATGTTTGTCAGAGTCTTTACGGTAGAGTGGGAGGTAGTCAGTCATGTCAAAGTGGTGAGAGGAGATTGAGGATTGGAGGTTAGTATTAGTTAGAGCTAGGATATCCGGGGAGTTTGTCAGGAGAAAGGATTCTACGTCGTTGATATTGGTTCTAAGTCCCCGGATATTTGTGAATGCGAGCCTCAAGGGCGGAGGCGAAAGTGTTTTTTGTTGGGTGTCTGGTTTAGGTTTTCTTTTATTTTTTTGTAATGACATGTTTGTTTTGATTATAGAGTGGGTTAGTCAAGGTGGGTACTTGTTTGGTGCCAATAAGCTCACACAACCAGTCCATTAGTCTGAACCTGGTCCATGGGGGTTGTGGCCTCGGGAAAGCCCACCGGAGATAATTGCAGGGTCCCTTTCCATGCGCGACATGGCACATACAACTACCCACGGTATTATGCAACTGATGATGGAGCAGCCGTTCTTGGCGCTACCCAAGAGTGTGGGCTCCTGTCCTGTCAGTCGGAAACAGCAGCCAGACAAGCTGTCTAACCTGTACCCTCAACCTGTTGGAACAAGAGAGACCCAGAATGGCCATGTAAGACTTAATGACGAAAAAATTGTTCCCCATGTTGCCCAAATAGAGAGAAAGAGAACGGCGTTCATTGACCTAGTAAGGAAACAAGGCTAGGCACTGGGTGTTTAGAGGCATCCCATCACTGTTACTTCTGCGCCTGACTAATAGACAAGGAAGGAGTCCGAGGGCCGGCGATAGGCAGAACCTATCTACTCCTTAAGCAATTGTAGGTTTGCAAACCGGATATTTTGTTCGAGATTCCAACTCTAGGAAGGTTGTCGATCAGGACTAAGGAGGCCTCCCTCCCCAACGGTTTACTGCCACGACGTAAGTAGCAAGGTTTTTTTTGTCAGAGGTTTCCTTCTCTTAGATGGATAGCCTTAAAAGGTCTAACGAGTCCAAAACTCCGAGAAGGGTGTAAATATCCTGCACCCGATTACTCGTCGGGTATTTCCTGTCCCCCGCAGATATTAAGAAAAAAAAATCCAATATTACGTATGTATATATATGTATATATGTAGATATAAGTTCATTGTATACTAAAAAGGGAACAGAGAGTTAAAGATAGGTTTCCCTCCCGCAATTAGGTATAAATAAGAGGAATAAAAATCGAGTACTAAGGAACGGTCGAGGGAGTTAAGACAGTGAGGAAATTTTAGACTTAGCTGTTTTTTTTTTCCTTTCTAAAACCCGGTCTGCAAGCTACATTTGAGTTTGGGATATTCATCTCTCGACAGACGCTGATATAAATGGACTAACACGTGGCTTTTTAAAACACAGTCAAGAGGGCTACAGTAGGGGTTTCCCTTTTCTTAAACTACATTGGTAGTAGATATCCCCCCCCTTTTAATCTTCAAACGCATTGACCCCTCAAGAGAAAGAACTCGAACAATTATTAGCATGGACATAAAAACGAAAGAAAGACACATAAAGCGTCGTGGACAACAGAGAGAACAATATAGATGAAATAAATAAAATAAAATAACGAAAAAAAAAACCTGCGACGAAAAAATTCTTTTACTAGACTTGGCAACGCAAAGATATTAGCAAGAACATAGAAAACAGGATAGAAACGAAGAGTACCTGCGAAAAAAGAAAAAAAAGTATATTCTTTACCTAGACGTAGTAACGTAATTATATGAAGTATTTAAGACAAGACAGTGAGGAAATTTTAGACTTAGCTGTTTTTTTTTCCTTTCTAAAACCCGGTCTGCAAGCTACATTTGAGTTTGGGATATTCACCTCTCGACGGACGCTGATATAAATGGACTAACACGTGGCTTTTTAAAACACAGTCAAGAGGGCTACAGTGGGGGTTTTCCATTTTCTTAAACTACATTGATAGTGGATATCCCCCCCCCTTTTAATCTTCAAACGCATTGACCCCGCCAGAGAAAGAACTCGAAGAATTATTAGCATGGACATAAAAACGAAAGAAAGACACATAAAGCGTCGTAGACAACAGAGAGAACAATATAGATGAAATAAATAAAATAAAATAAACGAAAAAAAAACCTGCGAAGAAAAAATTATTTTACTAGAGATGGCAACGCAAAGATATTAGCAAGAACATAGAAAACAGGAAAGAAACGAAGAGTACCTGCGAAAAAAGAAAAAAAAGTATATTCTTTACCTAGACGTAGTAACGTAATTATATGAAGTATTTAAGACAAGACAGTGAGGAAATTTTAGACTTAGCTGTTTTTTTTTTTCCTTTCTAAAACCCGGTCGGCAAGCTACATTTGAGTTTGGGATTCATCTCTCGACGGACGCTGATATAAAAATGGATTATTATTAATAATAATACAACAATACATTGAATGAATAAATAGTTAAATAAATAAATAAAAAAATGAAAATAAAGAGATTAATATAACAATACTTGGAATTAATAATAAATGTCGAGACTGCCCACGCGTGAACATTCAATTTACATCATTAATAGTTAATCGACATTACATGCCGAATGGAAAATAAATAAATAAATAAATAATAATAATAACTAGAAAAAATAAAAATAAATTAATAAATAATGATAACAGTTTTAAAAAATAAATAAAAGTAAATAAATAAATAACAATAACACTAACAATAATAATAATAATAATCAGCATCATAATAATAATAATAATAATAATAATAATAATAATAATAATAATAATAATAATAATAATAATAATAATAATAATAATACTAATAATAATAATAATAATAATAATAATAATAATAATAATAATAATAATAATAATAATAATAATAATAATAATAATAATAATAATAATAATAATAATAATAATAATAATAATAATAATAATAATAATAATAATAATAATAATAATAATAATAATAATAATAATAATAATAATAATAAT
Source organism: Sepiola atlantica (assembly GCA_963556195.1). Taxonomy (NCBI): domain Eukaryota; kingdom Metazoa; phylum Mollusca; class Cephalopoda; order Sepiida; family Sepiolidae; genus Sepiola; species Sepiola atlantica. The sequence goes on along the minus strand of OY744526.1, from coordinate 125,522,144 downwards.
AATAATAATAATAATAAGAAGAAGAAGAAGAAGAAGAAGAAGAAGAAGAAGAAGAAGAAGAAGAAGAAGAAGAAGAAGAAGAAGAAGAAGAAGAAGAAGAAGAGGGATGAAATATCGGAACCACTCCGGAGAGAACAATCCCTATCACATTAATTAAAAAAAAGGAAAAAAGGAAAGAAATACATTCGTTATAACAATATTTTAGCCTAACAATTAGAAATAACTAAGTTTAATAGCGACTTAAACACTTTAGACACATCAACTGAATGAATTACCTCCCTCCATTATTGTAATAAGGGTTAGACGAAGACGGATTATGAAAGGATAATATTGAATTCATTAATAAAATATACATATTTAAAAATAAAATAAAATAAATAAACTAAATATTAATATACACAATCATTTAAAACGAACAGATAATGCTATGTTTACTGACAGTATTAACCGAACATATTAATTTAAACGAATAGACTTGGTTTAAATTTAAATTAGAATTTTAAATTTAACGAAAAAAAAAGAAAGGAAAGATTCTAAAAAGTAAAAACAAAAAAAGGTAAATAAATAAATTAGATAAAAAAATAGAATAATAAAATATTAAAAATAAATAAATAAATATATAAAAAAAGTTTATTTTATTTGTTGAATCTGGTTTGAAATTCAAATTTTACCTGTATTTTCCTGTATTTTCTGCGAGACTGCATCCTACAGGCTTCATATGCACGCTTGAACTTGAGTTGAGCACGGTTCTGAAGAAGTAATAGTTCCCGAAATATTCAAAATATTATATCATACGGATTTTCGGAAAATATTATATCATACAGATTTTCCACAAGACAATCTTGATACAGGTAGTACATAACATTGTAACATTGTGTAGATAAACAGATATGTGTGTATGTGTGGAAAAAATAATAATAAATAAATAAAAACTAAAAAAAATATATATATATGTGTATGTATACATTGTATCAAGGGTGGAACTACTTAATTAGTGCCACCATTATATGTCTTATTTGCTCTAACTTGTGTCTATAGGTCACACCTCTGCATTGTATTGCCTTCTAAGTCTCACATTTCTCTTTCTCACTCTCTCTCTCTTTCTCTCTCTCTCTCTCTCTCTCTATATATATATATATATATAATAATCAATGAAACAGACGAGTAGAAAAAAAGGAAGGAATATTGTTAAAATTACCTTAAGGCCTTATCGTCTGACCCTCTGAGAGGAAACGTCAGAATGGTAAATTAAAAACTAAAAGTCGAATGAGATATGAAGGCAAAACACTTATTTCAGTTGGAGGAAAAATTTGAGAGTAAGAAAAAAGGGTAAATCTCTCAACGTTATGGCTAGACATCCCAAATATTAGAATGTAGAATATCCCAACACATACCACGTGATATTTGCCTACACAAGGTTTCGAGATCATCCGGGAACTTCCAGGCAAAGGAATAAGCCATCGGTAATCATATCGTTAGTACAAATAGTTGTTCTGACAACTATTCCGATGGGTTGTTTTCTGTTTTACACAGTGCCAGGTCGAACTACCATCTCAATATTCTTGAGGCGTTAGTCATTAACAACTCTCGACCTAGCCTGTGTAGACACAAGATTTTGAAGCATCAGTTGGAGATCTTTAATGATTCAAAGCCACCATAACCTTGAAGGATTTACCTTTTTTTTCCATTCGACTTTTAGTTTTTAATTTACCTTTCTGACGTTTCCTCTCAGAGGGTCAGACGATAAGACCTTAAGGTAATTTTTAACAATTCTCATTGATTATAATAATGCTTCCTCTAAAATTCGTCCTACGATTCTGTTGTACACGAAATTTACTTATATATATATATATATATATATATGTATATATATGATGTATTTTTATGTAATTATTTTAATTGGTGATTGTAGCGTTGCTTGTTATTTTGCTTATGTATATATATGTATTTATTTTTATTTACTAATATATATTTATGTTTACCTACATACTTATACATTTAATCCTAACGGGAGTCGTCAGTGTAGAGAAGCATTATTAAAACCAGTCGCCGGACTGGAACCCGCGAAAACAGATTATATTTCAAATTCAAATTCCAACGTTTTTAGCCACACGACCGTTGTCAATAACTCAATAAATCAGTGAGAGAAGCGTCCGATTCAAAACAACTGTCGTAAAATTTCGAAATATGAAAGGAACATCGCATTGAAGCGACGATAACGGCTCTGGTTATACTACTCGTTACAGAGGTCAACCTTTGTTTGTGGGTGACAAACGATAAATTAGAACTATTTGTTTCCATCTACATCCGTATACGTTTTTTTTCTTACGTGCAGAGAATAAGTAATACGCCGGTCGTCGAACGCGGCTCTGGAACACAAGTGTTATTTCAAACTAGAATTCGAACGCTGTTCTCACCACGGCCGTTGTAAAGAACACAGTAAATCAGCGAGAGTTATGCTAATCCTATCAGTTGACTGCAGTATTTTATCTGGTCTTCAAATATGTATTGTGTGCAAACGACTATTATACATATTATTTTTAATTAAAATTATGTTTTTACTAATAGTAACTTCATTTTGATTTTTACATTTATAAATCCGTACGGAATATTTACTCACTCCTTCATGAGTAAATAGTCTTCTGTATTTACAATGATGGTGATTGAAACCTTCGTCGTTGTGTTATTACGTAATATATTCAATTTGCTACATATGTTCTGCTAGTATTCGTAGTATCGAATCGAATCGGTAAAACGCTGTGATCAAAAGTGTTAATCTCTATGGTCATGGTTCATGATGTAAAGAAGTATTACAATCTCACGTAAACTGTAACACGGTTTTACTTGATTGTCGCACCGTATTTGGCTGCAGTAATTGTCATATTAACTGTAGAATATCTATCTGTCGAAGCTAAACATTTCCTATTGTTCTTTTGGCATTAGAAAATATTAATATACAGTTTTTTTTTCGGATACTTATCTTATAATCATAAACTATGTTTTCTTCGTCTCGCATTTGAATTGTTTGGAATTGTAAATATGATTCTGATACGGTTTCTAAAATATCTACATATCTATGCTAGTGTTGATTCCTGATGTCAGAATCGTTTAAATTATATTATTTGTTGATTTCTAATTAATATATTTTATTCTCTCTCACCAGTTTTAGTGTGGAGTCTTCTTTTAGAAAGTGTGCATGTGTGTAAGCATATATTGGTGTTCGTTTCATAGTGTTCATAGTAGTTTGTGAAATGTTCTTATTTTTTGACATATTTTATAGTCTTACCTTTAAATCACCTACTCATTGATACCCCAATTCAGAAGAAGTGTTACACGTGCGAACTGTCTACTAACACATCATCACTGTTCAAACGAAAGTTATCCATAGAACATAATTCGCATAATTTAGTAGAACAATGTACCTAATATAGCACACCCTCTGTGGTACCTATGCAACAAATAGGTGTAATTAACACTTTAAAATTTACATAGTATTTAACAACTGCTCAATGTTGTTCAAGGAAGGGGACCACGTGCCATAATACTTAACTACAGTAGTAGGTATTGCTATACATACACACACGTTACGGATGAAAGCTAAAACACACTTACGTCAATCCGGAAGTGTTAAGGGCACAAGTTATGTAGTAAATTGAGCCTCTTTGTTAAACGCAAGTTCCCTCATATTATACAATTCATCACGATAAACAGTTTCTAATATTGTGTAATAACATTTTTTAGAGAATATCATTGATTTGTTCAGATTCTGCGTTTTTAATTTTTCAATTTAGTTACCCAGTTGAAATCACTCTGACCATGAAAATAAACACGTCTCAGTGGTTGGTCTTTACTTGACGTGACCATGCTATAGACTTTGACAATTGTATGTACGATGTTTGAAGACAGACTGAACACTATGTTAATCCATGTTAGTATAGAAAGATAAAAAATTGTGTAAAAAATGATTCGAACGAATGACATTTTATCTATTTAAAGTAAACGCATGTCGGAAAATATATCACAAGTTTGCTACTATAATTACTGGAACTAGGTATTAGGCTGCTTACCAATCAAAACTAAACCAATTAGTGTAACTCCTATTAATGACATAGAGAAAAACCTACAAACATATGCGTTGTGCCGCTGAAGAAAAATATGACGTATACCATGATGTAATATATGGGTGCCAGTGATTAAACCATTTACTAAAAATTATATTTTAAAATTTCTGAAAAAATAAATAGCTTTGTTATCCTAGAATTACCTATTTTAGGGGAATAAAGTTTAAAATAAAAATTAAATCGGAGATATACGGTACATCTGATTATAATAATACTAATACAAATATAAACAGCGTGTAACAGCAATCAAATGTAGAATGCAATCTTGTGAAATACGATTTGCGGCACAGACTATTCGGGGATTTGTTTTGAGTTGGCCATATATCAAACTCAAAGCTGGTATTTTTAACGTGATGATATATATTTACACAAACTTAACATAAAAAAACAATAAGCTTTATATCGAATGGGAGATAATAATGACCTCACTGATGACACAAGTAGTACTCGGTGCATATTTTGAATAGTTGTTCATCTTCTGGAAAGCAAAATCAAATATAAACCTACACAGATTGGTGAGCATACTGCTCATAAATTATGTCACATATTTTTAGAAAGGAATCGTAGTTTGTTTAACAATACTGAGAGTATTGATCTATGATCATTTGACATGCTGGCGTCATTCTGTGTGGCAACGTGGAACTCAATTGAGTAAACCTACCGATTATGTTTCTCTTCATTTATTATTCGTTATATATAATCAATAAGGCGTTCTTTGGCGACGCATACGGTCTCTTTAAATGCAAACCATTATTACGATTCAACCAGGCTTGAAATACGAATACATACCAAGCCTTCCGGTAAGTGTATTATTCGTCGTGCGCAATTAAGTTTCTATCGTTTCAGTTTTCTGTGCAATTCTGTTGAATTCCCGTCGGGAACTAGTGCACTGATTCATTAAATGACGACATTATAATATTCATCGGTAATTTTTTACACAACGGTATTTCTTTTGATTGGATACGAGTCATTTGTATAATTCTGAAAAAAATGAGTCGAGATTATAGACTTTGAGAAATCAAGCTGATATGTAGTAAAACTGTATATAAAGGATGTGTATCGTTATCTAAGTATATTTCATGCTGGTCGACTTATGTTTTGAGATCAAAATATATTATAAATATCGGTATTATTTTCTTTACATTAATGTCGTATTTAACGTTCTTATAGAGAAGTTGACTGCTATTCGGCGGGCATTTATATCGGTTTTCTTCAGAAGTAATTTTCTTTTTTTTAACATGATTCACCCCAAACAAGGCAGGCCACCACTGTAAACGTAAGGGGCTACTGAGAAAAAGGAAAAGGGGACAAGGATTGGTGGTTCAGCTTAAATTGGAATCTGAGCAGCGAGATGTCTGTTTACATTAGTTTTAAATTTCTGCATGTCAGTACTGTCGGGGAAACATGGGGCAGGGAGGGAGTTCCAGAGACCAGCAGCACGAGGAAAGAAGCTATTTGAGTAGAATGCTCTCCGGCATCTGGGGACCTCCACAGTGAATGAATGAGATTTAGTAGAATGTCGAGTTAGTCTAGTGAATTTACGTCGAGGGGGAACCAGAGTAGCCAACTCATCGGAGCATAATCCATTGAAGTATTTGTAAAACATACATAAGGATGCTACATTGCGGAGATGGGGCAGGGGCTGGAGCTTGGTTGACAATGAGTGTCCTATTAGGTTGGCAACTCTTTTTTCGACCTTGTCAATGGGGGGGAGACTAGTACATGATGCACCAACCCAGATGTGGCAACAATACGCCATGCATGGGCGAATGGTAGCTTTGTAGAGATACAGGATAATGTCATGTGTGAGGAGTTGACTAGCACGGTAGAGGGAGCCAACCTTCCTTGCGGCAGCCTTGGCAATGTCTTCAATGTATGTGTTCCAATTCATGTTACCTGTGAAGGTTAGGTAAAGGAGTTTGAATGATGAGTTTGAAGGAAATTTTCTTTTAGATGAGATTTACTACATCACACTGATTAAAACACAACATTTTATAAGGACGTTAATAAAAGGGTCTCCTAAATTGTGTACCTTACGATATACAGGTGTTAATTTAACCGTATAAATACAGATTTGATCGGTTTGTATTAATGAAAATTAATTCACATACGCAGGAAATTATTCAAAGAAAATAGAAAGGCTAATCAGAATAAACACACACATTAAGATGTTGGTATAATTATAGATTTCAATACACTAAAGTATACATCTTAATCTAAATACTACACTCAAAGTATAGGTGTATCCGTCTTTTTTTCAAGTTCTGCTTCATTCAACTATAGTGGAAGATGTTTTGAGTGAATAATGTTTGCTACTTTTAGTTCGACAAAATCATGTCTGCAAATGTTTAATACACATCAGTAAAAAAATAAACAAGTATATAAACTTAGTATCTTTATTTTATATTGCACAAGTTTGTATAAATATACTAACGATTAAGTAGCTTTAAAACTGGAAATTACATTCACATATACCGAAAGTATATATATATATATATATATATATATATATATATATATATATATATATATGCACATGTTTGCATATGGTGTTGTGTGTGTATATATATATATATATACATTTGTATAACTATTTTTCTGTATTTTCTCTCTCTCTCACTATATATATATATAAGTATATATGTATATATATATATATATATATATATATATATATGTATATATATGTATATATGTGTGTATATACACATATATATATATATTAATATATATATATATGCAATATAACAAACTATTAAAAACAATGATTAACACACACAGTTTCAACACATCTGAATTTCAAACGACCTTAAATATTGTGTAAATGATATGTATTGAAATGAAAAATAAGTCATATATACCACCGCGTGTGGGATGTTGATCAACACAGACAAGTGAATAAGTTGTAGGGCAGATATAATTTATTTATGTGTGATTCGTAGTTCAGCGGAGTAGCAGTCGAATATAAAAGCAACGGTGATGCTGGAGCGAATATTTTAGATTGCTAAAGAGTAAGAGGTATGCATGTGGGTGTTGGATTGTTTTACGGAGCAATGGTTGGGCAAGAATGCCAAATAACAACACATCAATGGTAAAAAAACGCTTAACCCATTAAACCATCTAGACGTTTAATTGATTCATTGTACATATATATATATATATATATATATATATATATATATATATATATATATATATATATATATATATATATTATTTTTTGTTCAAATTCGTATCAGATATGTTGGAAAACTAGGTGTTGATGCATACATGAGACATCGTCAAATGGGCGTCTTAATTGGGTGCCGTATGCGAATATGACGCTAGCGCATTTTGCATCTCCAAAACATAGTCATTAGTAAGCGTATGTGAAACAAGCGAAATAAACGTGCTCGCAGCCCAATTTGCAACCCTATTTTGTTCTTCAGTGGGTTATTCGTCTTCCCGATATAAAATGTATTGGTATGAAATTATTTATATCCCGGTGTTGGAAAAATGTATGTTGCTGTTGTGTTTGTGTATTTTAGTAGGTTTTATTATAGTGAGCTGATTGAATATTTTAGAAAATACGTACGTATAAAGTGTTGCAGACTTGTCAGCAGTAGTTGAATATGTTGCATTTATAAACGTTAGTAAGAGGTTTGTTGTAATCTATTTGTGTTGGTGTGATTATTAATGCAACTAGCCTTCTTCTTAGTAGTTAACATTAACTATCCGGGGTACCTTAACGTATGGCATTTCTGTATTCATTTCTTTGGAAACTATTTTTGTCATCGATCCTTCCATATACTAAGTGTTATATGATATCTTAATTTCCATGTACCGTTTTAAACTCTCTTATACACATAATATATTTTGCAATCAGTTTACATAAGTCTGAACACGATATTATCATATATATATATATATATATATATATATATATATATATATATATATATATATATATATATATATATATATATATGTGTGTGTATGTATAACCGTTTGCTATTCAGTGTTGGAATTTAGAGTCTGCAATATTACTTTTTTGGAAAGAGTGAACAAACAGACGTATTCCATAAACAATTCCAAATGATATCTGACACTGGGTGAGAATAATATTTCACCCACAGAGTGAGACTTTCATCTGTATGTAATGTAAATATATTTTCGTTTTCTTAATACGTGGCTAACGACCTTCATAGTTGGCAATTATACAAAACAGAAGCAAGGCTGTGTTATCTAACCGTAATTAAGTGGTGTTGACCAAGAGAAATGACAGAGAAATTAGTAAATCTATGTTGAAATGATCAATAATTTAGGTAATAACCTATGCATTTAGAATTACACATTTTACTTCTTTAGATTTACAGATTCAAGCTTTTACATCAATTATTACAAATATGTGTTTCATATTTACAAAATAGCGGGTAACTTTTATTAAAATGTTTAAATAAAGAAATGTTATATAATTGTTAAAGTAATTGTTATTCAAATGTTAAGGTAAGTAATATTTGTTCAATAGTTTATGTAAATAACGTATTTTTAATAAAATTACAATATCTCATTTGTTTCTTAATTTGTGTTATATAGTAAATGTATAATTCCAATTGGTTATGTGTATAAAATATCACACACGGCTCTCATGATTAAATCCATCATCATTATAATTTATATGTATTATTTAGACAGTCAATTAACGGTAATACAATCTATTAAAATATTATGTTACAATGTACTGTACATTGAATACTAAATAATTACGTATTTTTCATTAGTAAACACACGAATATTTTTAGATCGTCAATAACTAAACACACATTTAAAACAATATTTAAAAAAATGCAATTACTTAGAGAATCTAAACCAATTATTCATCTAGTTTTGACAGAGTGATGCATACTTCAGTGACTATAATGAGGGTGTTACATTTATATTTTAGCAATGTAAACCCCTAAGTATTTTGATTAACATTTCCTTTGAACATATGTCCGTTTACTTATACATCAATACTTATTCAATTTTAAGCTCCAATAATTTAAGTAATATAAGTCATCAGGTAATATATTCAAAACTTGTTTTAAGACATATAAAAGCGAAAAGGCACCCACGTGTAGCCTTACATCCTGAGCACATATAAACGATATAACTTTTGGAAATAAGCCATACACAGTCCACTATCACTATACAATCATTTGCAAAGTTGCACGGCTTCAATTAATGCCAACCATATGGCTGCCAGAATGAAAGACTCTCCAAAGTGTTCAGTTGAGTTTACTGTTCTGTTCTATCTTAAATGTATTTGGCAGTTTTACTAATTTCAAACAATGCTACCAAACTTTCTTGTATTTAGCCTGTGATTTCTTAAACTTTTTTCGATATTCTTGACTGCTCACATACAATCATCTCCCAAGTGTAATGTCTTATATGAATGTACATGAGTATGTCTTATTGCATGTCTATTGAGTTCCCACTGAAGAAATTCTTAAAATCTCATACTGGCCTGAAGTGTTGCCCCTCTTTCTTATTTCTCTTATTTGTGCTTACTTGCGAGAGGGTAACCTATCTCGACCTCTCTGTTCCCTCTTTAGTATACGACGAGCTTATTCTATCTACACACACACACACATATATATATATATATATATATATATATATATATATAAGTCTTTTTTCTTTCCCTTTTTTTCAACCTGCGGGGACTAGGAAATACCCGACTAGTACACGGGTGCAGGCTATTTCTACCCCTCTCGGAGTGTTGAATCTGTAAGACCTTCTAAAGCCATCCATCAAAGAGAATGACATCTATGACAATAACACTTGCTACCAAGAACCTACGCCATGACAATAAACCGTTGGAGAGGGAGGTCTCCTTAGTCATGATCCACAACCTTCCTAGAGTTGGAATCTCGAACACAATTTCGGGTTTGCAAACCTACAATTGCTTAAGGAGTAGATAGGTTATGCCTATCGCCGGCCCCTGCACTCCTTCTTTGTCTATTAGCCAAGCGCAGAGGTACGAGCGCTGCGACGCCTCTAAACAGTCAGTGACTAGCCTTGTTTCCTTACAAGGACAATGAACGCCGTTCTCTTTCTCTCTATTTGGGCAACTTGGGGACAGTGGTTTCGTAACGTAGTCTAACATGACCAGTCTGAGTCTCTCTTGTTCCGACAGGTTGAGTATACAGGTTAGACCGCTTGTCTGGCTGCTGTTTCCGACTGACAAAACAGGGCCCCAAACACTTGGGAACCGCTAAAATCGGCAGCCCCATCATCAGTTACATAATACCGTGGGTAGTTGTATGTGTCATGTCGCGCATGGCAGGCGACCCTACAATTATCTCTGTGGGCTTTCCCCAAACCACAACGCTAATAGACCAGGTCGTGACTAATGGACTTGTTGTGTGAGCTTATTGGATCCAAACAAGGACCCACCTTAGCCAACCCTCTCTATGATCAAAACAAACATGCCATTACAAAAAAAATCAAAGAAAACCTAAGCCAGACATTCAACAAAACCACTTTCACCTCCGCCCTTGAGGCTCCCATTCACAAATATCCGGGGACTTAGAACCAACATCAACAAGTAGAAACTGTTCTCCATACACACTCCCCGGATATCCTTGCTCCAAGTGAACCTAACCTTCAATCCTCGATCTTCTCTCACCACTTTGACATGATTGACTACCTCCTACTCTACCACAAATACTCTGACAAACATATGCCCGGGCTGGAAGTTTATGTTCGGAACACCCTCCTGCATACTAGAGAACACAGGTTAAAAGCAGATTAGCAAGACTACATGTGCTTTAGATTGACCTTACATCACAACGTCAGTTACTTATATTTAGTATACCGCCCCCCTTCGACCCAGGACTGTACTCTTATAAACTATGTCGGTGAAAGCATAGATAGAGACATATTAATTGACTCGAATGCCTAAATACATGTATTTGTGGATTTTAATGCCCACCACCGCAACTGGTTGGGATTCTCCAGGCTTACTGCCGCAGCCGGCAACTCCACGTATAATTTCTCTATAGCTCACCGCCTCTCTCAGACTGCCGATTTTCCGACCCGCATCCCCGATCGAGTAGACTAACAAGCCTCACTTCTAGACCTTCTCTTGACCTCAATGGCCAAGGCTTGCGTGACGAAAGCTCATAGCCCACTCGGGAATGCTGATCACATTGTGCTAATGATACACATCATCCATAAAAGTCGCCGAAAAGCTGATGGACCGTTGTTCAAAACAACGAGATACTACGAGCAGGCGGATTTTTAGTAAATCAGAGATCACATCAGCGATGCACTATAGAGGGAAACCTTCTCACTCCATGCCGACCAGTGTGTAAATGAATTAACTGGATGTGTCAAAGCAGGCAGTGAAGTCTATGTCACCATGAGAAAATTCTTTAGCAATCCCACTCTCATCAATGGGGCGCTCGGAATGTGCAGCAGCCATTTCGGAGAGGTAACACGTATTCTGTAAATGCGGCCACCATAATTCAGCTACTAATAGACACACATTTACAGAGACAAGAAATAATTGCAAAGCCGTAATAAGCGAATCAAACAGAAGGTTTAATGAGGTAAAAAAACGCATTCAGTCACTTAAACTAGGCACACGTTGTTTCTGGAAAATCTACAATAGTGTTGTGAACACTGGTCAATCAACGATTCCCTCACTATCAAATCACAATGATGTCGTTTGCACGGCCACTACTAAGGCCGAACTACTTGCTCAGCGTTTCGCCTGTAACTCCACTTTGGATAACCAACCCTCCCCAAATTCCCTTTGCCGACCGAAGCCACACATGATAACCTGGTCATTAGCCCATCCCAGGTCAAGGACATCATAAACACCCTTGATACCTCAAAAGCTTCTGGACCTGATCTTATACCTGTAATAGTAATAAAGAAATTCTCTGCTGAACTAGTCCCTCTCTTCTCAAAACTCTACAATAAATGCTTAGCTGAATATTGCTTCCCCGATAGCTTGAAAATTGCCTCTGTGGTATCAGTCTTCAAGAATTCTTGGAATAGAACCGATCCTCTGAACTACCGCCCAACAAGCCTACTGCCGATCTTTGCTAAAATCTTTGAATCCTTAATCAATCTAGCGAAGGTACGGCACTTAATTAATGCTAAACTTCTATCTGACCGCCAGTATAGATTTAGACAAGCACGACCTACTGCAGACATCCTAACGGTTATCCCTGAACGCATGTATCATACACTCTACTACGCAGGAGAAGCTATGCCAGTAGCGCTTTATATATGCAAGGCCTTTGACAAAGTATGGTACAAAGGGCTTCTCCTGACAATTCGCTCGTGCGGTATTTCTGGACAATTACTTCATATCATTATACCCTTCCTAACCAAAAAAACATTCCGGTTGTGCTCGATGACCGTTCATCGAAGCAACATGACATAAATGCTGGTGTCGCCCACCATTATTAAACCTTTGTTGTTCCTTATCTATATAAACGATTTCCCTGATGACATAGAGTCTGAGATTGGTTAATTTGCTGACAACACAACGCTTTACTCTCGCCATGTTGACAACACAGACGCGATCATATCCGAGGCAATGGCTGAATACTTAGAAAATGACCCCCAGGCTGTAGTGGAGTGGGGTCATAAATGGTTGGTAACTTTTAATGCCGCAAAGACAAAGCTATTTACCTTCAATAACTTCAAGAAACCGCTCCAACCACAAATTGTCATGGCAAATAACACCCTACATGAGAGTTCATCATTACAACTCCTCGGCCTAACCTTCACAGGTAACATGAATTGGAACAACTACATTGAAGGCATTGCCAAGACTTCCGCAAAAAAGGTTGGCTCCCTCTACTGCGCCAGTAAACTCCTCACACCTGACATTATCCGGTATCTCTACAAAGCCACCATCCGGCCATGGATGGTGTTTGTTGCCACATTTGGGTTGGTGCATCATATACTAGTCTCCCCCTCCTTGACAAGGTCGAAAAAAGAGTTGCCAACCTAATAGGACACTCACTGTCAACCAAGCTCCAGTCCCTGTCCAATCGCCGCAATGTAGCATCGTTGTTTTACAAATACATCAATGGATTGTGCTCCGATGAAATGGCTGCTCTGGTCCCCCCTCGACGCAAATTCACTAGACTAACTCGACAATCGACTAAATCCCATCCATTCACTGTGGAGGTCCCCATATGCCGGAGAGCCTTCTACTCAAATAGCTTATTTTCTCGTGCTGCTGGCCTCTGGCTCTCCCTCCCTGCACCCTGTATTCCCAACGATACTGACATGCATAAACCTAAAACTAATGTAAACAGACATCTCGTAGCGCAGATCACAATTTAAGTTGCCCCCCAACCTTCTCCCTTTTCTTTCTTCTCAGTAGCCCCTTACGTCTAAAGTGGCGGCCTGCCTTCTCTGGGGTGAACTACGTTAAACAATGTTTTAAAAGCTTCATACTTAAAACACTGAACTCTTAAACTTAACATAGTTATATAGGGCAACAGATATGTATATATATATATATATATATATATATATATATATATATATATATATATACACGGTGATAGAGAAGTAGAGGGAGAACTCAAATCTAGTTTAAACTTTAATTGAATCAGTGTCACCGATGATACTTGCTTAACATATCTGAGCGGGAGAAACACACTTCATAGCAATTTAATATGAATATAATATAGAATATTAGAAATAGTTCGTTCATTTCACGAGTCATAGGAAACAGAGAGTTCAGTTAAGAGTATTTTCAAAAAGCAACCTAGCAAATATACTCGGTAAACTAAGTAGAAGTGAGACACAAACAATTGTAATTAAAATACAGTTTATATTCTAAAAAGATCCTTCAATTACAGTCTCTGATATAGCAGATGAATGTCTGCAATCCAGTACGATGCATTCTTTTCAGCAATAAAAACAACGATTTTTCGACGTTCACAATTTATTAAAAATTATTTATATTATGTTTTTCATTTGTAGGAGTAATATGATATTCTTATCAAATAGACTCAAAGTTTTACGGGCAATGTATCATCGTATATTTGTATCTTCGAACTAGCTGATGTGTATGTCGTACTTTGCGCTAAGTTTTTTTTTTCGAACGGGACTGTAACATAAAATATTCATTCATGAAGGTGCTGTCCTTATGTCCCACCTATCCGCGAAAGTTGCATGCGATACAATGTATACGTTTAATTTAATGTAGACATTAGCTCTACAATGACATTATTCGGTCAAAAGTATGATATTGCCTGATTCGAAACCTTCGATATGCGCAATAAGTTCCATTCAAGTAAGCGATACTATGACACCATTTTCAGAATTAAGATAGCAAGGCCTTACCTTCCGTATCGTTCTCGAAAGAAATACACACTTTTTGGGAAGATATCTTTGTGAACATTAACAGGCAGAAGCCAGTCAATCTGAGCCCTATATTGATGTTAGTGATGAGGCCATTGTAGTATAATTATTAACATTGTAAAAAGGTGAAAAGTATGTGTTCGCAGCTTTGACAGCCAGACTCATGAGAATTTTGTTTTTTAGTAGTTTTGTATATGGTTGGGTCTTGTTAACCACATGCAATACGCTGGACAAAACTAGAGCATGGCAAATTGTTAATCATAGAATATGACACTTTAGGATTTACAAGGCATTTTCTATTTAAATGTAAACAACTTACTTAATCGGGGTTCATAATGAATAAATACTTCTTGGAGTTTTACACATGGTTTTCAGGGTACATCTTTCACATGAAAATGTGACTGTAGCAGTATATCATGCAGGCCCATAGAGAATACGAATGTGAGTTGCCTTTATCGGGGTGTAACCCAGAGTGGTCTTGTTGCAAAATGGAAAATTGTTACTTCTGTGACGCAACGAGAATAAACGCATGCACATCAGCTTCGTTTTGCATGGGCGGAGTCTCATTGTCATGAAAAAGAGTAGAAGATGTCCTCCTGGAAGGAGTGAACACAAGTTTACCTTGCGACCAAGTCCAGTGCTGAGAGAAAAAGAAAAATGGAATAAAGAAAGATTAAACAGCATTTCATTTTCATGACTACAAGTTTTTCAGGCTTTTATGTGCGGTTTATCCGTGACATAATCGCGGAGGCAAGGTTCGATCAAAAACTCATGTCTAAGGTTTACGGATGTACGTCTTTGATGGGCTGGGTTAAGAGAGGTGAAAAAAACTGTCGTTTCTATGGGGTCAGATAGGACTGGTTTGTCATTCCCTTTCGACTAACAAGAGGTGCTCTTGATGTTAACCTAGACAGCAAGCGAAAGGCTGAAAATACGAAGATTAAGAAACGTAAAGAGTCGAGTCTGCGAGTATGACTTAGTAGTCAGTGTAACATTTGTCCATTCATATTGCAACATTGTTGAACAACTGACACGAGAATAAAGCGAATGTATATTGTCATCAAAACAGTAGAGCTATTGCTACGGGGAGGTGAAAAAAAGAGTTGACTATTAATTGGCAGCGTCAGTGATCCTCACGAGAATAAAGCCCAAGTTCGGAATTATATAATGTATCCGAGGGTTAAGAAAGAAAACGGGGTGCATATCTCACTTTAAAGAAGCGTAGACGTCAGAAGGTCACCACTAACCTGTATCATGTGTGATTAAAAAATCGGACGGGTAGCAGCTTTTAAGACAACCTCGAGTGCTTAGATAGAGAGACACGGAAAGTAAAAAACAGGATTTCGTGTTCACGATTAGGCTAACAAGTGATGCAAAATACACCCGTGTACAATATCAAGGGGATCACTTACGCTCATTACACTTTCTTCCATTCACCCTAATACACTGACGGAATGTTGATTGTGTTATGCACGAAGAATGTCTAAGTCTTTTCCATAAATGTCACAATTCTTGTGACACCAAAAAAGTGTTTGGTAAAAAAAACAGACTAATTAGTTCCATATCGACTCATGTGTTATTATTTAGGAAGTTATTCCATTACACTGTAGATTATTTGTTGTATTCTCCTATTTTATCACCATTTAGCACCATTACTTGATATCGTTCTCTGTTCATTATGATTGCTCTCCAATAATATACACCCTTTCGAATGCTTAAATCTGATCGCTGGCTTTCCTTTTTCCACTGTTTGTCTTCGAATAATTCGCATTGTACGGAAGTTGACGTTACATGACTAGTGGCTCACGCAGTCTGCATCGTGATGCTCACCACCAAAATATTCCATTCGATATTGAACACCAGCGGTTCAATAATTCTCAATTGTTTTGGAAAGAACCAGAATAGTTTTAGCAATATTTCCTTCACTTTTTTGTTCATATACGTTTTTCGGTAGTATCAGTTCTACAGAAAAAGCAAGGCATTTTACTGCCATATGGTCTCAGAAACACAGAGGCGCTCCTTTTCCTAATCCGAACTGAAACACTCCTTTTAAGCTAAATATATATCTCTTTTGTATATTTGGTTAACCTGACATATGTTGCGCACAGAAGTCCCGACTTCAATCATTGACTTTGACCCCTCTTTAGATAATGGCACGGTTGACACCTGCAGCACATATTTCTCGTAGAACCACGTCATCCTTACAGTTCAAATCTCTTTTGCATAAAATACAGGTGTCTATGCAGGCGGCTGAACTCATGTTTGATCCTGAAAATATACGAAAGACCGACAAACATATAAACCGAAAAAAGTCACTTTCGGAGGTTGACACTTTCCGATGATACAGTTTCGTCTAACGTTTAATAGTTTGTAGACCAGACAAAGTGTGGCAAAAATAATTCTAAAGTGCGTTTGGAAATAGAAGGCATTGCACTGAGTAAATACATTTAGATTTTCTTGGATACTTACTCGTTTATAAAATACAAATAACAAAAGATGGCATTCATCTGCAAGAGATATCTACATGGAGATTTTTCCAATGTGCAGACAATTTATTTTAATAAGATTTTAGATAAAATAATATATCATTTGGGACTAGTGTAAAGATACAGATACAACCAAGATTATGTTGTAAAAAAAGTTCACTATTTTTCAAGAAGCCAATCACATGCCTCTATTAAAAATGCAGTATTTATTCAAAATTACGTGCAATTCTAATTTCATTTCTGGTTAATTGAAGGAAAATTGTGCGTGTTGTTCAGTACCTACACTATCAAGTTACACTCCTGTTATGATGTAAAAATCACACGTTGTATTTAGTGTATCGATCAGTGTATACACTATTAGAATAATGATGCATATTAATCAGAAAAACACATTTTATTGTGTTTGCATTTAACTAACCATATAGCGTTTCGATTTAAGTAACAATTGAAGGTGTACGATAAAATATAATCGTATTTAAACCCAATGTAACCTGTGTTCATGTTGATTTGGTAATATAGTTGCATAAGTTTATCATCGTAAAACATCGGTATAATCCGTTCCTTACATAAATGTTTTTTACATAACTTACCAATTCACATATAATGTCTGTAAAAAAGAATTAAAATAATGAATGTTTCGTTTATATTATCGTAAATTGGTAATACTTTCACGAATATAATTATCTATGCATAATATGTTACGTTGATCATGTTACACGTTAACACACTCAAGTGTATGGTAATATTTAAACTTGGCACTAAAATATTTATGTATGATTACTGTATATAAGAACAATAAGCTATGATGAGGGTACTTTACTCAGCGGTAACTGTTTACTAAGGAAACTGGTTTAAAGAGCAAATACAAAATATTATTTGTTAAATGATTGTGTCGATCTCCTATTATGCATTAAATAATGGGAATACCTTCATAACACGACTAAATACGAACCAGTGATATAACCGATCGTGCCGATGAGATTCTTATCGATGAGTATGAACACATACTAGTTTTACGTGTGTGTTAACCGCAAACGCGCTCATATCAGTAAGCTAGAGTAATCACAGTAATATGTAAGTTGGCATAACATATGTGTGAATAAGCTATGCTTTTCTTGAACTGGGTTACTCTACTAAATATGGGTACCACGATTGTATAGAATGTTATTAAAGGTATAGTACATAATTTCCCACCAGGTAAGCATCAATCACAAGACTGTGGGCAAGTCTCCAAACACCCATAGCTGGCATGGAAGAGGAGGGCAGGTATTTTTTTACATACTAACTCCGTAGTTGTGATGCATGGTTTGCAGTCATCCGATAATTCCGACCACTTAACATGGTAATTTACAATGACATAGGGTCATTCGTATTCCATGTCATGTGAGTATGTTTATGTTCTCTGAAAAAAAATCGCTACAAGAGTAACATGTGTTCTTGGCCTTTTGGCTAAGATCAAAGTGTAGTATATGTTCCGATGGATACTGCACCCCATAGACTGGTATTGC
Source organism: Sepiola atlantica (assembly GCA_963556195.1). NCBI lineage: Eukaryota > Metazoa > Mollusca > Cephalopoda > Sepiida > Sepiolidae > Sepiola > Sepiola atlantica. Next base: position 125,503,667 of record OY744526.1, on the reverse strand, counting down.
CTTGGCCTTCGGGGCTTGACTTACACCGGTATATTGGTATATCCTGTGCAGTTCTAGGAGGTCCACGCTCCCAGACTTCGCCTCCCCTCTTTGGGGAGGAGTAAGTTTATTGCTTACTGTCTGAGGCGCCCCTACCGGGGAATACCGACCGGGCTTCCCAGGCAATTTTTAAACCCCACTTTCCCGACCCAACCTTGGGTCACATCTTACATGTTGGAGTAAGATACAAACTGGGGTTGTGCCTAACTCCTGGAGAGGAGAAAATCAATACAAGAGTAACATGTGAAGAAATAGTTCGAATGAACAGCGCGATACATCCAATGTTGTTACTGTTGTTAAATTATCACATAAGAAACCAAAACGTGTATAAACTATTCAAAGCTATTTTATTTTTGCAATAAAATAGAAACTGGGAATTATTACTATAGCTAAATAATATTTATATATTTGTCTAACGATCTCCACGTATTATGAAGTGTGCTGCTAGATAATCCCTGAATACCCTATAGTCATCACTTACAAATCGTTGCAAGGTGTGGAAGATGTATTATATTGTTTCATGAACTTATTACCGAGTATTAATTAAGAATTAGACAGTTGTAAGTCACAATCGACCTCAATAGTACATTGTTCATGGTTAATTTGTTGAATGCAAAAACGTGCTATACGTTATTTTTTCACGTTCTTTTATTCGCTTATTTATTTACTTTTTGAGTTGTTTTGGAAGCGCACGCACTATTTTAAATGTAGTTAATGAGTTTATAGTTAAGTTCATTATTGCGTATTATCATGCTGTAAATGTTGCTGTGTTCAAATATCAAAATTATAACTCTGAAACAAAATGTAAGAAATCAAATGTTTGCACACACATATACATCTTTTTAATACAATCGAAGACCTTTTTTACATTTAATTTAAGAAATGAGTAACACATAATTTTAATGGAAAAATAATGCTGCTTGTGAATAAAAATTACGAAATGCAAATCAGTTTGTAGTAGTATCTATTTACTATGCTATTTACATTGATGTCATACGAATGCACTGGGAATTGGTATGTGGATGCTAAAATATCAAATGTTACACATAAGAGTAAGATTGAATTATTGAATCTCTTTCTCTGTTCATAAACGATTTCTATTTATTCTATTTAAGCGTATTTCTTTATAGTTTTATCCTTTCTCTGTTCTAGCTCTTCCTTTGTGCTATGCATAATAGTTTTATTGGCACTTAACATCGTGTCCGTTCAGTCAAAATGTCATTTCTTTCACTGATGTTATTTCCAGACGTTTTCGATCAACCAAACTGAAGCCGTCCATTTTCTATGTAATTGAATTCCGATTCATTGATATCGGGTTCTGGATAATTTAAGAAAATATTATTTTTGGAAGACATATTCGACAGAATTTTTACAAGACGTCTTAAATCTTTACTATATCTGTATGTATATATATATATATATATATAGAGAGAGAGAGAGAGAGGGAGAGAGAAAGAGAGAGATAAAGAGATTGAGAGAGAACGATAGAATAATGTATATATATATATATATATATATATATATGCATATGCATTGCGTGTATTTAAGCAACTTATTTTTATTTAAGTGAATCTTGTAAAATAGAAGCACACTGACAGCTGGATTATATTTTTTAAGCTATATTTATTTATTAATGATCTTTTTGTGTCAATTTTTAAAAAATCAATGTTACTTATTAATAATTTTCAGGTAATTAAACAGGTGCACACGCATCTTAGAGAGAAGATTATTTTTAAAAACAGTCGAAAGCGTTCACATAATATCAGTAAGTCATGAAAAGAATGAAGCAGGACATTTTCAGACGTTAACAATTATAATTCAAGCCGGCAAAATAGGCGTACTCTTTTTCTCTATTTCTTTATCTATCTATACCTCTATTTATCTCTTTCTCTCTCTCTCTCTTTCTCTCTCTCTCTCTCTCTCTCTCTCTATATATATATATATATATATACATATATGCATATATATATATATATATGCATATATATATATATACATATATATACATACACGTATACATATATATATATATATATACACGTTTATAGATATATATATATACACACACACACATATATATATATATACATATATATACACGTATATATGTATGTTTCGAATGTTTCAACCCTATGTAACATTCAAATGATGTTAATTTAAATAGTAAACATATAATATAGTATTATAATTTGTTTATAACAGTACTATGCATACACATAATACGTGTTTAGAGATTAGTATACACGATATATAACAACCTGCTGTAGAAAATGAGTTTATAAGCCTAAACTGTTTGGTGCTTATAAAAAAGAAAAAAAAACACGTCACTCGTATAATAAGATGATAGGCCTTTTTTATAAATTCGCTTAATGGGTAAAATAAATAAATATATATTTATTATTTTTAAAGTGTGGTTAGCAAAGTATGACTTACCCCAGCCAAGATTGGATTCATAAAGAAACAGAACCTGAGTGAAATGTCTAGTTATAGCAATACCTCCCATTACTTCCTGATCTCTCTGGCAGAAGAGCTCACTGCTCATTTGCATGCTCATTTGCATGAGTGCAATGTCACTGGCAGTAAAAGTGGAATGTTTGGAAGCAAGTGGGCGACTATGAGTTGGTGATTTGAATTGGTGACTACGTTGTGTGCGCTGGATGAAAAACTGTTCGGAGAGATATCATTTAGCAGAGCAAGACCGTGGTAACATTTTGTTGCGATAAGGAGTACGGACACGAGGAAATCAGGAGGTAAAATAAAAATATAATCACAAGCTATTTCGGCGAGAACTATGGCAGAAAAGAGGATCAGCAGTGAAATGCTGAAGACGTTCTCTGAAGAGGGGGATTTTGTAGTCTGGCTGAGCAAGGTAAAACTTGTCGTTAAGTTGCAGGACATCGCGGATGTGGCCAGCTTGATACTGCTGTATCTTGATGGTGATTCTCTGGCCATATATTTGGAGATGCGGGAGGAGGATCGGTTGTTCGCAGACGCCATTGAAGGAAGCATTTACTGAAGGATCATTTGTGGCACATGACAAACTGTTTACGCAAACAACATCTGGAGGTTGGCGGGACTAGCAGTATTCAATGGAGGAGGCCTTCGACGGATGGTTAAGATGACCTTCATTAAGGGCTTTCCAGGCCATATTTCCATAGCACTGCATCAACTGCCTGGTGTAAATACCATGGAGGTGGCGGAGTTGATTACACAGGCAAGGCTGCTGGCCTGGCAAAAAGAGCGTGAGCAGGGAAGCCTAGCTGTCGCTCAACGAAGCAAACTGCAGCAGGAGATTGTGAAGGACGAAGAGCCGAGAGGGCCGTGGCAGAGACCCAGGTTCGCTGGCAGATGCTACCGATGCCAAGAGTCGCATTTTGCGAGGGGATGCAGGGAGCCGAGGCCGGAAGTCACGTGTTACCGTTGTGGGAAAGTGGGCCACATCAGAAGATTCTGTCCCCAGGGAAACGGACAATGGGAAGCCACTGCACCGGTAGCTTCCCCACTTATTCGATGAAGGCGGTACAGGGTACGTCGCCGCGAGTAGAGGTGACCCTGAATAGGCGATGTGCAAAGGCCCTCGTCGACACGGGCTGTACCTAAACACTTGTCACCAAAGACATGGTTGACACATGCAATGGGGCCAGCAGCATTACGGCAGTTGACGGCAGAGAGGTGAAGTGCAATGGCACAAGTGTCGTTCGGTTGATGGTATGTGGGATGTCACTAACAATCCAGGCGATTGTTATTAACAATATTGTCACGGGTGTCGATGTGGTGCTAGGGATGGACGCAATTACTCGACTCGGGGGCGTCACGGTACATAGGAACACCGTGAGATTTTGAGGACATCAAGGGGCTACATGTGTGCGATCCGAAAAAGGTTGCAGAGGAACAGGAACAGCCGGGTCAGACATAAGTTACATGATTAAAGGACCAATACTTCTTTGCACACTTTAATCGTGAGAAATGGGCAGTAAAGTGGGCATGGAAGGGGGACCCACCTGTACTAATCAACGGAGTGGAATGCTACAAGCATACGTTGCGAGGAGGCGTGATAATTGAATTTGAGAAGGAGGTGGACCGTTGGGTCTAAGAGGGGATTTTAAGACCATGGATGGAGAAGGTGTAAGGCGGGCTGCCGTTAATGGCGGTTGTTCAGCCCACAAAGCAAAAGGTTCGGCCAGTACTGGACGTCAGGGAGCTGAACGCATACGTTGCGTGTCACACGGGAGGTGATGTGATGGACGTGTGCGGGGAGACCATGCGAGAGTGAGGGCAGATGCAGAACGCTGTGGCGATTGTGGATTGAATATCTGCATACCTACATATCCACATTTCGCAGGAATTCTGGAAGTACCGTTGGTCGGATACAAAGGCCAAACATACTGCCTAACTAGGTTAGGTTTTGGCCCAAATTCTGCACCGGCGATCCTCAAAACCGTGCTAAGCAAGGAGGACGCAGTCAAGTGAGCCACCAGTTCCTACATAGATGACATCATGGTGGATGAGACGGTGGCAACTGCAAAGAACGTAGTAGAGCACATCAACGGCTTTGGGCTAATCGCGAAACGCCCGGAATCGTTGGATGGGGGTGCGGCGTTAGGGATCCAACTAAAGAAGGACCAGACAGGAAGGTTAGTGTTCCAGAGGGGAAATTAAATCACCGAGGTGTCTGAAAAACTGAGCAGGCGGGAACTCTTCTCGATATGCGGAACACTCGTAGGCCATTATTCGATTGCAGGATAGCTGCGGACTGCATGTAGTTAAATCAAAAGGCGAGCCAGTAGGATGAAGTGGGAGGATGGCGTTGATAAAGAGACTGTGAACATCATGAGAGAGATTATGGAAGAGGTGAAGAGGGATGATCCAGTGAGAGGTGTTTGGCACGTACCCAACAGTGCAGAAGGTGTTGTGTGGTGTGATGCAATCAGTATAGCTACAGAATGTTGAGGTGAGGACCGACTAAGCCACTGTGTTCTCTTGGGTCCAGTTCGAAGCTACAGGAGAAAGGATGGTAAAGACGAAAGGCGCCGTCGAGATGCTCGTGAAGCGTCGATTGATGACGTTAAGGGAGCTGATGACTTCAACTCAGGATCAGTATCGTTCCTTCAGCGAAGAACAGAGCAGATGTGATGACGAGGGTGAGGAGGACCTGGCTCCAGGCGCCGAATTAGTCGGCTGCTGCAATATGTGGTTTGGCTGAAAACACTCCGAAGGATTTGCATGGCATGCACCATTTCGGAGTGGATAGAACCTTGTTCTTGGCCAGGAAGGTGGCCCCCAGAATCACAAAGGAGGCCGTCAGGACAGTGGTTGAGAAATGCCACCGGTGTCAATTAGTCGACCCTGGTCCGAGTAGACACGAAGTTGGTGAGGTTCAGGTGACAGAGAACTTGAGCAGGTTGGCGATAGACGTGACGCACTATCGACAGGGGCCGTACCTGACAATGGTCGACGGTGGACCTGGAAGAGTGGCCATCTGGAGGGAGATCAAGGTGGAAACGCAGGTGAGATTGCAAAGGCTCTGGAAGAGGTGTTTTTGGAGAGGGGTCCAGTGAAGGAAATGCTAATAGACAATTGAATTCAGCATGCAAATTTACGTGGCAGATACGTATTCATGTGTGTGTGCATTTCGTGGTTCTTGTGTTGGAAGAGGATAATGATAAAATCGATGGTCTACGAATGCAATGAAGAGTTTGTCACTAAAAAGATTAGGGCTCTCAACACCCTTACAATTTACTACATTATCCTCTTCTCTTCGGAATCATCTTTAGTTCTTCCCCGTTCAAGCCTTAAGAGTAGGCCTTGGTATCGTGCTCGGTCTCTCTAACTTCTTCTCTGCAGGTGGGTCACAAGCGTAGCGATTCATGTACCCGCTCGCGATCGGGTCACAGTGCACTCAAGGATAACCCTTCTTTGCTCAGGGACTCGGTTGTCAGTGTACTCGCTGTGTCCAACCCCTTACTACGTCTCATCAACACCCACCTTGATACAAGGGCTAGCCCAATCATGGCTGAACCTGCTACTACCACCGGCCAAGCTATTATAGCACCTGTGCCCAAATTCCACCCCGAATTCCTTTCCTCGACTAGTCTTAATTGAGATTTCAGTTCCTTAAAACTAATTCTTACTACCGGTTGTAATATTTCGGCATCTTCTGCAAGGTGACCTTAGGAAATTCCTTTACCATAGGCTCCCACAAGGCTGTCCATCCACTCGCATCAGCTCCGATCAACTCTGAGACAGACTCATTGTTCTCAAATCTTTCCTCCGCTTGATACTAAGGGAAAAGAGCAATCGATGCCCCAAAAGCGGCACAACCCATAGGAAACTCTATAATAGACAACGGAGGGTGGACGATTATGGCAATGGTGGTCTTCCCCTCACAAACCTTAGATAGCTCAATCCCTTCATGGGTGGCTACGGGCAAGATTCCATCAGTTATACTGACCGCAGTGGGTAAATCAACATTTGTCAAGACTTCTATCCATCAATTCTTCCTAATCCCCTCCCTATTTTTCTTGAATAATTCTAACACACACAGCTCATAGCCGCTGGTCACATAATTCGGGCTTAAGAACCAACACGCCCCTAGGGCATATATTTCGCATTTATTCGCTTATTCCCTTGTCAATAACATGAATTTTGTTCGAGCTACAATTAAGGCCACAAACTCTGTCTCTACAAAATATCTTGCAACGGCTCCGAGTCCTTGGTCAGTTCGTGGGTATGGCATTGGCAGGGTGATTGCCCGGTATACCTCTGGGTACCATCCCTATCCAAAAACGGAATGGACACCAATACTAGCAATTTCCCCCTTTCCAACAACGTAGCGCATCCCAATGATTTGTAATATCTCCCTGGGGTTACTATACTAGGCGACTGGTGTCTCAGCGATAACATATCCCACTGTGCACACACATGCTCCAACGGCCTCATCAACGGCTGCCATGTCTGGTGCACCCATTCGTCAGTGACAACAACTGAAATTATCTCTACGAACCCATCTGGTTCACGCATCTTCACTGTCATTACGTCCGTCACACCGTCCATTCTTTCCTCCGTTCCCTTGCCTTGGAAACCAATTCTCTCAGACTAGCACTCTGCTGTAATTACATCAGCCACATCGGCTACTTCTTTTCTACATTCCTGTCCCTGGGGAAACATTTATTTTAGACTAGCACTCTTTGCTGGCATTACGTCAGCCACAACGCCTACTTCTCTACATTCCCGTCCCTGGGGAAACATTTCTCTCAGACTAGAACTCTTTGCTGTCATTACGTCAGCCACACCGGCTACATCTTATCTACATTCCCGTCCCTGGGGAAACATTTCTCTCAGACTAGCATTCTTTGCTGTCATTACGTCAGCCCGGTGACATTCGATATCGATGCGCCTTCTCTGGCTGCATGCGACCGTAACCCTTTTGGTTCTTCCTTATCACTTCCAATGTCCTCCTGATCATTCTCTCATCGCTTCCCGACACTGTCTCTAATGCCACATCGAGTGCCGCTCCCAGCATCGGGGAGGGGGGCACCGATTTCTGCCTCGTCTGTATCAACACTATCTTTCTTAGATAGGATCACATATCCTTCCCTTCGTTTATCACTTATGTGCCTTTTCGTAAGGCGCACCACAATCTAGCATATTCCCGGGTGTTTGAAAATCTGTCGATTACTTCAACTTTATTTTCATTTTTTTAAAACTGCCTGGTTGTTTCGGCAACAGCCCATTCAGCTGCAGGTGTATTACTACTTGTGATCGACCATTTGGATCCAGCCACGACGACCCCCCCCCCCCCATCGGTCTAGCCTTATCAATCCGTTTATCCTCGGGGTGGCATCGAAGATAACGGTCCGTGCCACAACCACTAGCACCGCACATGCATGGGGGCCATCCCTGCACACAGTGGAGTCAACAGATGCGACACAGCCCAACCCCGGCTGCTTCCCCAAATCCTTTACTATATTTTGCGTGGCCTTCCTACTATTATGGATCTTCTTGCTCCCCTCAATCGTAATTTCATAGACAATTCTTCTACGTTTGGCTAACTGATTCTCTCTCAGTCGTTTCCGGAGCTGGACCAGGGGTATCTTATACTCCCCCACACTCCATGGACTGATCGACCGCCTAGACAGTAGGGCTCAATTCGATCTCTCTATCTCGTTCGCGTTATCACTACGAAAATAAACAAATATTGTAACAGCTCGGCTAATGGACAAATGGATCCGCTATAATTTTTCTCCCGTTTTCTTTTTTTAAAAAATCGCTTCACTTAAAAGGAAAAGTTATTTTCTTCTATTGGCAGCAGCATAGTCAAACTGACACCTGTTTTCTTTCTTTTTTTCAAATGGTCTTACACTACACAAACTTCGTCCTTCTCTTTCCTTGGTTTTATCAAACTTACTTTTTAATTCACTCTACATATAGATTACATCTGAATCCCACACCGTCCGCTGTCACAATGTACAGGGCAGGCGCCCTCCGTGCTTCGGGAGGGGCGCAATTTTATGACTACGCATGGGGCAACCGTCATCGGTCACCAAAGCACTTCCTTATGTGCAAACGACTGGGGCACCCCTGACCCCACCTTTCTCAATTCCTCAGAAACAAGTCAATTCCTGTGACTTTGAGATTTCACGATTTCAACTTCCATCATGCTTTAACTAAAGGTCCATGAATAATCATTTTCCATGACCCATCACTCTCGGAGTCTTGCCACCTTGGCCACTTCAACGCTCAGCGCCCACATCCCTCATGCAGGGAGATTGTCCACCCTGCACACAGACAAAAAACGGACATATAGAAGAATATTTTTTACAAATTTGCAATCGCCTTTCTCTCTTTCTACGAGAGGGTTCATTGCTTCTTGCGGGTTCTCAAAAACCGGTGAACAACACCCACATCCGTCTTCTTCCCATTTGGTTCAACTATCCTTCACTAAACCTGTTATTTGGGGGGCCACCCTGCCTTTTATTCTCTGCGGGGTGGCCTCTGGGCGTTTCTCTGATTCCTTACTTTAGCGTTAGGTGGCACACTGAGGTTCGGCATCCTAATCCCCAACCTCTGATCTACGCTGCTGTGCACAACCAACTCTCATGTCCGAACTGACCCCACCTACTGCAGTTCGGTCCAAATGAGCTGCGTGGGTGCCCATAATTTGTGAAACACTCTGCCGCTCGATGCCTTTCACCTCTACAGGTCCAGCAGACTTATACCTGTCTAGGCGCAGTGGGCCTATAATTCCCTTATTGAAGGCCCTATACCTTCCTTCTAGGGTCAGAGTCTGCATGACAGTCCCCTACACCCTCTCTTCCCGGTCGGGGCCCCGGACTCGCTCTACTCCCCACCGTTTTCCTCGTGCTTCTAAACCTTCCTATTTTTCTCGCGCCTTCCTCGATCTCTGCTAAACAACGCACTATGTCTTCATCGGATGTCATTATTCCAGTTTTATACTTCCTACCCTAACAACAGAACTACCCAACACCGTGCAAAGTTGGACAACAATTAATACACTGATGGCCTACAGAACTGAGCAATTGAACAAGGGAAACAAAGAGGCACTTACCCGATTCTTTGGCGGTCCGAAGGTTCTGTGGTCTACTGTTGTGGGGTAGTTGTTTTAGTGAGCTTGCCTAGACCTTATAGTCGACCGATTAAAGGTCGTGGTCTGGCTGTGCTCTCAGAGTTCTTTTGATATATATATATATTTTGTTTTTTTTTCTTAAAAAAAACCGGTTCTTTTCCTTCCTCTCAACGTTCTTGAAAAACAAGTACAACACTTATTGAGACTTTTTTTTTCAATCTGCGGATGTGTGCCAGTTGACACGGTTAAGCTTCGAATAAAAATTGTTGTTTGGGATAAATACAATTTAGGCGCGCAGAGTGAATATAATTGTATTGGCGCGTGACAAATATAAAATAACGCCCACGCAAATTCCGATGTGGCTTTATATATTAAATCAACGCAAAACGAGCGGACGTAATTGGGAGCACACCACGTAATATTTCTGTCCAATGAGATTTCTCCAAAGACATATTTTTCTAAACTTTTCTCCTTAAGCTCGCTGGAGCCTATCCAAATAGTATTTAAGCACACACAAACATCAAACTTTCTCTTTCAACTGACTTTTCATCCGGAGGTTACACGCATCTTACTATCACTCTTCCATTCCACCCTTTCGCGCGCTTCATACAATTTCACAGGCGAACATTATCTATTGCGTCTTTTAACATTTTATAACAAATGAAGATTTCAACAAAAGAAAAGACATTCTTCTTTTTACTTACCCTGAAACTAAAGAAAGGACTCATGAACTCATTACAAAAAAGAAATATATTCTAATAATAATAATGTTAATAGTTTATTTCAGTAAATAAACTTCCGTTGATTTTGCATGTAAGTTTTCTTATTATTATTTTTATTTGTGGAGGAAGTTATCACCAAAAAAAGGTATGACGACCCCCACAAGTGTGTGACCACGACTTGGAATTGCATGCACAACGGAATCTCCTTTTAAGCTACACGCGGTTTCCTAACATACTGGCGATATCATGCGTGCGGTAACACTCAAAGGAAGAAAAAGACGATGCGAATCTAAAGGGATGATACAAGCCGTCAGACGAAGCGTGGATCTCAGTACAATGTAGCAACAAATTAGCGAGTTACGCCGGTAGTCGCTATTAAGTCGAAATTAAAAAAATCAACCGACAGTTTAAAGGCTTTAAACTCACTTTCAAACGAAAAACAGAAAAATGGAAGCTCCCCGCGTTGAAACACCCCTAGCTACATTAACGCTAAATATTCCAGCTTTTAATCCCACCAATATAAAGACGTGGTTTATCCAGATCCAGGCCCTTTTCGACGCAAAACGGATTACGTCTCAGCGAACGAAGTATTGTTATTTGGTTGAAAAACTCCCGGCAGACGTCGTCGAGGAAGTGACTGATTTATTGGAGAACGTACCAGAAAATAATCCATACGACGAACTTAAGGAGGCTATTTTGAGACGGACTGGCTTATCAAACGAGACAATGTTACGCAATCTCTTCACCCAAGTAGAATTGGGAGATCGCACACCGTCGCAACTTTTACGATACATGCGATCATTGCTAGGAGACAACAAAATGTCCGAAAATATAATGAGAAGTTTGTGGCTGGATAAACTCCCAGACACAACAGTACAAATTCTGGCACCCACAACGGAAGAGACAAGCACGGTAAAACAAGCCGACATTTCGGACCGAATTCATGAAAATCTGAGGAGCCGCAGAGTAAACTCAGCACAAGCACAGCCAAAACAGACGAGAGACGACGAAGTGGCCGAACTAAAAACTACGGTCGAAAACCTCACTCGTAAATTGCAGGAATTAATGCAAATAAACCGTCGTTACTCATTTAATAATCCACCGAACTACCGAAAACGAAGTTTTAGCAGAGGTCGAAGCAACACACGAGAACGAGCGAACGAAATCTGTTTGTACCACAAAAAATTCGGCACAGAAGCGAGGCGTTGCACTTATCCTTGCACTTTTGAAAACAAGAATCAGGGAAACGATCATTCCAGCCAGTAGAGACGACAACTGTTGCTGGATTTTCCACTAAAGGTCGTCTATTTTTCATTCGTGACAGTAATCACGGATATAACTTCTGTATAGATACCGGAGCCGAAATAAGCGTGATACCAGCGCTAAGTAAACAGAAAGCTACTCCACAGCCTTACCACCTCCAGGCAGCTAATGGCACACAAATACCGACATACGGTGAAAAGTACTTAAGCGTCAATCTCGGCTTGCGTCGCACATTTTCGTGGATATTTACCATAGCCAACGTGACGACACCAATATTAGGAGCAGATTTCCTAGCACGATATAATCTATCAGTAGACATGACTAATCGCACACTGACTGATAACCAAACAAAAATCGTAATAAAAGGTATCCCCACAAGATACCAGTCTACTGGGATTAGTTCTGCCTTTCCTGAAGAGACGTACATTCGTCGGCTGTTTCAAAAATACCCACAACTTACTCAGCCATTCACAGTCACGGATGATATAAAACATAATGCAAGGCATTATATTAAAACGAGTGGACAACCCGTCTACGCTACCCCCAGACGTTTGAAGCCGGATAAGTACCAGATCGCAAAGAACGAATTCCAACGCATGTTACAACAAGGAATTATTCGACCTTCCAAAAGTGCCTGGTCATCTCCTCTACATATGGTACAGCAATCAGACGCGACAACATGGCGTCCTTGCGGCGATTTCAGGAGATTAAATGCACAAACTGTACCGGATAGATACCCTATCCCACACATTCACGATTTCGCAATCGGACTGCAAAACGCCACGATATTTTCCAAACTGGATTTAGTGAAAGCATATCACCAAATACCGGTGGCGGAAGAAGATATCCCACAAAACAGCACTGACCACGCCGTTTGGACTTTACCAATTTTTCAGAATGCCATTCGGACTTAGGAACGCCTGTCAAACCTTCCAAAGGTTGATAGACGAGGTTTTTAGGGACCTTCCATTCGTATTCGCATACGTGGACGATGTCCTAATTTCTAGTAGAAACCTCGACGAACATAAACAACACTTGGAACAAGTTTTCCAAAGACTGTCCCATTACGGTTTAAAAATAAACTTGGACAAATGTATGTTCGGTCAGCAAGAAGTAAATTTCCTCGGACATTCAATTGATAAGGATGGAATATCACCATTACCCGAAAAAGTAAGTGCCATTACGAATTTTCCACAACCTACGTCTGTTAGACAAATTCGTTGCTTCATAGGTGTAATTACTTATTACAGACGATTTTTACCCAACTGTTCCACAATCCTTGCACCGTTAACGTCATTATTGAAGAACAAAACGAAAAACCAACAATTAAAACTGGAAGGATCAGCTTTAAAAGCTTTCCATCAAGCTAAAACTGCCTTAGTCAATTTCACAAAATTGAATAATATTAAGGACAGTAAGGAATCGAAACTTACACTTACAACAGACGCATCAGACATAGCTGTAGGAGCAGTTATACACCAACTGACAGGGAATACAATGACCCCTATTTCGTTTTTTTCAGCCAAACTGAGCAAGACACAGACAAAGTACAGTACCTTTTCAAGGGAACTATTAGCAATTTATTTGGCAATTAAACATTTTAGACATCTGTTGGAAGGAAGAAACTTTTGTATTTACACTGACCATAAGCCGTTAACGTATGCACTGCATACACACATAGATAAATATGGCCCAAGAGAAATCAGACATCTTGATTATATTGCTCAATATTCTACAGACATCATATACGTAAAGGGACAAGAAAACATTGTGGCGGACGCATTATCACGAGCTGCAATAACTTCGATAAATTCCAGTTCGCTGAGTATGGAATTAATTGCACAAGAACAAAAAACGGACGAGACACTCACTGACGTACAACAGAAAACGTCTTTGCAACTGAAGGAAATGTATGTACCTTTTAGTACAACAACATTTTATTGTGATACAACGAACAAACAACCACGTCCATATTACCGCCAAGCATCAGACGACATGTTTTTCAACATTTCCACAATTTATCTCATCCAGGCAAACGAGCCACGGTAAGAATAATAGCAGACCGTTTCGTTTGGCCGAAAATGAATACAGATATTCGAAATTGGACCAAGATGTGTGTATCCTGTCAAAAGAATAAACTACACAGGCATACAAAGTCACCACTGGGTACTTTCAGTACGCCAGATGCTAGGTTTACCAATATCCATGTTGACTTGGTGGGGCCATTACCCTCCTCGAAAGGACACACACACATTCTCACCATAGTCGACAGGTTCAGCAGATGGCCAACAGCCATACCCGTGAAGGACACATCGGCGGCGACAGTAGCTATAACAATATTAAAAGACTGGATAGCAATTTTAGGAGTACCGTCAGTACTCACAACGGACAGAGGCTCGCAATTTCAATCGAAACTCTTCGCAGAATTCAACAATTGTTGGGAACATCCCACATAAAGACAACGGCTTATCACCCTTGCTCGAACGGCCTCGTCGAACGCTTCCACAGACAGCTAAAAACTTCTTTGGCTACGAGTCATAACAACGCAGACTGGTCAGATAATTTACCATTAATCCTATTAATGATCCGAAACACGATGAAAGAGGATTTACAAAGCACGCCAGCGGAGGTAGTTTTTGGATCAGCAGTCACACTACCTGGACAATATTTTGATGCAAACGCAGACATTTCACCCACAAATACATTTGTGACGGAATTAAAGAACAAAATGTCTTCTTTCAAATTTACACCCATCAGGAGGGCTGACAAAGAAACAGATATGCCAAATGACCTTCACACATGCAAATATGTATTTATTAGGAACAATACAGTCAAAAAGCCATTTTGTCCAAATTACACAGGACCATACCAAGTTTTGGACAGAAGTGAAAAATATTTCACTGTCCAAAGGAAAAACAGGAAAGATAACATCGCGATCGACCGAATTAAACCAGCATACATTGAGGAACACCCTCAGACAATTTCCCCACCAGAACAAATTCCCTTAGAACATGGGAGTCCAGCAGAAAGTGACGGGAACGTCAAACCTACGACAAAAACAGGTAGAAAAGTCTACTGGCCGAAACATTACAAGGAATACATTACATATTAAAAAAATATTTTTTTTTTCCTTTTTTTCAATCTGGGGGGAGTATTGTGCCAGTTGACACGGTTAAGATTCGAATAAAAATGGTTGTTTGGGATAAATACAATTTAGGCGCGCAGAGTGAATAGAATTGTATTGGCGCGTGACAAATATAAAATAACGCCCACGCAAATTCCGATGTGGCTTTATATATTAAATCAACTCAAAACGAGCGGACGTAATTGGGAGCACACCACGTGATATTTCTGTCCAATGAGATTTCTCCAAAGACATATTTTTCTAAACTTTTCTCCTTAAGCTCGCTGGAGCCTATCCAAATAGTATTTAAGCACACACAAACATCAAACTTTCTCTTTCAACTGACTTTTCATCCGGAGGTTACACGCATCTTACTATCACTCTTCCATCTCACCCTTTCGTGCGCTTCATACAATTTCACAGGCGAACATTACCTATTGCCTCTTTTAACATTTTATAACAAATGAACATTTCAACAAAAGAAAAGACAGTCTTCTTTTTACTTACCCTGAAACTAAAGAAAGGACTCATGAACTCATTACAAAAAAGAAATATATTCTATTTGTTAATAGTTTATTTCAGTAAATACACTTCCGTTGATTTTGCATGTAAGTTTTCTTATTATTATTTTTATTTGTGGAGGAAGTTATCACCAAAAAAAGGTATGACGACCCCCACAGATGTCACAATACCGGTTCGGTCCTTTTCGTCGTCAACCGGCAAGGTTTGAGATCCTAGTCAATATGGCACCAAATGACAAGGCCTTTAACTCACACGTGACGTCACCAGTTGCCCGCTCCTAGGCTGGTTAGTCACGTGATCCTGTTGGTACAAAAGTTGCTGCTCCGAAGAAGGTCGTGGTTGTCGAAGATACCTCTCATAAGGTTACCCCCACCCCACGTTGTGTTTGTTTAGATAAGTGGGTGACCGTTGAGGGAGAATCAGCAACTCGGAATCCCTGTGGAATGAAAGGTCATTCATGCAGAACTGATGAAGGAAAGAAGTCAAGTCCACTGTAATTTTCTTTATAATGAAAAATGAAATAAAATATACACTTGTTGAGTCACTAGGCCAGTTGGCCAGATAATGTTGAGTTCACTCTAGAATGTAATTGGACCGATGGACAATTTATCCCGCTATCAGTGGCGTGGTGTTCTAAGCTGGGGTGAGGACACACGTATCCCGATAGGTGTGATATCTTTCATGGATTGAGAAGGGTTCTCATGCCCGTTTCTCTCATTGATTAATTCACGGTCTGCTTAGTGTAACTCTGGATAGTCCTCACCCAATGCTTATCAACGACTGGCTAACTCTCTCAACTTCAACTGACGTATATGGAAATCGCTTGTGAATCTAACAACAAAGTTCCACTACGATACTGTTATTGAGACATAAGATGTTTATAGATCACTCTGATAATATAAACCTAACTTGAAAATTGTTTATCCTCATCCAAATTATAAGTATATTACATTTTTACTGTTTTCCAATTCGAAACAACAAGGATTTAATTCCGATAATGCCATCTGAGATTGAAGACGTTTTGATGTCACTGACCATGTAATTTGATATATGAACTTGTTTATATTCAGTGGGGAAATGTTATTTATCAAGCTAATTCTCATGTTGTTTAATTGAGGTCCAATGTTGGTTAATATTTATGGATACATAAGAGGTCTATAGGTCACTATGACAATATAAATTGATATATGAACTTGTTTATCTTCAGTGGAGAAATGTTATTTATCAAGCTAATTCTCATTTTGTTTAATGTAGGTCCAATGTTGGTTAATGTTTATGGATACATAAGAGGTATATAGGTCACTCTGACAATATAAATTGAAAATCTTATTTCAAACCAGAAATTATATTATATTCTACTGTCCCAATTTATACTAGCCGAATATGTTGGACGCCGACCTTTGTAAGGCCAGTTAATATTGTCACACATTGAGCAACATAATTAGTACGTAGCAATAAATGAAATATACAGATGAAAGGTCAAATAAGCAATAAAACATATTGACTGTATACCATAACCTGTGTTACACGAAATATTAAGCATAATGAGATGCAGCCACTAAACGAGCTATTTACTATATAACCAGTACAGAACAGTATACACATATAAGGTAATAAATTCTGACACTCTAATTCTGGCAATCTATACTTAGTTTTGTTTTGTTTTAATGTTTTAATATAGTTCACCTCAAACAGGGCACGACCCCACTGTAGACATAAGGGGCTACTGAGAAATACGCTGAAAGTAATAGGGGATCCACATTACCTGGGAGCTGTGAGGTGAGATGCCTCTTTACGATAGTTTTAAATGTGTGCATTTCAGTACCGTCAAGAAAACAGGGATCAGAGAAGGGAGTTCCAGAGCCCAGCAGCACGAGCGGTAGTTGATTTTGGAGTAGAAAGCTCTTTGCACAGTGACTAAATTGGATTTTGCTGATTGTCGGTTTAGTCTAGTGTATTTACGGAGCAGCAAGTTCATCGGAGCACAATCTATTGAAGTTCTTGTAAAACAGGCACAAGGAAGTAACATTGCTGCAATGCGGCAGGGGCTTGAGCTTGATAGATAGTGACGGACCTATTAAGTTGGCGACTCTTTTTTGGATCTAGTCTAAGATGGAGAGACTAGCTGATTATACCCAAGCCCATATGTGGCAACAATACTCCATGCATGAGCGGATGGTGACTTTGTAGAGATATAGTATAATGGCAGGTGTTAGTTTACTAGCACGGTAGTTAGAGTCCCCGTTCTTTACAATGTATTTATTCCAATTCTTTGAAAGTAAAACTGATGAGTTTGAATGTTGGACTCTCAGGTAGGATGGTATGTGCCATGGCAGTCGGGGGTTGAAGAACTTGCATGTAGTTATTGGAGGCCAACTTAGCTTTGTCATTGCGGCATTAAATGTTACCATCCATTTTTGACCCCATTCCACTACCGACTGGAGGTAATTTTCTAAATATTCAGCCATTGTCTCACATATGTACGCGTTGGTTTTCCACACATGACGCGAGTAGAGCATTGTGTCGTCAGCAAATATTCGTATTTCAGTCTCAATTATATCAATTTTATGAAAATCAGAAACAGTAAAAGTCCAACCATGGATCTCTGGAGTAAACCAGCATTTATGTAACGTTGCGTAAATGAACGTACATCTAAGACAACCTGGACCTTTCTTTTTGTCAGGAGGAATTTAATTATATTAAATATCTGTCCAGTAATACCATATGAGTACGGTTTAAGGAGAAGCTTTTCATGCCAGACCTTGTCAAAGGCCTTGGATATATCAAGCGCTACCGCCCTAGCTCCACCTGCCTTATCCAGTGTATAATGTATTCGTTCAGCGATGACCGTTAGGATATTGTCGGTAAATCGTGCTAGTCTAAATCCGTATTGATGATCAGAATAAAGTTTAGTATTAGCTAGGTGCCGGACTATAGCAAGATTGATTAATGATTCAAAGATTTTAGCACAGATCGGGAGTAGACTAAATGGAGGGTAATTTAGAGGATCAGTTCTATGTCCAGAAGGCTTTAATATGTATACCACAGAGGCAATTTTGTAACTATCACAAACAAGATTCAGCAAGACATGTGTTGTATTGTTTGGTGAGGGCATGGGTCAGTTCAACCGAGCATTTCTTTCTTACTATTACTGGTATTAGATCAGATCCACAGGCTTTGGAAGTGATGACCAGGTTCTCACATGTGGCTTCAGTCCGCAATGGGAATTTTCGGATGGGGTTGTTTGCCAAGTACAAAGTAGAGTTTAGGGCAACACGCTTGGGCAGTAGTTCAGCATTATCAGTTGTCATGCAAACAACATCGTTGTGATTTGATAGGGGGATTGTCGATTGCCCATTGTCTATCACACTATTGTATATTTTCCAAAAATCACGAGTACCTAGTGTATGTGATTCGATGCGTTTTTTGGTTATCTCTCTATACCTTCTCTTTCTTTTATCTATCACAACTTTGCGATCATTTCTTGCCTTTAAAAATGTGTTTTGTTCGCGGTTGACTCATGGCGGCCGAATTTTCGGAATGTCTTCTGCCTCTCAGCAATAGCAGCCGCACATTCTGAGGTTAACCATTGAGAAGAGTTGGGTTTTCTGCAGAATTTACGCGTGTGGATATCAGCATGAATGCCTGCTTTGACCCATTAGGTTAGCTTACTTGCACACTGATCAGCAGGGGGGAGAAGGTTTCACCCCATGGTGCATCGCTGAGGGATTAAAAATTAGCCTGCTCATAGTTACTCATCGGTTTGTGCACCCGTTATTCACCTTTGGACGAGTTTTTAAAGTGATAAGTATTATTACCACAACGTGATCAGAGTTTTCGAGCGGGCTATAGGCATTCGCCACACAAGCATTGGGTAGTGAGGTTAAGAACTGGTCAAGAAGTGAGGATTGCTTGTCCGTACAATCAGGAAAGCGAGTCGGAAAAGTGGCAGTCTGTGAGTGGTCGTTAGCTGTGGAGAAATTAAACGTAGAGTTCCAGCTGAATCAGTAACGCTGGGGACTCCCAACCAGTCACGGTGATGTGCATTAAAATCCCCAGATACATGTACTTGGGCATTCGAGTCAAAGAAGAGGGTCTATCTAAGCTTTCAGAGACAGAGTCAATTAGAGTACAGCCGTCGGTCGAAGGAGAACGGTATAAAAATATAAGTAACTAACGCTGTGATGTAGGGTCAATTTAAAGCACATATACGCTTAATTATCTGATTATAACCTATGTTCTCTAGTCAAGGGGAGGGTGTTCCGAACATATACTCCTAGCCAAATGCATATGTTTGTGAGAGTCATTACGGTAGAGTGGAAGGTAATCAGTCATGGCAATGTGGTTAAAGAGAATTGAGGACAAGAGGATCGTTTCACTAAGAGCTAGGATATCCAGGGAGTTTGTAAAGAAAAATATTTATATTTCCAATTTGAAAAACAACAAGAAATGACTACATATGGAAATGAAGAAAATACACCTTGCACAAACTATTAAGAAGAACACTTTAAACAGTCAGACCGTTGCTGCGGCACTTAAAAATGATAATTAAAATGACAACACTAAAAAAAAATTAGACAAACATCATCTAATGAAAGTGATTCATATACCAAAAATAAACATAGTACTAAGAAAAACAATAGTAACACCATTAGCAATAGAAATTACTCAAATTCAAATACTAACCACCAATATATATATATATATATATATATATATATATATATATATATATATATATATATATATATATATATATATATATATATATATAAGAAAGTTAATAATATAAAGACACACTGTAACTGTAGAACTCTTGCACTTCGTCCCGTACAAAAGTGTTTCCAAACAAAACACAATCTTTCTAACATGCAGTATTTGCCGAACAAAAGCCGAATAATAAGGAAACGTATGTATAACCTTCCTTGATTTTAATTCAAGGTATAAAATTATATTCACGAGCAAGTAAACGCCAATCAAAACATCACTAAGAAAGTAGACACTCGTAAATAATTCAGTTGTATTATGTGCAATTGATTACAATATTAATATATTTCGAAGCCTCGTGGTGGTGATGTACGAACAACAAGTTTGAAATTAAAAGATCCCGAAAACTTACTAAACTAGACAAATTAAATAACAATCATGCGTAGCCATGGAATAAACTGTACACATAAATACAATGAATATACAAATTAAATAGTATATAAATTATGAAATGATATTAAAATAAATATGAACCCGACTATTCCAATCACGCACGTTCTTACAGTAATGGTACAGTATATTAATGGTACAGTATATTAAAAATTAAAGCATATTAATAATCAGAAAAATAATAGGGAACGACAGCTTCATTACAAAGTACAGTATACAAATTTGAAGACACAAGCGACGCGCGACGCCTAGGTGAAACGAAGCATATATTATACTAGCAGGGCTACCTTAGCGTTACATATATACACATATGTGTACCTTATATATATATTGAGATGAAGTAATCTCGATATCCTCCTGCAATTACAGGCGAAATAGTAAAAAAACGCACATTTCCTCAAAACATTTTACACTTACACACACAGGGATTTTCTCAAATAGGTATAAACATTTTTAACCACCGTTTATTATATAATTTTACACTCACACTATTTACTCAATAGTACATTATATTTTGTAATACATAACAAACGCTCCCTCAATTCTTACATAATTATATTTGCTGGTTTGAATGTATTCGCGGAATAAGTAGATTTCCGAATGTTTGTAATTTACCAGTTCTGACTGGCTATTTATAATATATTGTATCGTTCTTCCCAATGCTGGAATAGATTAACGAACTACTGGCATGCTATTAAACCTTGCATCATCACCCTAAACCTATCCCTAATCCTTACGCTAACCCGAACCCTAACCATACACGTGTTATTAAAAATCAGTTAATACAATTGTTGCAATATTAAACGAAAATATAATTCGATAACGACGTTCTATCGACTGTTTTCTATCTATTGAAAATGAATAAAAAATGGATTACCCCTTCAAAAAGACTGGTTTGTTTAAACTAAACCCATAACGAATATCAATTTTTTTTGAAATTATTGTTTTCTGATAAAAAACCATCAACTGATTTATTTTTATATAAACAAAACCGGAATTCATTTGCCTATTGGAAACGACTGTTTGATTTCACAAAATAAAACACTTATAACATCGTTTATTATATTTTCACTACTGTTTTTTAAATAAAACCACACAGAAAATGTGTTACTTAATTTCAGTAAAAGTTAATTTTATTAATTAAGATTACATTTTGACTGTAACTTTGGTTTATTTTACTGTACGGTGAAAGTACAAGATAGTTAAAATATACCTCTTGCCATTTAAATAATGTGTTTCTGAATAAAGTATTTAGTTTCACTAAATTACAAGAAAACACGTGTTTTTCTTTAAACAAATAAGACAATGCATTACCAAGGTTTATAAATAATTGCGTTTTTTTCTCAGCACAGTCTATAAACTGCAGAAATACATCAAACACAAAAATAACTTATTTTTTCAACTAAACACAAAACCAATTGATGATTTCCAAGCACTGCTTCTTCTTCTAGAATAACAAAGACCAAAAAAAAAACGACTTTTGCTGACACAGAAATACGTATACAGCATGTAAAATCCGAATGAAAATGGTCGACGTCAGAATAAAAAAAAACTCCTCAGGTTTACTTTTTATAGCAATTTACTGTTGTTTTCCTTAAGAAAAAATTCATGAAATATTTAACACAGGTAAGTCAATTGCTAAATATGTTTTTTTTGTGTTTGTGTTCTTATATAAATTGTGCCTAAACATTAATCTTAAGCTAAAACAACAAAATGGCATACACAATTTCAGGAAAACATTAACATGTTGTTAGGTATAAGTCATTAACTTATTCCGCACTTTTTCCAAGTAGGTAAAACGAGGTGTGACAAAACCTAAACTCACTCAACTAAAAAATAAAAACTGGATTTGATTTGCTTTTCTTCAAAAAAGAGTAAATATGTTATTTATCAATTATAATTGATCACATAATTCTTATAATTTTAAACGCTTTTACATCTACATTTTAATTTTTTATAGTAATTAAATTGTATTACTCATTTTGCTTAAAATGTATTTAACTTTAATATATTCAATAATCATCTCGGAGTGTTATTAATAAATTAGCTTCAGAAAACACTTTTTCATATAATTGGAATAAAGATAATATATTAGCTGTACTGTCAGGAGTGTTTTGTCGACATTTACGTTGTTAATAAATCTAGTTTTTTTCTTTTTAAATAAAAGTAACTAAGTAGTTTTTCTTAACATAGTTCACCCCAAACAAGGCAAGCCACCACTGTAGACGTAAGTGTCTACCGAGAAAAAGAGTGAGAGTTTTTTTTTAAGGTCAACCTTAATTGTGAGCTGCACAGCAGGATGTCTGTTTACATTAGTTTTAAATGTCTGTATGTCAGTACCGTCAGGAAAACAGCGTCAAGGAGGGAGTTCCGGAGCCCAGCAGCACGGGGAAACAAGATTTTAAAGTAGAAAGCCCTTTGGCATCTGGGGACCTCCACAGTGGATGGATGGGATTTGACAGATTATCAGGTTGGTCTAGTGAATTTACGTCGAGGGGTCAACAGAGCAGCAAGTTAATCAGAACACCATCTACGCAATAGTATGTAACAATCGTTAAATAGATTTGATAAACAATAATATGTGTTTAAAGTTTACCATGTATTTAAAGTACATTACAATAGTTTAACACATGAATTCGTTGTTCTGCAACATATCAAAGTTCCGTTCGAAATGATACTTTTTAAGATAAATGACTAAAATCTTACAAAATAAATAGTTCGTTTTATCTTGGAGACGCGCTTGTTTTTTTTTATTGAAGTGATAATTTAATAGTGTTTTTCTATTATAACAAATATTGTATTTCATGCTTATTATTATTTCACATTTATGTTACTGATACAAGTTATTAATATGTTAGTTCAGTCTTTTATTAAGTTTAACATATTGCGACAGGATGTTCATCAAACGTTACCAAGCAGAGTATATATACAGTTTTGGGTCAACAATATCATTTGAACATTCTGAACTGTTCTATTATACTATGCTATTTTAATATTCAATTATTTTAGTGATATTTAATAATTTATTAATATCAAAAAATGTTTGTATAGCCCTTCGCAACATTTTAATAAGGCACTATATCGTAATATATACATATTCGTAATTTCCGTTAAACCTTACCCTATGTTATACTCAGCGGACGGAATATTGCAATTGTGAGCTACATCCAGTATATTTAGAGATGCGGCTTGAGTTTACAGTTTCCTGTCTAATCGAAGGTACCGATTGCTAGCTAAATCAATGTTTAGTGGCCATTCCATTAAAAACACACACACACATATATATATATATATATATATATATATATATATATATATATATATATATATATATTTATATGGGTATATATATATATACACATATATTTATATGATAAGAAAATAAGTATAAGTTAGCATTTGTTTCGGCGTATCCACGTGTGTGATGTGCCTGTGTAGAATTCAGCTTTACGAATCTAAGACAGAAAAAAGGTGTACACACTTAAATTAATGTGTACATACTTGCATTTATGTCCGTGCGCTTGTGTGTTATGTTGATGTCTATGATTTATGAATATTAACATTGAACCGCTTTTATGGCAAGAAAGATTTCTATTCAAGTCCAGTGTTCAGTGATTTACATATATTGGCTAATGGATCGGCCATCAATTGTTCATTTTTATCTGAAATATAAGCGGCAACCATACAAAAGAAAATGTCATAGCTCCTATTGTGTATACTTAATGTGATAATATATATATATATATATATGTATATATATATATATATATATATATATATATATATATTTATGGTTTAATGAACAAAATAAATATTATACTGTGATATATGTTGTGTATATTTTTCATTATATATTTTAATAGTTCTAAATACGAGAGTATATATTACTAGTAGTAGTAGTAGTAGTAGTAGAAGTAGTAGTAGTAGTATTAATAGTAGTGTTAGTATTTCGTCGGGAAGTAAATATATTAAAGTAAGTAACAGAGACGCGTCCATGTTTTGTTTTTGCAGAGTATTTTTAACGATTGTTTTTTCATCATGATGATGTAATTACTAATATTTGTTTAATCTTCTAATTATCGTGCTGGCTTAAGAACAATGCTTACATCAGTACACCCCTATCACGATGGCTGGTCAGCTGCATGCATGCCAATCTTTACTGCAGAGCTCTACTTTTGACGATCCTGAGGGTAAGCGTTTAAAAGACTGCGGTTTCAGTCTACGTAGCTAAATATCAGATTCGTTATCATTAATAGCTTCACGAGTAAACGAAGGTCTGACAATTTTTGAATTGACATCGTGTCTGCGCACCTCAAGTCTAAGATTTAAATTAATACGTTATTTGATCGCATGGTGACTTAAACATACTTTATCATACTTACTCATCTCTTTCTTTCGAAATACATAAAAATATATAGCTAACACGCACGATTGACAACGATAAACATGATACTTACACATCAATAACCAGCTGTGCTCGCCAATAAACACTAACAAGGGGAATATACCGCAGAAATAATTACGTAACTTAGAATAAATACGGATACATTTAAAGGCAGATTGAATTATATCATCAGTCATTCGAGCTTTACGTGTAAGCATAATCGCTATGTCTAATATATATATATATATATATATACATATATATATATATATATATATACTTATTTATATATATACAGAAGAGATTACTCCTACTTACTGAGTTGATAATTTCATCAGTTAAAACGTTAATCAGTGTTGTTGTGTTGAACGTATGCTTACGAACAAAGAACATTGAATCCATGTCAATGTTGACTGTTATGACCCGTCTAGTTCGATGCTACTGAACAGTCATCAACATTAAAACGGAATTATATATATATATATATATAAATATATATATATATATATATATATATATATATATATATATATATATATATATATATATGCTTTAGTGGATGTGTGTAAACTGAGCGTAGGTTTGTAAGTTATATCTATGAGATATATTTGTATTATGGTAAGTACATTCTGCCAAAAGCATTTTAACTCATGAATAACATTGTTATTTTAATGTTTAATGTTTCTTAATATCAGATGTTTGGTGTATAATTAGTAATAGTAAATAATGAGTCTAATTTTATTATTATTGGCAATTAGGGATACATATCGTTGTACACTACTTTGTATCACTTTTTTGTTAAAATCTAACGCTGACAAATACAAGATAAATGTAGTACTATCCCACTAAATTCGACTATCCTACTAAACAACACACTTCAAATTGATCACACAGCATAATAAATTGTGCAAACCTCCATTGTATATATATATATATATATATATATATATATATATATATATATATATATATATTTATATATATATATATATATATATATATATATATATATGTGTATATATATATATATATATATATTTACATATAACACCAAAAACTAGATGGTGCACTTTATAATTCCAACTATCTCACCTAACTATGAACAATGCTAGGGTAGCATATCTTAGATTCCCTCCCTCATCTGTTGTAGAGGAGTGTTTGTCGTCCAGTGGATGAATTCTTTGTTCTTTCCTTCCTGCCGTGAACGACGCCGTCCGTGTCTGCAACACTAGCCTCATGACACACTCCGAAGACAAACTCTCCTTTACCATTTAATTTATTTTATTACAAGCGTTGTTATTTCAACTGGGAGTCATTCACTACATCGAGAGAGATGGAGAGAGCAAATCGTTACTTTATTGTAGTTAGTTAACAATGTTTTCTTAACCATTCATAGAGAAGGGGGAAAGGATTTATCTCGCTTGTATTCCCTTAAGGGAAATATTTTGTTGTTTTTACATTGCTCGGTTCGCCTTCCGAATCAGACTGACGAAAACTCGCTTTTCACGAAAACGATTGACGTCACAGAGCCTCTCGCAGGTTCACACTGACCCTGATGTGGGGTCTCGTCACACGGAAACCTTGTCACGTCTGTTAGCTCTGACTGTAAGAACAAGCCCTATTCTGCCCTCGACTGCACCCGCGTTAACTCGCTCAAGTCAAACCAACGATCTCCAACATGTACGTCCACTCACACGGGCACTATCCAACACTAGTTAACAACTTGCAATCATCCTACTATATAAATTAAATTCACAAGTTGATAAATAATCACTTTCAATAACGCGCAAATTCATAATTGACGACTTCTCAAGACACTCAGTGATTACACGCCTGATTATTTTTGCGGAAGAGTTAAAATACACAAAGATGATTCTTTTCTCATATCTATCATGCCCAAATTAACTTCTCCCAAACATCCCTTAACAAAACAGTAAATTGACGCACCAGCCTAAATATAGCGTTAATTTCACACATGAATTATTACAAATCATAAAAATCAAGAACAACGGACAATACCCACACTTTTTCTCTCGACATATAATGTGTATACACTAATTAACATGGAAAATAAACATCATCATTATCAATAATATACACAATTACTTTACAGGTAAACATAATAAAAAGTGACTGTCAATTGTTCTACTGAATTACATTTTCATGACTTGAAAGTACACATTAACACTGAAATAGACGGAATGTCAATGGTTTCGGTTTTCAGGACGACTGTTATTCGAATACTATATGACAAACAATATATCCAATTACATTATCAAATTCTTTATTTACGTATGCTATGTCAATTATATTCGTATAATAATTGATAATAATTACCAAATACACAAACAAAACAAAGATGTGTTATTAAATCCAATGTATATTAAACGTTTCTTGATTTTTTTATAAACATTTAATACTACATTCAGAATGTTAACTCATAAAAAATTATGGTATCGTTGCGAAACAACTTACTAAACAGTGGTGAAATGAATAACATCAACGGAAATCTATAGTCTATATGAAATAAGGCATTATTAATAAGGAATGTCCTTATTATACTATAAATTAAATAAATGTTCTGGAACTTAACATATAATTCTTACGAATAATTTGACTAATATCATATGTTATTGCAATAAATTGCAAGCAAATGTATGATAGAAGTAAAACCTATGAAGTATCGTATTTAGATGAGGAGGGTGCTACAAAAGGAACCTGTTTCAACTATAACGAAAGTTTTAAAAACACACATCAAAATATATTATAGAACATAGTAATACATATTACATAATCATGTAGAAGTTTAGACAAATAAAGATTTACTGTAAAAAATCGGTATTTTTTAAAAAATCAACACTCCGTTTTGCAACATCCGACTTATACTATCTCCCGCTCTCTCTCTCTCTCTCTCTCTCTCTCTCTCTCTCTATATATATATATATATATATATATATATATATATATATATATATATATATATATATATATATATATATATATATAGTCGGGAAACATCCAAATCCGATAACATTGGGATATAGACAGACTGATGAGGCCAGGTTTTCAACTGGCGAAATTATTTGTATCACTATAAACCAAAAAAAATATGATGAAGGTTTATATAAAGAAAAAAAAATCGGTTTCGATTTATTTTTCCTTAAAAATGATATCGCATCTTTATATGCTTAAAAAGTATTTATTTTTACCTTATTCTTTATTAAATGTCAATTAGATGCTTAAAAAAAATATGAACTTTAAATGTTATATATATATATATATATATATATATATATATATATATATATGTGTGGGTGTGTGTGTTTTTTTTCATGTGTGGGTTTCTGTATGGATGTGTGAGCTTTTATAAGAGGGTATAGACATAATGCTAAATTATATATGCACATTTATGTTGTGTAAGTACATTTTGTCAAGTATCGAGTTCTAGATTATAAATTAATCGGTTTCATTTACTTACACGTAAACGTAACACTTCTTATCTCGAATTGCAAACAAAAATAATGTATGCATATTTGGTGTATAGTAAGTACGAATAAAAGCATTTCTTATCTTAAAACGGATATTGATTTTCTTTGTTCGACTTTCTTGCATCTATTGTGCACGTCTCTTTTGTATGGCATCATGCATAAGCCAATGCGCAGGCCTCCGAGTAAAACAACTATGAAGTAAATACATATATCTTGAGGACCATCTTTATTCATTACATTTATTAACTGGTATAATATATTGTACAACTAGTACTTTTCTGTGCAGTCGCTCTTCATTTGCTAAAAACTATAGAACTGTATGTGTTCATTAATATTGTATAAATGCAATACTATTACAATACGTGTACTTAATATATATATATATATATATATATATATATATATATATATATATATATATATATGATTTATTACAGGACTGGGTAAACTATTTATATGGTGTTTACTGATAAAAATATATGTGTCTTGTGGTCTCACTTTTTCACGGGGAACGCATAAAAACGCATTTTTGCTTAACTGCAAACAGTATAAGAGTAGAAAAACACTTTTATGAACTCATTATATCTTAGTGTATATTAATTAATTCATGTGTTATGAACCCATTTATTCTATATAACACAACGCATCGTATAAATTGTATGCCTGTGGGTAGAATAAGTGTGTGGCTAGAATATATGGCAACCATATTTTTCACATTTAAAGAATACATATTAGCAGACAAAAGCAATATCATCTTAAAGTAAACATATATATGTTCATCGCATTCCATCAGTATGTCACGAAATTTATTGTAAATTACTGACCTACTTTAGAATTATTTTAAACTGCTCACGTTTACTTATTAAATGGAGTGGGTATTCAACGAAAACAGTATTTAATCGTGAGGCACTTACACATGCCATGTATTTTCGATTCTGTAGTATACAAAACATAAACAGCTGACAAATGTTTTTTGTTAGGCTAAATAAATATAAGTTTACAAAACGTCGATTTCCACATGTATCGGTATGCATCAAAATATTTATAAGAATAAAAGTTTATTTTAATTCATACATCTATATGTATACATATATATATACATATATACGTATACATACACACACCCACACACATATATATATATATATATATGTGTGTGTGTGGGTGGGTGTGTAGGTGTGGCTGTGTGTGTGTGGGGGGGCGTGTGTTAACTTCAAGAAGCCATGCATAACCGCTCTAAAGCATAGTGTATGCGTGGTCTGATCTGAAAGCGCACTGGTCTTAATTGAGTTCGTGTATTATAGAATTTCAGGAGAAATTGGCAGGGAGAGGGCACGCATAACGTATTGTTATTTTCCTGCCTTTAGATTATATGTTATTATAATGTATGGAAGTATGTTATGTCTTTTATTAAACCTTAAGCTTGAGGAAGAATATATGTATTCACATCTTCTACATATGCAGTAGCCATGTAGTTGCCCGGACAGAACATATAAACGAGAAAGCAACGTGCAAAGTCATCACAAAAACTTCCATACATGTATATATATATATATATATATATATATATATATATACAGTAGCGTCCAAAAGTTAAGGGCTAGTAAAACCTCAGCAAGTTTAACCATATATTTGAAACAAATACACACGAACAACAAAAAATTACTTCACAATTATATAGATAACATGTATATCTTCAATGGGTCATAATTTCGTTAGCCTACACTAAGTATTTTTTGAATAACTACCATTTTAAATAAAATTGTTCAAAATTTGTGTGTCCAAAAGTTAAGGGCTAACACGATTGCGGCTTTTGTCCTTGCTGTGAATGGCTGAAATTACCAACTAACTAGTATTTGGTAAACAAACCCTTGCTATTTATGACTTCTTGACACCTCTTGGCACAGGAATCCACCAACTTCTTGCAAAACGCTGGCGTTATCGCACTCCATTCAGCATGTAAGCACTGCCAGAGTTCTTCTTGATTTTTTGGGCACTGAAGTTGAGCACGTTCACCAACTATTTTCCAGATATTCTCAATAGGATTAAGATCTGGACTCTGAGGGGGCCAACGCATCGTTTCAACTTCTTCCTCGTCTAAAAATGTTTTTACTTTCTTAGCAGTGTGACAAGGAGCGTTATCCTGCATGAAAATTGCAGGTTGATAGAGCGACGACCGAAGACTAGGAACTGCATGCTGCCGTAGAATCTGCTTATAAACTTCTGCATTTATTCTACCTTGCAGACGAATCAGTGGTCCACAGCCTGCAGCTGACATAACGCCCCAAACCATTACACTTCCTCCTCTAAATTTCACAGTTTTTTTCACGCACTTAACCTCCAATCTCTCACCAGTTCTTAGCCGGACATACGTGTTGCCATCAGATCCGATAACGTAAAACTTCGATTCATCACTAAAGTGCACACGGGACCAGTTTTCGGTTGTCCACACAACGTGTTCGTGGGATAAAGCGAGGCGGATTTTCTGATTCTTTTTGGAGATAAGAGGCTTCCTTGCTGGCACTCGAGATTGCAATCCGGAAGCGTGCAACCGGTGTGTAACAGTTTGCCGAGACGCTTGAACAATAGACCTTTGCTTTAGTTCTCGAGATATTTTAGCAGCAGTGTTAAATCTGTCTTTAAGTGACATTTTGACAATAAGACGATCCTGTCGAGCAGTTGTAAATCGAGGTCTACCAGATTTTCGGGCAGCTGCCACTGATCCTGACTGCTTGAAATGTGCCACAATACGCTTTACTACACTAGGAGACCTTCCTACGGTGTCAACAATCTCAGAAGTTTTTTTGCCATTACTATGAAGATGAATAATGAGCTGGTTTTCTTCGACAGAAACGGGACGACGTTGTTTTGCTGCCATGTTGTACTAGTGCGATACAAACACTCATTTCTTTTACCCAATTACAATAATTTTAATGTTCTTTAGTAAAAATTTGAAGTAGTGTCGACTTCAGAATGAAGATGGACGTTTCTCTCTCTTTTTATAGGAGAGCGAAGTCCACAAATGTAAAGTTATGAGCCAGGGGCGATAACTCTTACCCGTTGGAAACTCCACTTATGTAAAGTATGTTCAGGGGCGATAACTCCTGTCCACCTATACAGTACCTTACTGTTATAATAATTAAAGAGTATACCGCCTAGCCCTTAACTTTTGGACCACGAGAATTTGGACAAACTTTTGTGTTATTGGTCATAACTTGAAAAATATCCAACGGATGCTTATGAAATTTAGGCGAGACATGAGTGATGAGTATATCTATAAGTATATATGCATATTAAGTATTTTAAATGAACGGTTTTTCTTAAAAAGTACTTAAACTTGTCTTGAAACTACTAGCCCTTAACTTTTGGACGCTACTGTATATATATATATATATATATATATATATAAGTATACATTTTTATTCATACAAATATTATTGGTTACATATGTGCATACATGTTTCGGTTGCACTCTTCGCAGAGAGTCAACCTCATCAGACCAAGTATTCAGAGTAAAGGTTTGGTAGTTTGGTAGTTTTGTTTTACGGCATATCAACCCTTTTTGGGTTATTTAATGCCGAATCTGGTCTTGTTTTCTTCTCTTTTTTGTTTCTTTCCCCTTTTAATATCTGTTTCTATTTAACCCATAGTTGGGACCCTAACAGGTACTACCACTCCGGGTCAGGGTGGACCTGGGGGCAATG
The DNA here is from genome assembly GCA_963556195.1 of Sepiola atlantica. Classification (NCBI taxonomy): domain Eukaryota; kingdom Metazoa; phylum Mollusca; class Cephalopoda; order Sepiida; family Sepiolidae; genus Sepiola; species Sepiola atlantica. The sequence continues at coordinate 125,471,678 of OY744526.1, read as the reverse complement.
GCAATTAAGAGGAGGCTCCACATTCCCTAAAGACCGTAAGCCGGATCTCACCATCGGATGTAGTTTAAGGTCATATCCAGGACCGGGAGTAGGGTAGGAAAAATAAAAATAAAAAAGGGGAGGGAGAAAGGGAGAGGGGCTGTTGTTTTTGTTTTTGGTTTTGTAGAACATAATTAAGTTTTACAAACAAAAAAAACAAAACAAAAAAAACGTCAATGTAGGTGAATTTCGTCTCAGGGAGCCACAGGGCAGCCTGATCTGGTATCACCAGCAGAGTAATGAGATGGGTTTGCAGATTTTTTCAGAATACCTCCTTGTTTGGGATTGGTTATTCTCTATTTCTTATGAATTGGTATCGGATTACCTATTTTACTTGTTGACCGTTCTTCAGCCTTTTTTACGATCTAACAATCCCTTTTTGCTATTGCCCTCTTAGCCCTGGCTACTTTTCAACACTATTTGAATTCCCAAATCCTACAAACACATTTATCTTATCAGTAAAATACACACATATAAACAGATTTAATAGGTACATAAGTACACATAAATAAACAGACATCAATATACAGACACATCTAAACATGAACACACACAGAGATCCACTTTCAAGCAAAACATATATTTAAAAGCACGTACTTGCCTATGAATATACTTTTAGTATATAAAACAGTTTCTATATATGAATTAATTTTAATACATTTTAATTTTTTAATTTTTAATTTTTTAAATTTTTTATTTTAATTTATTATTATTATGTTTTATTATTGTTTATCATTTTTTATTTATTATTTATTATTTTTTATTTTTTATTCTATTTATATTTTTTATTCTTTTTATTTGTATTATTTCTATTTATTATTATTACTTTAATTTTATTTTTTACTGATATTTTATTTCATTTTATTTTATTTTATTTTTAATTCACATGATTATTATCATCATTTAATTTAAAATTCTGATGCCTTCATCATTGTGAACCTACATCATCCAAAAACTACTACACACCAACCTATAATAAGGGTTTCAGCGCATACGCATGGTTACCACGTATATATGTGTATATGAATATGTGTTTATGTATTTATAGACTGAACTAATGGAATCACATGCGCTATTTCGAACTGGTGTATTGTGCATAGACATTCATTTCTTAATCATCTGTTCGAGGCCCTAGTTATTGTGGGTCAATCTGATGAGTTGTCCAGAGTATTTTGTATTAGTATGTACTCACTAAGAGTTCTCATACAGCTACTTTTAAGTGATTGCTCACTGATAATAGCCAGTCGTGTTTCATGTAGTTCTAGAGAGAAAATATATCCCTAATTTTACAATAGTCCATAAATAATTCCATTACAATTGCAAATGACTTTGAGTTATTTCAAAGTATAATGTCTATTGATTTGTCGCTGGTAACGACCATGGATTTTCTCTGGGATTTAGGTTACAATCCTCTTCACAACATTACCCAGTACACTCCGCACACTTCATATGGAGCTTTGGTTCGTACTCCAAATCCTCGGTCTATAAATCCGCATTGATCGATTTGCCTCGTGTAGCTCTCACCTTTATATTCACCATGTGAACAGATGGAATGGTAAAATCTACTATTAGCAAGTCTTTTTTGTGGCAAATATGCTATCCACGCTTTGTGCTTGGATGTATATCTAGTTGTACCTTTACGTCGCAGATAAGTTTGTAGTTTTCAGTTTCCAGTAAAACATTTAGTGATCCGTCTACCCAAAACACTCATGTTTGTTCTGGTATACTCTTTGGCTTTGTTTGCTGCAATGACTTTTTATGTGATTTTCCGTGTATAAAATGTACCTTTTAGTGTAAGAGAACATTAGCTTTGCTTGTATCTGCATCGTTCTTCTTTTATTGGTGCTGCTACACATATTTATGCTTCATTTTCGTTATATCTGTTTTAATTCTTCGTCGTGATGTTGTATAGTGTACTTCTTGCTTGGCCCACAATCATCATGGGGGGCGTATCTGTATATACACTTTTCATACGACAAAGGAATTCGGAAGACACATGTCTTGCGACAGGTTTTGATTTGTAGTAATGCTAAGGAGAGAAACACTGTCGTTTTCTAGATTGATGTGTCTGTTTGTTTTGAATGTCTGCCTCAGCTAATTCCTTACAATTCTTCAGGTTAGTTGGTCTATTCCTCTAAATGTATGACTTACTAATTCCTCACAATTCCTGACTTGAACGAGCGGGGGGATTGGTTCATTCAAGACGTAACAACAATTTCAAATCACAAGAGCATGCTTTCACACGGTCCATCCCGCCTCAAATCCATAGATAGAATTACGAAACACTCTCGCTCTCATACAGGCACAGGCGTGACGTAATATTCTTTTTCCCTCTTCTATGAATCGCGTCAGCGTATTCACACTCGCTGTGTTCAACCCTGCTAACTCGAAACCATTGATCTCGGCCCAAATTGTATATCCTGTTATTTCCCTTTCGTCCACTAAATATGCATGCACTGTTTTCCCGAGTTTTCGTTTTTTAATACTGTATCTAGTTTGGATAGTACACATGTTTAAATTGCAGACATCTGCATAGTTTCAAATGGGATTTATGTCTGTGTTCACATTATTTGTGTTGCTGGTTTACTATATAAGCTTAGTATGAGATGTAATGTTCTCTCCTTCTCCACAGAGAATTGGTCTACTGTTATCTTGGATTCCCTTTGCGTAGGCATGGCGAGATGCTTTTATGCTTCTCTTTGGTCAGTTTTATGAATCGTTAATGTAGCTTGCGTTCTACATTCTTATCTCGTCTGTCTGCTTTCCGCTATTATCTTATCAGTATTGTGTAATATCTCAGTCTTTTTTTTGCAATAATACACCCGTCTAAGTTTTGGTTTATCCATTTATCAGTATTTATTTTTAGTGTGTAATGAACACAATTATATCCTTACCCGTCGCACACTCTATTTTTTCAGCTTTACGTCGATTTAGACAATATTATCTTCTTGGGTCTAATGCATTATGCGCAATGTGCATTGTAATCGTAGACTTTTGTACAAGTGGCTTAGTTCTGCTACTGCGGCACTAAAGAACTGCTCAAAGCAAACATTTTAATGCGTGTATTCCTTTGATAAGGTTTTAACTAAAATATTTATTTTAATATATGTGTAAATCTAATCGAGTATTATAAAACAATTATTTTCCAATATTTTCTCCTCTTTAAAAATCAGTGCGTATCATGTTCACCAAGTGATTTCATACAATCATGCTTTAGTTGTCAATGTGTTGCAATACACTGTCGCTCAGGGCGCATGAGGCCAGGAAACAGGTTACAAAAACGTAAACAATGTAATATGAAGACATTATTATTATTTTTTTTTCACTTCTTGATTGATACACCTGAGGGAAAAAGATTGGACATGTATATTTGTGTTGATCTCCTTTATAAAACGTCTGCATGTGTGGTTCTTTTGCGAAAAGAGTCTTTTTACATCTCCCTCCTTACGAAGTCGTTTCTCGGAAAGGTCTCTTGGGTCAGACGCGCGCACTTGCGAAAAGTGTGTTGTCGAAAAGCTTTGGTCCGGCGAAAAAAGGAACTTTTTTCTTATTTTTGGCTCGCAGAGTTGCTTCCCTTTAACTGTTCATGGAGAGATTTCTCGAGTATCCTTCGACAGTGTTTAATCTTAGAGAAAAACGCCCGACGATTAACTCTTGTCTACGAAAATGTATGTTCCTTGGCGACATAAATTCGGAGTTCATAGTGTTTCAAGAAAAAAATTAGAGTTCGCCACGTTGGGTCTCTCTCTTGTGATACTCGCCCCTCAAACCTTCAAGGCAAACTGCTTCAATCTCGCCCGCCGGGCTTTTTTATACTGGCCGTCTCTCTTTCCCCCGTCGTTATAGTGTTGACCCGTCTGCACCCCTACGCCCTCTCTCTCTCTCTTGGTGAGCGATGACTTTCCATCTGCCCACCTACCTCCCTCCGCATATAAAATTATATTTTAGAACAATTCTCACTGCGCAATTAGTTTCTTTTATAATACCTTTTGTGTTCATACGCAGTTTTAATTTCTGCTTTTAATCTCAGTTCATTTCCTTTATTGACTGATTTTTTCTATCTATTGACTTGCAAAGGGTTAGTCGTCCGAACAAATCTTTACCTATTTTTTCTGCATTTATTCAGAGTATCCCGATTTAAAAATTGTCTTTTGATTTTCGTTGGGGATTTAATCTATTCTAGATTTTGTCAATTATTGGGGGATCATGCCCTTTAACCTTTGATTGAAACTTGTTTCCCCAAAGTCCATTGTCAGATCACAAGACGCGTGAATCATTCCTGTGACTGGATTTCCTTGTTGAACACAGATGACAGCTCAATTTGCACTAAATCGAACAATTCACACCGGTAACAATCAATACTAGTACACTTACTCTCTTTTTAGGCCCTTCATAATATAACAATTGGCCGTCCTTTTCAAACTTATTGTTATTATTATTACTATTATTATTATTGTTGTTATAATTATCATTATTATTATTACTATTATTATTATTATTATTATTATTATTGTTGTTGTCGTTATTATTATCATTACTATTGCTATTATTATTGTTATTATTATTATTGTTATTGTTGTTATCATCATTATTATTGTTTGTACTAACTAGGAGTTCTCACACAGATCATCGTCAGTGATTGCTCACCGACAACAACCAGCGGTATTTCCTGGAATATGAGTGACAACAAGCCTCCCCAGAGTTCGAGTATCCTTAATCTCTTTTCGATAACGATACGGTATCGCAACAACTTCTTACCATTCATTTCTCGGTGGTAACGACAATTGGTATTCTCTTGGATTTGGGTGGCAATTAACCTCCCCAGGGTCCCAGCATTCTCTGCACTTTTTCAGTGGAGGTTTGGTTTATGCTTTCCTCGGTCTTCTTATCCTCCTCGACCCTCGGCAGACATTTTACCTAGGCCGGACACATTTAAAAAATAAATGAATAAATAAAATAATATTTTTTTAAAATTAATGTAATTAAAATATATATATATATATATATATTTTTAAATTTTTTATTTTTATTTCTTTATTTTTTAATGTGTTTCCTTTTTTCCTGTCAATTCCTTATAATTTCCCTTTCTCTTTCCTTATTTTGAAAAAAATAATTTGTAATGCTTTTTAATTTTTGTTGGGGGGAGAGGGAGGAGCTTATAGTGTTTCTTGTAATTTCTGTTTCTATGGTACATTTTTGTGTAGTTATAGCTGAGGTCAGTATAATTTATTGAGGGGAAGAATTACGAAGTACTGTTTCTTGCAGTGTCTGTTCTTGATTCTTGTTGTGGTGTCCTTCGTGCTGTTTTGTTTACTCCCTGTTGTAAATTCCTTGTGACTGGTTAGCATTTGTAGCTTATGCGTGTTGGTTTCCGCATTCGAGAATTTTCTGTAAGATTGCAGCTATTTTGATCACTGCCGTCCTTTGTATGGTTTCGATAGTCCCTTTGATTCCAATTTCTCTAAGTATTTTCTCCAGTTTGTTTTTGATTGTTCCTAGTGCTCCTACGAGTATTGGTATTATACTAACTTTCTTCATGCTCCATATTCTTTTAAGTTCTCTGGCTAGTTCTGTGCATTTACTTCGTTTTTCCGTGTCTTTGCTCTGTACTCTCTGATCTGCTGGGACCGTAAAGTCTACGATTTTCCAAGATTTTTCCTTTTTGTCTATTATTATAATACATCAGGTCTCCTTGCTTGTATGAGTTTATCTGTTTGTATATCCATATCCCAGAGGAGTTTTTGTTTTTCGTTTTCCAGTACTGTTTCTGGTGTATGTTTGCACCATTTGTCTGCATATTCGAAATTCAATTTTTGCACAGTCCCTGTGTATTGCTTTCCCAACACAGTAATGGCTGCTCTTGTATTCTGTGTGGGTCAGTTGCTACATTCACTTATGATATGATTTATTGTTTCGTCTCTTTGTCCACACCATCTGCATTTATTGTTTTCCTGGGTGTTATCTATTTAAGCTTTAATGTGCTTTGCCCTAATCGCATCGTTCTGTGCAGCCACCGGTAAAGATTCCGTTTCTCTTTTCAAGTTTCCTTTTCTTAGCCATGCCCAGCTTATTGCGTATGTGTCTTCTCTGGCGACTCTTATAAAACGGACATGTAGTTGTTTTTCTTCACATGTTTCTTTTCTTGTTTGTTTGTGTTCAGTTTCGATGTTTCCTGCGTTGTTCGTTGGGACGGTATCTCTTGCTGCAGTGATTAGTCTTTCCATGTTCTTGTTTATGTATTTCTCCACCTCTTTTTTAGTGTCGTCCACACAGTCTTCTATACTTACCAGTCCTCTTCTCCCTTCGTTTCTCTTCCCGTAGAGTCTGTATGTATCGTCTTTTGGATGTAGTGCGTTCTGCATAGTCATTAGTTTTCTACTCCTCTGGTCAAGGTGCCTGAGTTCTTCTTTAGTCCAGCTTATGAATGGTTCAGAATATCTTATTAGTGATACTGCCCAGGTATGTATTCCTTTAGTTGGGGTTCTGCTATATAATTTTATTTCTAAGAGCTTTCTTGTTCTCCTCAGCTATTATTTTCCAATCTTCTCTTTCATTTGTGTTGATTTGATTGTGTCTGCTTCCAAAACACCTAACTATGTATAGCTGTCGTGTTCATCTAGCGTCCTCATCTGCTCTTGGTTTGGTAGTTCCATGCCCTCAGTAGTCTCCAGTTTTCCTGTTTTAATCTCTAGCAATACCATTTTCCTGTTTCGAATTCCATTTGAATGTCCTGATGGAGGATTCTGGCCGTATTTATCAGCTTTTAAAGTTCCTTTTTGCTTTTCGCAAATAGCTTCAGGTCGCCCATGTACATGATATGGTTTATTCGTTGTTCTCTGCCTGTGACCTTGTATCCGGCATCACATTCCCTGAGGATGTAGTTGAGTAGCATCACGGCTATGTTAAACAGTAGTGGTAAAAGGGAGTCTCCTTGGAAAATGCCTCTCTGTATTTTTATCTCCGTCAACTATTGTCCTCCAGCTGTCAGTTCTAATCTCCATGTTTCCATTGCTTTCTTGATGAGATTAATAATCGTGTCGGATATCTTGTACATTTTTTAAAATTCAATTATCCATGCGTCAAGGATTCTGTCGTACGCTTTCTTGTAGTCAATCCATGCCACAGGTATGCTCTATTTCTTGCGGTTAACTTCTATCAGGATTTTTTAATCTATGTATACCAGATCATGCGTCCCTGTTTCCCCTTTCTGGCCTCCTTTTTTACCCTCGGGAAGTAGTTCATGATTGTTCAGGCAATGGTAAATTTGCTCTCTCAGTTGTGCTGTTAGGATTTTCCACATTGTCCGTAAACAGGTTATTGGTCTGTAATTGCTTGGGGTCATTCCATTCTTGGCGTCTTTTTGTATGAGCGTGGTCCTTCCCTTGGTCATCCACTCTGGTGCGTCTGTTTTATGGATACATCCTGTCAGTTTTTGTGCTAGCCTTTCATGTAGGGTCATGACATTTTTTAACCAGTACACATGTATTCCATAGTGACCTGGTGCTTTCCAGTTTGCCATTTTCTTTAGTGTTGTCTTCATTAATTTATGTTTCCGTACCTTCTTCAATTTCTAGAAGTGTATCTTTCATGTCTTTCAGCCATTTAGCATTTTTGTTGTGATCTTCAGCCTTTTCCCATATCTTGTTCCAGAAATGTTTTGGTTGTGTCGGGTCCGGTTGTTCTGTTGTACTTCTTTCTCCGTTTACATTATTGTAAAACTGGATTTCATTGTTTCCGAAGGTCCTTTTCTGTTTGTACTGTTCTGATTTGTATATGTATCGTCTCAATATTCCATCTTTTTCTGCTATATTTTTTTTTAGTTCTTCATGTTTCCTATTTAGTCTTTCCTTGCGATTCTGATTTCTGCTCTTCCATCGTTTACTGTTCTCCTTCATCCTATTTACGGTTTTAGCTTCCTTTTGAAGTCTGGTGATCTGGATTTCCATTCTGATCTCCCATCCAGATTTCGTCTACCCATTCTTTTGGTCAGTCTACTTTTCCCTTTTTAGTTTCATACTTATTGATTTTGCCCTTGCATATACCAAGTTGTTTAGAGCCACGATAGTGTATGTTGGGATGTATATGATTACTCTGTTTACTATCTCTGTTTCAACTTGTTACTTTTTCCAGTCTTCGTTCCTTAGTGGTGGACATTTTGTTTTGTTCTTTGACATTAATCGTGTAATGAGTTCCACTTCTCTTGATTCCTCCTCAGATAGTTCTATAGTTTCGTCGCCTCCGCCTTTTTCAGTTTCTGTGTTTATGTTTTTCCCGTCTTCTTCCTGTGAGGTTTTGTTAAGTCGTGTGTCTTGATAATCACGCCATTAATCTTTTGTTTAATTTCCTTTAATTCCATCTCCTTGAACAGCCCTCTCTTGAGTATCTGGTTTGCTTGATCTGCTATCCTTTGTGCCGTTGTATGGTAGTCACTAGAAATGTCCCATAGATCTTTCATTCGTTTCCAATGTCCTCTTTCTGTGCGGTAGCGGCTGTAGTAGCATTCCATTACCAGTCTGTTCTCTTTTGTGGTTCAATTCTTTCTATGGCTTTTTGGTCTGTTATTTTCATTCTTGATTTCTTGTGTTTGGTCGGTGTACTTATCATATTTTAAATTTGATTTTCCGTGGTCTTGTTCCTGAAATTAAAGGACCCAATTATTTTTGTTATTATTATTATTTTTATTATTATTGTTGTTATTATTATCATTACTATTGTTATTATTATTATCATTATTATTATTATTATTGTTATTGTTATTATCATTACTATTATTATTATTGTTGTTATAATTATTATTATTATTGTTATTATTGTTATTATCATTGTTATTATTATTCTGTATCATATGCTTGTTATTATTTTATTACATATTTCTACTGATATGATATAATTCTCTTTACGAGTGAATATGAATCTTATTCTCATGAGTGGCATGCTCACGTCCACATTTTCCCAGTAACTCAAGGGCAATGTATACTACTTTGTTATCGTATATACTATGCATTAAGCTGTTTAGAGGAAACAGATTAAAAAATGTGTTACCTTGTAATATGGCCTCCTTGGCATTTTGGCTAATATCAAAGTGTAGTATCTGTTCCGATGGATACTACACCCTATAGCCGGGTGTTGTTTAGACCTTCGGGGCTTGATTTACGCCGGTCTATAGGTCTGCCCTGTGAAGTTCTAGGATGTCCACCCTCCCAGGCTTCGCCTCCCTTCTTTGGGGAGGAGTAAGTGTATTGCTTACTGCCTGAGGCGCCCCTACCGAAGAATGCCGACGGGGCTGCCCAGGCAATTTTTAAACCCCACTTTCCCGACCCGACCTTGGGTCACATCTTACTTATGGGAGTAAGATAAACCTGGCCTTGTGCCTAACTTCTGGAGAGGAGTAAATACATACTCTTTCTTTTGCTATTTTATTTATTATATTAAAGTGCACTGTGATTAGACTCACTTGTTTAAAAGAATGCTTTTGCCATTACTTTCATTCTGTAACCGTGTTGTTGGCTTATACTTACATTTAAATAATGGCTGGTAGGTGTTATAATTCTTATAATTCCATAGTAATAGTTAAAATATCGGTCGACATATATTATGTGGCTTTAATT
>OY744526.1:125214531-125457031 GCA_963556195.1 Sepiola atlantica | reverse complement strand
ATATCAGCCAATAGAACAGATTTATTAAAGTGATAATATGTTTAATCTCTTATGTCGCTCTGAAACAGACACAACGCATTTGATATTAACACTCAGTTTGATCAGAGAAAAGATGTGTGTATACATATTATACTGAAGCAAGATTACGCGTAATTAAGAACAATGTGCAAATTAACTGATTATGTATTACAAATATATGATTAAATTAATTTCAGAAAATATCGCAGATTTAAAATTAATGATATCATTGTTTTGTTTTAAGATTGAAACTGGTTGTATTCTCGTTAAATTATTCTTTAACAATGTATAACACGGATGAAATATTGATTGTATCAATAATGTACAAGATGACAAAGATATAACAGATATGCTGAGGGTACTTTATATACAATTCATGATAAAATACAGATGTGCACCCATAGAAGTGGAGACGATTTTAACAATTTTGAAAACAGGATATAAAAAATGGCTATTTTAAGTAGAACAGGCACGGAACGAGATGCAATAATGGCTTGACGAAATTTAGTCAGCCGAATAGTGGAAGGAAAATGAACATTTAAGTCCCAAGAGAACTCGTTAAGTTCCTTATTGCATCTACAGAAGTTGATTTCATTTGTCCTGTAACTAATGCAGTCTTGAAGTCGGCAGGTCTTTGCTGCTGCTGTTTTCCATCGAAGAGCATACGGCTATGAAGAAAACTTAATGTATCTCACTTGGGAAACGGATTGCAGAAAGCCTTTAATGGTGTTCCCAAGTTAAAAAGTGGAAATAAAATAAACATCACATTGATGAAAAATAAAAACATTAAACAGAAATATCAATTTGAAAATGAAAATCAATTTGTTTAAAACAGGCGAATTCAAGAAACACATAAACGTTGTACAGGTATTTACGCATTTAAACGATGATGTGAATTCTAGTTAAATGCAAATGCTCCTAGGTCAACACACATACTGGCACACATGACACACGTTTATATATATATATATATATATATATATATATGCATATACGTATATATATATATATGTACACATATGTATACATATACACATATATATATATACATATACCTATATATACGCATACACATATATATACATATATATATACACAAAATATACATATATATATACATATCTGTACATATATATATATACATATATACATATATATACATATATATATATATATATATATATATGTATATATATGTATATATATACATATATATATACACATATATAAATATATATATATATATATATATTATATCATATATGTATATATCTATACATATATATGTATATATATGTATATATTTATAAATATATATATATATATATATATATATATATATATATATATACATACATATAAATGCCAGTATACTAAAATAATATGCCCTTAATAGAGTTAAGATACATATTTATATACACTAAATGTACAAAAGCAAATACATTCTGAACTGTTTACACTTTATTTGTCATTAATTAAGGGTATGCCTACATATCAACCAAACCATTCCATTATCACATAACTACAGTGTAAATCTATATGCATGAGTTGATGAAGTGTGTGCGGTACGCTGATGAAAAATTCATACCAGTAAAATACATAGCCCTATTGTGCTAACGTTTGATGATGATAAAAGTGTAACATTTTGGGAATTTCATTTCTTTTGTACATTTAGTTTATATGACTTTTCATCTTAACCCTATTAAGGGCATATGCTTTCAGTATACTGGCATTAATCATGGAATGTCACTACTTTTGTAAAGGCTATGCATCAATACAATGGTCATTTTTGAGTTTTTTTGGAATTTTCGGGAAAACTAAGGTATATAGTAACTGAAATTAAAATGTCATCAACTAGTTCCTAGAACCTCTACATCTGTCAAACATCAGCTCAATCCATCAAATAGTTGATGATATACAGGGTGGCACATACGTACGTACACACAGATAACATGATTTCATGATTGAGGTTTCTGGATCTCTGGGTTGCCTTGACTAATGATGCGTAAATTTTTACACACTTATAGAACCTATCAAATAAAAATTGTGTCCAAAGTTTGAACTTATTTGGTTTATTGGTTTCTAGGTTATGATTGATCAAATGAATTAGATTTCCAGCATAGCCCATTCTTGAGCTCTGTTAAGGGATAGGGCGCGTTCGCGCCTCCCTTCATATATATATATATATATATATATGAAGCTAAAAAAAAAATCAAGATGAAGAAAAAAAAAAACGGAAGGTATTTTGAAATATTTTATTAAATGTTTCGAAATATTTTTATTTTTATTTTGATTTAATTACTCGCATCGAATACATGGTTTTTGAAGGCTTGTTTGCCTCTATATTTATATTATATATATATATATATATATATATATATATATATAAATACAATGAGTTTCACAATGGTTTATTCCACCTATTACATCATATAATGTAATAACTTAATGACTGTACGCTTACTTTTAGCAACATATCCTTTGAAGTAATTTAAATCAGTCCCATCTTAATGAGTATTACAGTCTGCCATTAACACACGTACTGAATATATTTTATCGGATTATACATTGTGAATGTAAGGCCCATTCTCTATATCAGAAGATATTACAATATGCGCTTCGGCAAATATGCTTACATTTGTAACATGTTGTTAAAATGTGTATTGGAGAATACAGTGAATATGGTAGAATAAATCTTCTGAATAGATATGATATTTACCACGCAAATTATTCAAGGTGCACGGATAAATTCAACAATCTAAATTTAACATGCAAATTCTATGAAATGTTTGTACAAGAAAATAGACAATTCTATTATCATGTTTTAATCAAAGGCTCATAATTATATCGAATTTTTCGTAAACAATCTAACATGACGTGTTAGAGATTATGATGTAATCATGTATGTAATATATATATATATATATATATATATATATATATATATATATATATATATATATATACATATATATATATATATATACATATATATATATATATATATATATATAAACATATATATACACTTATTCAAAAATAATATATTTCAAATAAGCCTATATACACATGCGTTTATTGTCAAACTTACAATCATACGTATGGGAGGACACAATATCTGCAGTTAACACGCACACACACACACATATTTATATATATATATATATATATATATATATATATATATATATATTATCCTATCCATACACATTATGAGGTGATATATTATAGTTTGTATATATATTTTCTATTTACTTCAACAGTGCCTAAAACGTGAGTATAGCTCAGTGGTAAAGTATGAACATATATGTGGGGAAATAAAGAGTAACTTTCGGGCCTCATCTCGCAGAGAATGATGAGGCTAAATGTACAGTTGTGCTCCTTAAACCATGTTCCTTGTTGTTTACAGACTGATACAGATATACTTTTGATAAAAAGTATGTATACATAAATGTAAGTTTGTATATGTGTGTATACATTAACTTTTAGCTAATTAAGTGTAGCGTTACATCTGTTTTCGTATATATATATATATATATATATATATATATATATATATATATATATATAAATATTATATAAAGATAAATGACAGAAGGGGATAAACATGCACGAATGACACATTTATTTCAATTTCGAGTGTTCAATGCAATCTATACTCGGTAATAAAAGTATGTTTATTATTCTTTCCTTAACCCAAGGCTTTTCCAAAGATCACAAACTTATAATCAGAAGAATAAAATAGATAGATGAATTTAAATAAATTTGTCATTTGTGCATGTTTATTTCTCTTCTTTCATCTATCTTTATAATTGTACTCGTATATTGAGCTTAAATTATTTCACTATAGGTTATATTTACTAAAAGTGCAGTTTTAGTTTCATATTTGATTATATATATATATATATATATATATATATATATCAACATGTGTTTGCCTGTATAAATATATATATATATATGTATATATATATATATTATTGTTTGTATACATTATGATCTTTTTCAGTCTATACCAATATATTGAGAGTTTGTCGGGTCGTATATTCTATGCATATTTGTATATGTGTATATGTTTTGTTTTGTGCATTTTTACACGCGGTTGATTTGGTTTATTTAAAAAACATTTCCAGTGAAGACAATTGTTTTAATATACCAATATTTCAGATTTTCATTAGCTCGTTAAGCACAAATTTCATAAGATTTTAGGTATTAGTAGTAGTAGATTTTAGTGTGTAAATTACTATATAACGTTGTAGTTTTAAGGGCAATGTTTTAATATTATTTTATTATTATTATTTTTATTACTTATATATATATATTAGAAAATTAAAACTGAATTGTTTAGTACATTTGATTATTGGGAATGCGTCATTTGATCAGTGTATTCTGAAAGCCTTTTCTCCTCTTTTTAAATCTTACACTTCAAGATAAGACCACTATTTTTGTGTCACTACTATATACTTGAACACCCTTTTTCTATTTGTAAATTTTCTAGCGGTAAATTGCCTTATGCAAGTGATAAGTCAGCGATATTTTGGATTTTGTTAGTATCACTAGGAATTTAAACTTCATTCACTACATTTGTTAACATGCCCCAAATCTTCTTCAGATTATATATATATATATATATATATATATATATATATATATATATATATATATATATATATATATATATATATATATGATCGACTCTCCCGTCGGTTTTGACGCATCAAATTCCGTTAACCCTGGTTATTGAACCTTGTGTTTAAGTCGCAAATGATTCTTCAGCCTTGCGGGTTATTCGGAGTAAAGTCCACAGAGTGTGCATAAGTGTAAATCATTTGAGAATATGGCTTGCACAGCAGAATATATTTTGTTTATTTACCTTGTTTTATGACGTGTAACACTTCTCGATGATTTAGTATACCTGATGTAATTATAGCATGCCGTCCTCCATTTATTACGATCAATTTCTGTATTCTGAAAGAAAACATGGTAATATTCGTATCTATGAGGTTACTTTTTAGCCTTTGTATCTAAGCAACGCGTTCCCCACGTTCTAATAGCCACCGTTTAGTAGACCATGCAGGATAATTTTCGGAAGAGTGTAATTGTCCATACGTATGACATCACAGGCCCAACGGTATTGTGATCTCATGATAAAATACTGAATACTATCAATACTACACATGGTAAAAAGGTCAGCATTGACCATCTCCTAACGAAGGGTGATTCCACAAACCTCTCGGAATATATCCAACTGTTGCGAAATATATCACCCTGTTGTATGCACTTCCTTGACAATGTCCAATACTCTGAGCCATGCAAAAGAATTACAAAAACTATAGTCCTGTGGACTTGAATCTTAGTTTCAAGCCTTATCCCTCGATCTCTGCAGAGCCGATGACGAAGCTTCACAAATGCGCAAGTCCAAGAACAGCACGAGTGGCGTGCGCTTGCTCTATAGTCAGTGCAATAATTCGATCAGATATGCACTCAGAAAGCGATGCAAGAGTACGAGCTTAACACCTGGATGCTGTGATTTGGCCTACCACCACCCACTTCCAATAAATCATAGCTGTGTTCGACTTCCGTCAATTGGGATATGCCGGAAGACGAGTTTCGCTAAGTGCCGCTATGTCGATGATATATTTTTTTCAATTCAAAACATAAAAGTGTTGTTTTCTCTCTGGCGGATCGTTGTTATATTGAATTGTTCGAACGTGAAAAAATCGCAAGAAATGTGTTGTATTTTGAATTGTGTTTACTACATGATTGGATACCCAGCCAACTGTAGTTTGCTGCCAAACTTGATATGGGCATGCGCTGTTGACAACTTTTTCGCCTCCTTCCCAGCTAAAGAGAAAAGCAGTGCTGATCTTAAATGTGTCGGCTATGTCGCCAATAGCAGACACGACCCGCACAATTTCTCCCATGTATTGTGCGAAAAGTGTCATATATATATATATATATGTATATATATATATATATATATATATATATATATATATATATATATATATATATGTATATATAGATATATATATATATATATATATATATATATATATATATATATATATATATATATATATATATATATTATATGGTACAGTTCCAACGCTCAACCTTAAATAACGGTGTACGTTAACCTGGAACGTATGCCGAGAAAAATCAGCAGAAAAGTTTGAAGCACCTATTAAATCTCCTAAAGAACACCACACCGCCGACAGAATGTTCATTTGACTTTATTAACAAACGTCAGGAGGTATGAACCCGTTTTTTATTGGAATAAAATAAAAACCCTGCAAAGTATACCCTAGACTAACTCATGATGAATAAAGATGGGTAAACCATACAACGTAAAAATAAGTACATCTAAATAAGGATAAGTACATTTAAATCGTAAACTTACCCCGAGCATTACGAACCCAGAGCTTGCATATCCCAAGTCTCGTGTAAGAACCCCACGAATCCGGTACGCCCTTAGTCTACCCCTAAGTATCCACTGAATATGTTACCCACATCTCACCCTGCCATATTAGGTTCACCTAAAAACCTATGCTCCCACCTTTCATCGATCAAATTAAGGAAAGCAATTATTAACTAATCTTATTTAGCTCACAACAAACGATGAAACAATCCTTTCCAAAAACATTCACCGAATCTATCGCCTCTACAGATCTCTATAAGTAGCTGTTCTTTTTCTCATTAGTTTCAGAAGTTTTTTTCGTGATTCTTAACTAATTAAACATACAACATAAGCTATAACCACTCCTTTGTTTTATAAACACGAATGTGCAATTCCATCTACTTCTCTGGCGACTAGCAAAAAGCGTCAAAAGAACGCATCAATTAATAGGTCAAGGCAAACGCAATATTTATAATCCGGAAAAAAGATGTGGGTGGACACTTCGTATGTTAACGCAAAATGCCACAAAGTATGTGACCTAAAAATATATTATCGTTCAGAGATAAGTCGGTTTATAAGCGCCGAACTACCCCAATGTAATCAAGACATTAGACTTATCAGAACGCAAGCAAACGCGACGGAAGCATGTTAAATTCTAGACTAAGCAAATTCTGCATTTAAAACAACGCGTCATCTAGCAATGTTGACATATGTAAACTTAAAAATTACACGCAAAGCCGGCTGCAAATTTTCCTTTGTGAAGCAGCCAACCACACATTCATTTTGTTGTGGGTGACGTGCCTCAGAATGGCTTGATCGATGATAAGATAAGGCAAGGACATATGAGGCGAGCCACCGATATATTGACGACATTAATGTGAGTTTCGGTAACCTGACCATAAGGCTGTACACTAAATCTAAAGCAAGCTACTATATTAATGCAGACTCGTGTACACTTCGGGTTTTACAAATTATTAAGCACCTCTGGCTGATTATATGCTGTATTCAGAAGACAAACGTTATACAAAGTAATACTTGTTAGAATGCTGGCTCGACACAACAGTGTATATTCAGTAAACTGCACAGCCGAATTAAAGACCCGGAAATAACTCTGAGTAATGGATGTTATCATATTAAATATAGTATTTAGGCGCATGGACGTCTATGCGCCGAATATACAGGTTCACCAGACTCGTTTCCTTCGGTATATCGAACAGTTAATGTATAATGCTCGCGTGGTTATCGAATCAGGAGACTGAAATGCGATCTTTAGAGTCGTACTAAGCATAATCAGGATGCAAAAACATTCGTAAGTTTGTCGATAGTTTGATGTTGTCGACAGGTTCTAAAATGATGAGCTATGCTACAATGGCATACTCATGGACAGCTACACACGGCTCTGATTCAATAAACATTTCTAGTAATATTTATCTGTGTTTTATTAGGAAACTTCGCTTTAGGGCGCCTAAGATGTCTACGTTTTCATAATATAGGTTATACCAACCATAATCTTATATGTGTCTGTGTAAACGTATATAAGTAAACACGTACGATAACTAATGGTCGGATACTCAGAACATCGTTGTTTGAAGTAAAGCGTTACCAGGAACAAATGTTAATGAAATTAAACCATTAACTGTAGGAGAGGTATCATTCAAAATACTTAGTAAAGACCCATTATAAACGTGAGTAGATTTTTTTTTTAGTTGAACTTAGTCTTAAAATAAATGTGTTGTACGGTATCGGTGATTTGTACACGATGTGTATCTGAGGTCACCGTTCAGTTTTACTTCATCACTCGCTTTGTAATACAACTTCTTGTTGTAGGACGGGTCAAGAAACGTGTTTAAATTGCTACGTAAGAGCACAGGTCTTAGCAGTAGGAGTATAGACGTTCGGTCTTTAACAATGTAAAACGCAGAGTATACAAATTCTGGGCCAAGTGTTTAGCCAATCACATCTAGCCTGTCCTTCTTAAGTTGGTTAGCCTTGGGAGGGCTTGTCCGATAGAGAAGTGAAAAGTCAACACTTTAGCTGCGCTGATCAATTTATATCAGGCCAAATTATTCTATAAATTGTTCTTATCGGCATTTGGAGGCTGTTTTGTCTACGACCATGTTAAGACCACTGCATTCGGTATTCCAAACCCAATGCAGTGTTCTTAACATGGTCGTAGACAAACCGCCTCCAAATGCCGATAGGAAAACTTATAAAAACACAGGTGCACTGATGAAGTCGAGGTCGAAGGCTTTCAATCAGTTCTGATCTATTTCTCCGGTCTGCTTAATTTCACCAATTCTATATGTGATTTTGCTACAACTCTTTCTTTGTCAACTAAATGCAAATCTGGTCCGACGAAGCATGATATGTTGGTAGTACATCCAAGTACTGTTCCTAGCCCTACGATAACGCAGTGCTTGTTACGAGCATTGCTTAGATTAGAGTTGTCGACCGAGAAATCAGAATGTATGCGTTTTTTTTTTATTCTGGAGAGAGTACACCAAGTAAGCCTTTCAAGTTGGAAAAGCGAGTACTTAGATAAGACGGAAACTTTGTTATAAGACCCAGCTGTTGTCCCAAAATGCATTACTCTGGTAATGACGAGGAGGGGTGAGTCGAGATGCTTAAATTGAAATAATAAATTTGACATGTGTGAAGCTCTGCTTGATATGGGCTCTAGTACCTGGTTTAGTTTCAAAGTGCCTTCATGTTTTTAAATTAGTATCTCCAACACACATGTATGTATAAATATATATATATATATATATATATATATATATATATATATATATATATATATATATATATATATACATATATATATAAATATATGTATATACATGTATATATTTATATATATATATACACACACAAACCAACACCCACACACACACATATATATATATATATATATATATATATATATATATATATATATATATAATAATATTGATAAATAAATATTTATTAAATATTTTAATACCTACAGACATCGATGTTTCATGCTAACGCAATCTTCAGTGTAGGAATTTATTCTCAACGGTCGGTGGGCGCGAACCCTGATCACAAATCACCACTGATTCGTAGCCAATTAGTTAGTAAATATAGAGGAATTTAAATGTAAATAGCGAGATTTACCCAAGCAGTTTAGAGTGATCTACGAACGGCGTTCGGATCGTGCATGTAGCTATTTGCACTGCTTGTTATTAAAGTCACTCAAGATTTCTGGAGTTTCAGCTAATTATATTTTGTTTGATACTGCATTATTCAATTTCAGATCATCTATATATCATAAATATTACTTGATAAAGCATGAGTAAAATTAGTTTGGTTTCTCATTGTTTTTCGATTTTCATTTGTTTGAACATCAGGTAATTTTCTACAGTTAAACCGATTGTCTTATACAGAGGTTGACATTATATAGCAGCGGCTTTTCTCTTTCCCATAGTACAAAACAGTTTCATATATGTACCTAACTCATGCATGTTTTGAGAGACTCTGCATGAATTACCGCTTCAACTGAAGAAAAGTCGTCTTCTCTGCAGTTATTACTAGATAAACAAAATACATTGTATTGGTACGTGTGTAATAGTATATATATATATATATATATATATATATAAATATATATATATATATATATATATATAAATATATGTATGTATATATATATATATATATATATATATATATAGTTTTAATAACACACATATACACATATATATATATATAGAGAGAGAGGGACAGAGACATAGAGAGAGAGAGAAATTAAAGCATGTACTCGCTATAACACTCAGACATATTGAATATTGCAATGTATATGAAGTTGTATTACAAAGTTAAGAGTATATATATATATATATATATATATATATATATATGTGTGTGTGTGTGTGTGTGTGTGTGTGTGTATATATTATATCTATATTCCAATAGTAAAAAAGTAACAATCAATACATAGTCACTCCTATCACTTGTAATATCATTTTTTTAGTGAATGTCGCCAAACGCCAACCACCACATTTTTCTAGCTGGTATTTAAACATAGATCGATATGTATACTGATGAGTTCTTGAAAAAAAATATATTCAATTATCAAAGACAAAATCAATCAATAATGATGCCATTCATATGTCCTTCCAATGTATTGATCTGCATATGTCGCTAAGCGGAAAAAACAATACTTTTCTAGATATTCTTTCAATATATATGCATATATATGTTTATGTGTTCTTAAAAAAAAAATATATTAAATAATGTACTACATGTATTATAAGCTTCGAAACCGCCCCACACACAAACCCATATATATATATATATATATATATATATATATATATATATATATATATATATACACATATATGTGCATTTAAAAGTTAAAAGAGATAATCAATCCAAAATCATGGCGTTATATGTTTTTCAATGAACGTCCGCAACTATATTTTCCCGCTGTGATTTCTATATATATATATATATGCATATATATTTGTATATATATTTATATGTGTGTAATATATATAAATATATATATATATATATATATAAATATATATATATACATATACATATATACATATACATATATATATATATATATATATATTTATGGGTTCTTACAACAAAAAATTATGTATATATATATATATATATATATATATATTAGAAAGTACAGATGGAAAAGTATAAGTGTTGTCGTTAAACGCGACATGTAGATTAATACACTGATAACATGCATGGTTATCAACCGAGTGTGTTCTTTTGTCTATCATAGTGCACATATACTATCTATACATATACTTATCGGTGTAATACATCTTCACAGCTTGCTATTTTCAATACTCTCGGGTATTATAATGTGTACATTTTTCGATATATATTTTTGTAAGAATCCATAAATATATATATATATATATATATATATATATATATATATATATATAGAGAGAGAGAGAGAGAGAGAGAGGGAGAGAGAGAGAGAGAGAGAGAGGGAGAGAGAGAGAGAGAGATAGGGAGAGAGAGAGAGAGGGAGACAGAGGGAGACAGAGTTGGATAGATCGGGAATAATAACTGAAATATATATTTAAGCATACACTCGCTATAATCTCATCTCACTTCAATATATACTAGCGGGGATACCCGGCGTTGCTCGGGGTCATACAGATATATAATTGAAGAAAAATCGGGTGTGTAACATCTTTATATTAACACCTATTTCTGCCCCTATCTCTATAGCCGTCTCTTTATCTTTCTACCTTTCTCTTCCCTGGTCGCCCCATTTCACCACCACTTTCTAATTTAGCCTTTTGCGAAAGCTGTTTCTTCCTCACCATTTCTCCTACGTTGCCCAGGGTAATAGTATTACATATTTCTATAAAAAGTAACACCTCTATCTGCGCCTTCTATATAGGTACTTATCTCCGCCCGGTGTTGATACTATATACGTATCTATCTCCACCCCGGTGCGCATACTATATACGTACCTATCGCCGTCCCATTGCACATACTATATACGTACCTATCGCCGCCCCAGTGCTGATACTATATGCACCAATCGCCGCCCCGGTGCAAATGCTAAATAGTACCTATCGCCGTCCCGGTGTGAATGCTAAATACGTACTTATTGCCGCCCCGGTGTGCATGCTACATAAGTACCTATCGCTGCCCTAGTGCGAATAATTAATATGTACATATTGCCGCTTTGGTGCGAATGCTAAATACTTACTTATAACCGCCCCAGTGCAAATGCAAAAAATGTACTTTTCGCTGTTACGGTGCACGTGCTATATACGTACCTATCACTTGCTGTGTATGTACCTATCACCGCCCCGGAGCGCATGCTATGTACGTACTTATTGCCGCCCATGTGCACATGCGATAAACGTAGCTATCGCCACTCCTGAATTCTAAATATGTACTCATCGCCGCCCTGGTTCGGAAGCTAAATTCGTACATATCGCCGCCCCGGTGAGAATGCTGAATACGTACCTTTCGCCGCCCCGGTGCGCGTGCTATATAGTTCCTATCGCCGCCCCGGTGTGCATGCTATATATGTACTTATCGCTTCCCCAGAGCGCATGCTAAATACATACCTATCACCGCCCGGTGCGCATGCTATATACGTTCCTATCGCCACTGCTGAATGCTAAATATGTACCTATTGCCGCCGCGGTGCGAATGCTAAATAAGTACCTTTCGCCGCCCCGGTGCAAATGATAAATACGGTCATATCGCCGCTAAAAATTTCCCCGACCCCCTAATCTATCCAGCCCCCCCCCTTAATTTTGTTTTTACTTTCCCTTAACCCTGAGAAATATTTTTAGTTTCAAAAATAAAAAAAGTAAAAAAATTGGGGCCGACCCCTACAAAGTTTGTCCTGAACCCTAAAAATTTCCCCGACTCCCTATATCTCCAGCCCCCCCCCCCCCACTTTTTTTTACTTTCTCCCAAACCTGAGAAATATTTTTAGTTCAAAGAAGAAAAAAAGAAACAAATTTGGCCCGACCCCTGAAAAGTTTGTCCTGACCCCTAAAAATTCCACCCCCCAATCTCTCAAGGCCCCCCTAACATTTTTATTATCTCTCCCAACCCTGAGAAATATTTTAAGTTTAAAAAAAAAAGAAAAAATTTGGCCCGACTCCTAAAAAGTTTAGCCTGACCCAAAAAATTTTCCCCGAACCCTCAATCTCTCCAGCACCCCCAACTTGTTTTCATTCTCCCGCAACCCTGAGAAATATTTTAAGTTCAATAAATAAAATAAAATAAAAATTTGGCCCGACCCCTAAAATTTTCCCCGACCCCTTAATCTCTCCAGCCCCCATTCCCCAACTTGTTTTCACTCTCCTGAGAAATATTTAAAGTTAAAAAAAAAAATATTTGGCCCGACCCCTAAAAAATTTGGCCTGACCCCTAAATTTTCCCCGACCCCTAACTACTCCAGCCCCCCCCCCAACTTTTTTCACTTCCCACAACCCTAAGAAATGTTTTAAGTTAAAAAAAAAGAAGAAAAAAAATTGGCTTGATCCCTAAAATTTTCCCCGACCCCTCAATCTCTCCAGCCTCCCCCAACTTTTCTTCACTCTCCCCCAACCCTGAGAAATATTTTGAGTTCAAAACAAAAAAAATTAAAAAAATTTGGCCTGCCCCCTAAAAAGTTCGCCTTACCCCTAAAATGTTCCCCGACCACTCAATCTCTCCAGCACCGCATCCAAACTAATTTTCACTCTCCCCCAACCCTGGGTAATATTTTGAGTGAAAACAAAAAAAAAAGAAAAAAAGTTGGCCTGACCCCTAAAAAGTTCGGCCTGACCCCTAAAATTTCCCCCGACCCCCTAATCTCTCCAGACCCCCCCCCAACTTTTTGTCAATCTCCCACAAACCTTAGAAATATTTTGAGTTCAAAAAAAAAAAAAAAAAAAAATTTGGTCTGACTCCTAAAAAGTTACGCGTGATCCCTAAAACTTTCTCCGACCCCTCAATCTCTCCAGCCCCCCCCCATCCCAACTAATTTTTCACTCTCCCCCAACCCTGAGAAATATTTTGAGTTCAAAAAAAAAAAAAAAAAAAAATTTGGCCTGACCCCTAAAAAGTTCAGCATGACCCCTAAAATTTTCCCAAACCCGTTAATTTCTCCAGCAGCCTATCCCAACTTATTTGTCACTCTCCCCCAACCCTGAAAAATATTTTTAGTTCAAAAAAATGAATAAAAGAAATTGGCCTGACCCCTAAAAGATTCGGCCTGACCCCTAACAATTTCCCCGACCCCCTAATCCTTCCCCCCCGACCTTGTTTTCACTCTCCAACAACCCTGAGAAATGTTTTAAGTTTAACAAAAAAAAATTTTGCTTCATGCATAAAAAATTTGGCCTGACCCCTAAAATTTTCCCCGACCCCCTTATCGGTTCTAACCCTAACCCTACCCCCCCCCCCGCCCCGAGCTTTATTTTGACTATCCCACTACCCTCAGAAATATTTTAAGTTCTAAAAGAAAAACAAACAAAAAATTGGGCCCGACCCCTAAAAAATTTGGCCCGGCCCCTAAAGTTTTCCCCGACCCCCTAATTTCTCCAGCCCCCCCCCCCCCCAACTTTTTTTCACTCTTCCACAACCCTGAGAAATATTGTAAGTTCAAAAAAATATATATTTGTATACATATTAAATAAGGGCTCAATTAGTGATATTAAATAAATAAATAATAATGCTCCGCCATTGTTTTCACTACTATTTATATACATATTAAATAACGTCTCAATTAGTGTAATAAACGGAATAAATAATTATGCTCGCCATTGTTTTCACTAATAAGTGTTTACATATTAAACAACGTCTCAATAAGTGAAATTAACGGAACAAATAATTATGCCCCGCCATTTGTATACATATTAAATAACGTCTAAATTTGTTGAATTAAAGAATAACTATTTATGCTCCGCCATTATTTGCACTCATATTTATATAAATATTTAATAACGTCTCAATAAGTGAAATTAACGGAACAAATAATTATGTCGTCATTGTGTTCACACATAGTTGTATACATATTAAATAACGTCTGAATTAGTTGAATCAAGGAATAAATATTTATGCTCCGCCATTGTTTGCACTCATATTTTTTATACATATTAAATAACGTCTCAATTAGTTTAATTAACGGAATCAATAATTATGCTGCCAATTGTTTTCACTAATATTTGTATACATATTAAATAACGCCTCAATCAGTGCAATTAACGCAATGAATAATAATGCTCCGCCATTGTTTTCACTGATATTTGTATACATATTACATGATGTCTTAATTAGTGAAATTAAATGAATAAATAACTATACTCCGCCATTGTTTTCACTGATAGTTGTATACGGGTCCCATGATGTCTCAATCAGGTAAATTAACGGACTAAATCATTATGATCCGCCATTGTTTTCACTAATATGTGTATACATATTAAATAATGTCTAAATCAGTGAAATTAACGGGACAAATAATCATGCCCCGCGATTGTTTTCACTCATATTTGTATACATATTCAATAACGTCTACATTAGTGGAATTAACGGAATAAATAATTATGCTCGACCATTCTTTTCACTCATATTTGTATATTATTAAATGATGTCTACATTAGTGAATGTTACGGAATAAATAATTATGCTCCGCTATTGTTTGCACTAATATTTGTATACATATAAAATCAGAGAAATTAATGGAAACAATAATTATGCTCCGCCATTGTTTTTATTAATATTTGTATACACATTTAATAACGTCTCATTCAGTGAAATTAAATGAAGGAATAATTATGCTCCGCTATTGTTTTGCCTAATATTTATATACATATAACATAACGTGTCAATTAGTACAATTAAAGGCATAAATAATCATGCACCGCCATTGTTTTTACTAATATTTATATACATATTAAATAACGTCTCAATCAGTTAAATTAAAGGAATACATAATTATGCTCCACGATTGTTTTCACTAATATTTATATACATATTAAATAACGTCTCAATTAGTGTAATTAACGGAATAAATAATTATGCCCCGCCATTCTGTTCACTCATATTTGTATACATATAAAATAACGTCTGAATTAGTTCAATTGAGAAATACATATTTATGCTCCGCCATTGTTTGCACTAATATTTGTATACATATTAAATAACGTCTCAATTAGTTAAATTAACGGAATAAATACTTATGTAATGCCATTGTTTTCACTAGCATTTGTATACATATAAACCACTGTCTCAATCAGTGAAATTAAATGAATCAGTAAGTATGCTCCGCCATTGTTTTCACTAATATTCATATACATATTAAATAATGTATCAATTAGTGAAATAAACGGAATAAATAATTATGATCCGCTTTTGTTGGCACTAATATTTATATACATATTATATTTTAAGAGCATCGACGCTTCTCTTTAGACTATTGTGACCGTGGAAATGAGGGAAAATCAGTACCATGGATTTTAGTAGTGCTCTGGAGGCCTCCTTAATTTTCTAAGTACGCGACGTTGTCCGGGAAAATTGCTCAATATCCTAGATAGAGCTACTGTGCAAATGAAAAAGAAAATGGATCAGTAAGGAGGTGCTTTTGGTGCTTTTACAATTTAGGACCCGGAAGCCTCTGCAGAATAGGGACCATGGGTACTTCTCCAGTATAGGGACCATCGGGATTCTACAGTATAGTGCCCAGCACCGGGGGTGCTTCTATAACATAGAACATAGAGACTTCTGAAGAATAGGGGCCATAGGTGCTTCTCCAGTATAGGTACCAGAGGTGCTTGTACAGTATAATACCCAGCACCGGGGGTGCTTCTACAAGATAGAACACAGAGGCTTCTGCAGATTAGGGACTATAACCCGACACTTTTCACCTAGGCTGTGGCGGATGTTTAAAATAGAAACATTACGAGTCGTCATCATTTACATCGGCGTCGGTATGCCTTATCATTGGAGCAGTGTTCGAATCATCTCGTTATTACATGGTGAATTGGGCAAACACACACGCGTTCTTTTACGAGTCCCTTCACTCTGACGACCATTACAATACTGAATTCATTTCATTCGTTTTACGATTTCTTATATACAGAACTATTAAACAAACTAGCAGGGTTAATCGGCTTTACCCAGGTTTGAATGAGGAACCCTATGCCCGTTTGCACTTAGGCGTTTCAGATGTGCTGTGTCCGACTTACATTGTGAACAAGCAAGTTGGAATAAATGTCCGCATGCAAAAATTACAAACACGTTTTTGTCTGCAAAATATACTTAGTGTTATAATAACAAACATGGTGGATCCATTCCATAACTAACATACAAGATAGGCTAAACTTCTACACTCTTATCTGTTCAATTCCATTCAGATACTAGCTTTCCACCCCAGAAGCATCCCTCAAACAAAAATACTCCAATGTCACATGATCAATACAACGAACTACAGGTTTTTCGAGACTTATACTTAACCGTTAAAAGTTAACATATATAAAACGATCTTTCAATATATTTTGGTTTGATAACCCAGCCTCGGTTATTCGAAATTCGCACGTGTGACCCTTGCCTCTCACCATGCTCACAATATTACACCGCAGAGTAGTAATATTATAAATCGCCGCTAGTCACCTATCATGGTGACATAAATAATGACATTTATCAATTTGCTGAATTCAAATACCAGATGTATTAACTAAATACCTAATCGCCAAATCAGATAAAGAAGAGCAATAGAGCAGGGTATTTAAAGATCGAATAAGATCAATTCATAAATAATAGTAAATAAGGGAGTGCGATGAAATTTTTGGAAACTATCGGATTAAATATTTAACATAATTTGATATTTTGTATCATTTGGATTGTTTCTTTCCTAACATTTCGACCGATGTAACCACCGACCTTCTTTAGATGCATCGTTCCGAACTCGAGAATCCGAATATATCTATACGGAATTTCAAACTTAACTATTTACTTAATCCACGTATGTATGAAGTAATTTTTATATCACTCTTTATATCGCCTATCGAATTGAACCTTCTACTTCCTGGAGGCTATAACATAGAACTGATTGTAAGCCAACGCCTTTATTCGGTACACCACGGATTCCACATAAACATTCTCGAGTTCGAAAATATGTCCCTGAAGAAAGTCGATGGTTACATCGGCTGAAACGTTGTGAAAATAACAATCAAGATAAGAACAATAGTTCGAATCATACAAATGATTCTAATTATTAATCCTAATGTAAAAAATGTCAAAACAGAATTTGATTTTTTTTATTGATATTGTGTTTATAGTGCAAATGTTCAGTGTAAAGATAGTGCTTGCTATTTGCCTATACTTATTTAGCTATTTGCATATTCTGATTCAGCTAGTTGCCTATTCTAATTTGCCTATTTGCATATTCGCCTATGGTCATCTGACTATTAGCCTATTCTTCTTTAGCTATTTGCCTATTCTAATTTGCCTATTCCGATTTGGTTATTTGACTATTCTAATTTGCCTATTCTGGTTTGTCTATTTGACTATAACCATCTGGCCATTTGCCTATTCTTATTTAGCTATTCACCTAATCTGATTTGGCTATGTGCCTATTCTGGTTTGGTGATTTGCCTATTCTGATTTAGATGTTTGCCTATTCTAATTTGCCTATTTGCCTATTCAGATTTGGCTATTTGCATATTGTCATGTGGATGTTTGCCTATTCTTATTTAGCTATTTTCCTATTCAACTTTGTCTATTCTGATTTGGCTATTTTCCTATGGTCATCTTGCTATTTGCCTATTCTGATTTAGCTATTCGCCTATTCTAATGTGCCTATCTGCCTATGCTTATTAAGCCATTTGCCTATTCTGATTTGCCTATTAGCCTATTCTGATCTGGGTATGGTAATCTAGCTATTCGCCTATTCTAATTTGCCTATTAACCTATTCTTATTTGGCTATTTAACTATAGTCATCTGACGATTTGCATATTCTTATTTAGCTATTGACTATTCTAATTTGGCTATTCTTATTTGGCTATTTGCCTATTATTATCTGGCTATTTACGTATTCTGAGTTGGCTATTTGCCTATTCTTATTTGCCTATTCTGATTTAGCTGTTTGTCTGTTCTAACTCGCCTATTTGCCTATTCTAATTTGCCTATTTGCCTATGGTTGTATGACTATTTGCCTATACTTATTACGCTATGTGCCTATTCTGATTTAGCTATTATAAGATGACTCATATTTGTGAAAGAGTTTATTTATAGATTAGATTCATTAGGTACTTCTTTTAGATGATTAAAGTTGGATTAGTTCCTTACAGTTGGGCACACGCACTCTCACACACACATCGGTTTACACTCACAGACTTACAGCCTTATCAGCGTACACTCCTAGCTATTTGGTAAATTATTTTAAGAAATTTGGCAATAGGCAAAAGGTACAGTTGGGGTTGTTAAGAGGTATGTGTTGGCTCGACCAGACAGGGCAATATTATGGAAAAAAGGAGGGGGTTAAATTTATTATATTCTAACTAGGTATACGCCTTCAAAAGTAAATAGGCAATGGCATTTGTTTTTATTAATAATAGTGGAGGGAACAGTATGGTGTGAGCCATTAACGATTTGAGGTAGAAGGGATGACCGTTAAAATAAGTAAGTGCAATAACAGTAATAATGATAATAATACTAATAGTAACAATAAGAACAATGATAAAGATCATGAGAATAGTGATCATGATAATAATATTAATAATAATTGGGGTAGAAACGCTGAAGAGCATAATCATACCAATCCTAATTATATTTGTAATGATAATACTAATAATAATAATGATAATAACAATAATACCATTAGTGATAATTATAGTGATGATACTATCTATGATAGTAATACTATCTATAATAATGATAATGTAGGATAAATCGTAGTATTAGAGTGGGATTAGCCTTATATACGGTTTTCATTTTCACATTATTTATATACTTTAACAAAGGAACACATCCTAGATATACAGGAGAATTGATCGAACTATGGTCCCATCGCAGCCTCTCAGATTAGTGGCAGCATACCACTTCATTAGTTTCCTCTAAGCTAGGAGGAGTTTAGAGTTGGTTAAAGTGCAAGGATAATATCTTATTTGTGCTGTGATTAATAATAATAATAATAATAATAATAATAATAATAATAATAATAATAATAATAATAATAATAATAATAATAAATAATAATGATATTATTAAGAATAATTATAATTGGTGGGATTTAATTGATAGGAAGAAGAGGTTTCCAATTCTACGTTACTTTTTCCCGATGATATGAGGGACTTATATAGGTTTTTTAGAGTTATTCAATGCTAAAACATATCATCCCATCTGGGAATGTACAGAGAAGATATCCGGCGTCTGCTCATGAGTTGCGGTGGGGTTTTGGGTTACGGTAATATGGAGATTATAAGAGAGCTATAGGTTCAGGGCTTATGGGAGTGGGGGGTCGAGTTGAGGGAACTAAGTATTAACTATAGACAGTATGGCCGCTTGGGTGCATCAAGGGGGATGGGATCCTCTAAAGTGGTAATTGATCTAAATATCGAGATGTTATTACGGGTTGAGAGGTGGTATTAGTAATGTGGATTTATAGAATATACTTATATATTGGTGGTGGTTTGCATGTACAAACTTGGGGTATCTTGAGGTAACTTGGCTAATTCTTACCTCGGGTTGTACGTATTTAGTTGTTAACTGATTAAAATATATGATTGTTTGGGGGTATCAGTGGCTTGACATTAGACTTGGGATGCCTAGGATTTATATTAGTATCATGGGTATTTCTCAATTAAGTCTATGAATGTGTAGGCATAGTGGCGGGGATGTAGAAAAGAATAAGAAAGAAGATTTAAGGGATCTTACCGTTGTTATATTTGTACCAGGTTTTGTGTAAACAGATTGATAACACCTCATATTTTTTATTTAGAAGAGCTCCTTTATATTTGGTGATGGCTAGGGCTTCTTGCTTATACAAAGAACAGTACCTGTCTAGCGGTTTATAGGATTTACTTTTCGTGATCACATTACACTTAAGTTTATAATTAATGTGTATATTCTCTAGGTCGTAGATATGCGCAGCTAGAGAAGTGTACGTAGCCATGGGCTATTATTGAAAGTATAGATGTATATGGAAATTCTATTCTTAATTTTAACCGCGGTAGAGTCCATGTATACCGCCTCTCCAGGTAGAGATAATGCGTTGGTTTGGTTTATATTAACAGTATTAACGAGGTTATCGAGTATATAGTGGTTAGCTATTGTATTTCCGCCCGCTGTGCTAGAGCCAGGATCACTGTTGGTGTTTTGGTTGGTGCATTGTATTAATGTGCATTTATA
Source organism: Sepiola atlantica (assembly GCA_963556195.1). Taxonomy (NCBI): domain Eukaryota; kingdom Metazoa; phylum Mollusca; class Cephalopoda; order Sepiida; family Sepiolidae; genus Sepiola; species Sepiola atlantica. Next base: position 125,435,741 of record OY744526.1, on the reverse strand, counting down.
GACTACACTATCGTTTTTGCACAGGCAATTCAGGGGGCAAGAATCCCTGTCATTTCAGTTGCATTGATTAGGCTGAATTCAGCTATTTTGAGTTAGGGCTGCGTTTATTTTAGCCGTGTTAGAGCCTATTATTCTCTGTTCTAGATTAGGAAGAGTTGAGTGAGAAATCCTAATCGTCCTTTTATTAAAAAGTGTGCTATATTTATGTTGGGCTTTACAATTATATTGGATTAAGTTAAAACACATTTTGGGGATGTTAGATTTAAGTGTTTTGCTGAATGGAGGCTTAAACCAGAGACAGGAGGGTCTTCTTGTTCTCCCTCTATGAAGGTTGGGCGCCTGAGCGTTTTCATCAGTTATAGTGCGGTTAGGATAAACTATAGGTAGGTTGATATGGTTATTTCGATCATTAGCGGGGTCCCACTTTCGTTTTCTCTTATTAGTCAGGTTATGGGTAATAACTCTACAATTCGATGGTGCAAACCCGTTGGTGTTTGGGTAGTTATTAGGGTTTGGAGAGGTATTTACATAGCTGATATGTTCCTCATGTCCTGAATTCTTTAAGGCCTTACTGTAAAACTCCGAGTTCGAGTCGAAGATGGGTTCAGTAGAGGAGATGCTAGAGATTCGTCTGGAAATATTCGGCACTATACAGAGATAATTTGTTTTGGAACCTTAGATTCTCTATGGACATAGTAAAGCAGTTGGTTTGGTGTGCGGTAGGGTTCATAAGTTTCTCTATTGAGGTTCAGAGTTAAATCTATGTAGTTTACCACTTTCTTTTTTATGTCAAAGGTAATATTTAAACCGTAATTTCTAAATAGGGTACGTAGCTTATTTTAGACATATTGTACACTCTATCAGTGGATCTCACAGTTAGAAAAGGATCATCCCTGTATAATCCACCTCCCATCTCGACATCATTTTTAAATAGGAAGTGGATTTTATTCAGCAAATAGAGACGGACTAAGTTGGTAACATGTGCTGAATCTGTTGAACCCATCAGGATACTGAAATGGGTAGGAGACGCTTCTAGTCCAGAATTCGCCATCGAAGTGTTAAATAAATTTTCTGGCTAAGAGGGTTAGATGTATTTCAGTCCATGTTAGGTCTGAGTTGTTTTAAATGTGTTGTTTAATAAAATCGGTGTGATGGATTGGTAGTAGGAGTCAATGTCGAAAGCCAGAAATCGTATACTATTTTTATGGTTGGGGTTCTAGACCCTAGTAATAACTTAACCCGAGAAAGTCAAAAAGGGGTATTTAATTTTATTTCTCAAGGTCGGAATAATGTTAGAATGTGTTTACTTACTCGACCTATATCTGATTCAGAAGGACAACTCACCCTAATTGAGGGGTTGTCATTAAAATTCGGTGTGTGGTCCTTTAAGTAAATCTAGTAGGTCCTGGTGCAATTATTTCAGAGTATGTATCCATATTTAGTTTAAAGAGTAAGGATGTAGCCTCTATATTTATGTCATTGATGGATTCCCTTCGGGTCAGATTATTTTTTCATGGAGTTGTTTATAAAACGATCCGTTTTATATTGATCATATGACATCGAGTAAACGTGTTTAGTCGTAAATATATAAGTGCATACATACATGTGTATATGTATAGTAATGTGTCTTTATAAATATATATATCCGATCATGTAGTCGGTGGAATACTCTAAACGATTGTTTATTGCAAGCTCAATAATGTTGTATTATAATCTTTACATCATATATATATACATATATATATAGTACGTCAATGAAAATTAGTAAGACCTGCAAATGGAAGCAAATCGGTATTTTCAGTTGTTCAAGACAAGGAGTAGTTTAGTTAATAAAAACATTTATTTTTCATCTCTTTCTTTCCTTAAACCAGGCTTTTCAAAGATTAAAATCTTATCATAAGAGGAAAAATTATGATTGATAAGTTGACAGGGTGGGACTGTCAACTCATCAATCATAATTTTTCCTCTGATGATAAGATTTTAATCTTTGAAAAGCCTGGTTTAAGGAAAGAAAGAGATGAAAAATAAATGTTTTTATTAACTAAACTACTCCTTGTCTTGAGCAACTGAAAATACCGATTTGCTTCCATTTGCAGGTCTTACTAATTTTCATTGACGTACCATATTTTTTGCTCTATCCAGTATATTGAGCTTTCCTTATTTCACAATAGGTCCAACTCTCTAAAAGTTTACCTTTTAGTTATAATCTACATACATATATATATATATATATATATATATATATATATATATAGCACAGATTCATTTTCCACTTTAAGCTGTGCTCACTCATCTTATAATTTAGAAAATATTGGAGACTATCCACGTACGTCTCAATATGCCCTCCCTCTACAAACAGAAGGAGTGTCTCTTGGGGTTGAATGTGATTAGTCTCTACGACACAACCTCCATTCCATATAACATCATGCTTATTTTAATCTAAATTAGAACTTTTTGTTTTTGTTTTCCCTTAATAACATAACGCTAATTTCATTTTAAATATAAAATTTTTTTTTTTATTAAATTCCACGATATCAGTCTTGTAAAGTGTGGGCGAAACTAGTCGACTGGCAATTTTTTTCTCCTCCTCTAAATCCTCTCCATTATTTAATTATGAAAAATTCAACAGGTCTTCCCTTTATTATTGCATAAATAAAGATTTGTACCCCCCAAAAAAATAATGAAATATATATATATATATATATATATATATATATATATATATATATATACATGATAATTGCATCCCAATCATCAAAAGTACAATCAGGTTATAATCATGATTTACATATGTTCTTTCAATTGTTTGATCTTCATATGTCGTCGAGCACAACCGTACTTTTTTTTTCTATTATTTCAATATATTGACTTGTAATCAAATACATTTAATGTATCTTCATATTACCCTCACTCAACACCCGACCCCCATTCTCCATTCTTAGTAAGTCGCACTCCCCTTATCATCTCTAGATCCTAGAAACAATTTATATTAAGTCCTTGAGACCTTCTCTTTGCAAACAAAGAGAAAATCTCCTCGGGCTTAATGTTGTTTCTATTTGATTGAACTTGTTTTCTTTTTCTTTTTTTACCCCTTTCCCTCGCTATAATTCTCATAGCATCTTTTTATATTTTTAATACATTACCTCGATATTTGGCTCTGTTGAGCGAGGGACGAAACCGGTCAGCTGCCCTTTTATCTTTTTAATTTCTTAAATTCATTATGAATAATAAATATTGTCTCTTCAATGCCATTTTAAAGTTTTGTACGACAAAGAAAATATTATATATATATATATATATATATATATATATATATATATATATATATATATATATATATATATATATATATATATAAGTGTGCGTTTTTTATCCATATATATACATATATACACTTATAAACCGTTATTATACACTGACATCCTGGGCGGAGAAAAGAAGCAAGCGGATCAGCTGCAGCCACTAGCGACAGAGAAACTGAAAACGGGCAATCTTTTACTGAACGAGATGAAAACAGAGTTTAGCCATGTACACCTTGCAACAGCCACAGCGTTTGACCCACAAGGGAAGACCCTCCGCGGTAATGAGAGCTGGCGCAAGAACAAGCCCCTGGGCTCCCTGCTGTGCAGCAGTACAGACGTTACCTCTTGCTGTATACATGGCAATGCAGCGTTTTATTCGTTACATACTCTCTGGAGCCCACGAACCAAGATCACGTTGAAGACTAGATTCCGTCTCTATAACGCGTACTGTGTCCATAATGCTCTACAACAGCAACAGCTGGGCAATAACCACAGCTATGATTTACAAGCTGGGCGCGGGCTACTACAGACACCTCCGTTCCATCACAGGTCACTGCTGGCCGAAAAACGTATCAGCAACAAGGCATATACGAGCTGTGCAACGAAAAAACCCTCTCCACAAAGGTCGCTGAACAAAGATGACCTCTGACACTTCCGCACAGAAGGCACTAGACTTTGCCGTTATTGGCTCGCAAGGCTACCAACCGCGATTAGGACAGCACTGCCAAACTGCTGGACACGCTACGTGCTGACATCAAGAAGGCGGGACTAGGACCACTACGTACAGCGAAACAACTTCATTGCCTACGACAACTTGCGCATGACAAGGCAAGATGGTCTGGGGCTAGCATGGAAGACTGATTGTAGCTACGGAATGTCATTTGAATCCAGTAGCCGCAAAAAAAACTTTCAATAATGATAATAAAATAATAATAAGACATTACACATGCATTTTCAGTACTTACTTCATCAGTGCTCAAACTGTGAGTATACATTATTAGTATCATTAAAACATATCCATGCAAATTTAACTACACAGACATATACAAACAGAATGAATATAGCAAGAATTACATAAAACAGCAAAATAATATAACAACTAATACTCTAATAAGAATCACACAAATAAACGTAATATATTTATTAATGAAGAAAAACTGTAACAACCAAACAGACTACGTAGAGTTTCATAGGTTCTAAAACAAAGACAAAATCATAAAATAACTTGTTATAACAAACAACTATCATTCACAACATTAAGATTTCTTGAACTTCCCAAAAAATCATTAGTGATAAATGATTTCGTGGATTTCAAAATAGCGTACGTTCGCCAATAATCCAAGAACATTTTAACTTAGTATTCTGTAGAAACGGAATAAAAAAAACTTTAGACATGAAATCAAATTTAGTTTAAGATAATATATATATATATATATATATATATATATATATATATACATAATAAATTAATATAGTAAAAAATAAAGACTTCAGTAAACAAACATCTGAATATCACGATAACAACATTGAATTTAAACAAATTATGCGGTCACGGATCTTCAAAAACCAGAGCCCGTATTAATTTGCTAATTGCACAGTAAAATGCACCTAACACAACAAAGGAAAAAGTGCCAAACAGACGCCGACAAAACCTTTATTTTACAGAATCTAGGTTATTGGATTACATAAACATTAACTCTAGAAAGAAATAACAACAAATCTCATAGGTTCTATTAGAAAACTAAACACAACTTAAACATATCAAAATAAGCAATAACAACACAACGTGCACTTTGCTTCCTGAGCCTTGTGTTGATAGAATATGCATGTCTTAGTCCAGATAACTTTTATAGATATACTATAATGATATATTCATATATATATATATCCCTGTCATTTCAGTTGCATTGATTAGGCTGAATTGAGCTATTTTGGGTTAGGGCTGCGTTTATTTTAGCCGTGTTAGAGCCTATTATTCTCTGTTCTAGATTAGGAAGAGTTGAGTGGGAATCCTAATCGTCCTTTTATTAAAAAGTGTGCTATATTTATGTTGGGCTTTACAATTATATTGGATTAAGTAAAAACACATTTTGGGGATGTTAGATTGAAGTTTTTTGCTGAATGGAGAATTAAACCAGAGACAGGATCGTCTTCTTGTTCTCCCTCTATGAAGGTTGGGCGCCTGAGCGTTTTCATCAGTTATAGTGCGGTTAGGATAAACTATAGGTAGGTTGATATGGTTATTTCGATCATTAGCGGGGTCCCACTTTCGTTTTTTTCTTATTAGTCAGGTTATGGGTAATAACTCTACTATTCGATGGTGCAAACCCGTATGTGTTTGGGTAGTTATTAGGGTTTGGAGAGGTATTTACATAGCTGATATGTTCCTCATGTCCTGAATTCTTTAAGGCCTTACTGTAAAACTCCGAGTTCAAGTCGAAGATGGGTTCAGTAGAGGAGATGCTAGAGATTCGTCTGGAAATATTCGGCACTATACAGAGATAATTTGTTTTGGAACCTTAGATTCTCTATGGACATAGTAAAGCAGTTGGTTTGGTGTGCGGTAGGGTTCATAAGTTTCTCTATTGAGGTTCAGAGTTTTATCTATGTAGTCCAGATCACTTTTATAGATATACTATAATGATATATGTATATATATATATATATATATATATATATATATATATATATACATATATACATATATATGTATATATAATATATATATATACATATATATATATATATATATATATATATATATATCTATATATATATATATGTATATATATATATATATATATATATATATATATATATATATATATATTTATTTTTAATACAGATTTTAATACGACATAGACCAGTGGTTTCTGACAAGAAAAGGGTTTTAAATCCCCTATTCCGTCTTCATCAGCATAGTCTGAAATAGTAAATGATGGAATTTCTTCAAAAAACATTAATAACCGTTATAAATCGCTATGGACAAAGGTTAGAAAAATAACCGTTAAGTAAGAGATTCTATATTTTGAAGTAAAGAACCAGACAGAAAGAAAAGAAGAAAGAAAAAAAGAAAATAGAGAAAGAAAAAAAGAATAAAAGAAGAAAAGAACGGAAGGGAAAATAAATTTAAATGAAATTAAATTTATAATAATAAAAAAAAAATTATTAATTAAGAGTAAATAAAAATTATTTATTGATATTTATATTTAGAGCATAGTATAAGGTACGTAACTCTAATTAATTAAATTATCTAAGCAGGGGAGGTAACTATTTATTATTATATAATATATAGACATATATATATATATATATATATATATATATATATATATATATATATATATATATATGTATATATATAAATCAGGATGGTTTCAATTAATAAATGTCAAATTAAAGTAAAAATATATAAATATATATAAATATATGAATAAAAAATCAATATATAAATAAATAACATATAAATAAAAATAAATCAAAAATAAAAAATCAATATACAGGGTGGGCAAAAATAAGGGTCCTATTTTTAAAAATTCATAACTTTTTTAGTTATTGATTTTTTGTTTTAGAATAAGTAAAGGACCCCTTCCGAAGCAAGCATGAGCCGTATTAGCCCTAAGGAACGTACCCTCATTTAGAAAACATTATTTTTGCTTAAAAAACTCAAAACAGTTTAGTTTTTGTAAGTTTTAAGAAGTGTTTTTCGGCTAAAATTTGTTTTGTTTATTTCAAAAAATCTCGGAACGGTCAGTCTACACACACATAAAGTTTGGTGTGTTTAACTTTTATTTTGTGGAAGTTATTCAAATTCAAGTTATTCAAATTTAAAGATATGACCCTTATTTTGGCCCACCCTTATTTAATTTTTTTAATTTTATTTTTCAAATGTTCATATTATATATTTATTTTTATTTATATATTGATTTTTGATTGATTATTTAATTTTTATTTATATATTGATTTTTATTTATACATGCATACATATGTATGTATATATATATATATATATATATATATATATATATATATATATATATATATATATATATATATGCATATATATATGTGTATGTGCACATACGTGTGCGTATGCATATATTTACTCTTTGATTTTTTTATATATTGGTTATATATTGATTTTTTATTTTTTATTTTTTATTTTTTATTTATATATTTATTTATTTATATATTGATTTTTTGATTTTTTATTTATATATTGATTTTATTTATATATCGAATTTTTATTTATATATTCTTTTTTTATTTATTTATATATTGATTATTTATTTATATATTGATATTTTAATTTTATATTGATTTTTTATTTTTTATTTATTTTTTATTTATATATTATTTATTTATATATTGATTTTTTATTTATATATTTATTTATATTTATATATTTTTACTTTAATTTGAGATTTATTAATTGAAACCATCGTGATTTATATATATATATACATTTATACATATTATATAATAATAAATAGTTAATTCCCCTGCTTAGATAATTTAATTAATTTGAGTTACGTACCTAATACTATGCTCTAAATATAAATATAAATAAATAATTGTTATTTACTCTTAAGTAATAATTTTCTTTACTATTATAAATTTAATTTCATTTTAATTTATTTTCCCTTCCTTCTTTCCTTCTTTCTTTCTTTCTCTATTTTCTTTCTTTCTGTGTTCTTTTCTTTCTCTCTGGTTCTTTACTTCTAAATATAGAATCTCTTACTTAACGGTTATTTTTCTGACCTAGCGTCTGGCCGGCCCCTCATTCTAATTTTTTTGTCCATAGCGTTTTATAACGGTTATAAATGTTTTTTGAAGAAATTCCATCATTTACTATTTCTGACTATGCTGATGAAGACGGAATAGGGGATTTAAAACATTTTTCTTGTCAGAAACCACTGGTCCATGTCTGATTAAAATCTGTATTTAAAAATACAAATATTACGCTCTTAATTAAATTTAATTGAGCACTCTGCTGGTATTTCCCTTTTATTCTTTTTTGAGTATACCTTAATACTTTATATATATATATATATATATATATATATATATATATATATATATATATATATACATATATATATATATACATATATATATATATATATATATATGTATACATATATATATACACATGTATATGATAAGCCAATCTCTCCCTATGGGCTAAGGTCTTCTTGATGCAATGCATTCTGCCTCGATAAAATGAGTATTTTACCATAAAAAATACATAATTTTACATAATAATTATTTCCATTCTTTAAAACAGTTTTATTCATTTTGTTAATAGTTACGTTATTTAATTTATATTTATATTCAATTTTATAATTATTTTCGCAATATGCTATTGTCAAATTACAGACAAGTTAGCTTGAGGCTGTATTCATGGCTTGAAGAGTTGCCAGTTTAAGCCGATTTTAACATCTATTAATGATTTCCTCATGTTTCCATTACGTTTTTTTTAGTATCTGTTGATTTACGCATCTTCCGCTTGCATTTCTCGAACGGATGAATTAAGTTGTTAATGTAATATAAATCCGCTTCAAGTGAAAATGTTTAGAATAGTAGTTATTGTCGGATCTAGATTTCTTGTTGTATAATGTATTAGTTTAATATTACACCACTGGGAATAGAATGTCCTGCTTATATTTAACGTTACTGAACTTACGGGATTAACGCCTACTTTAACATGTCTTGTTCTTTTATTTAAATGTAAAACAGAGGTCATTCTTATAACAAAGTTGGCTTTCAAAATAGTTTATGCATGAGAAATAATGTAATAAAAGAATAAATTATATATATATATTAAATCATGTTTTACTTATATGATGTGAGCATACTGTCTTCTTGCTTTCAATTAAAATATACAAGTCTGGAGTTTATATATTCGTCGTTTTCTTTTCTAATGTCTCGATTTAAACCAAGGAACGAAGATTTAACGAAGTTAAAAGTTGAACCACATCCAGTAAACAGAGTATTCGCCTACAGAGAAACGGAATATTTACTGATGGCTGCACAGAACAATGCAATTAGGACAAACTACATCGAAGCTAAAATAAATAAAACCCAGGAAACAGGGAATGAACAATTGGTGGGCAAAGAGACAGAACAGTGCATCATGTATTTAGTGAATGTAGCAAACTAGTCCAAAACGAATACAAGAACAGGCATGACTGTGTGGAGAAATCAGTACATCAGGAACTGTGCAAACAATTGAATTTTGAATACGCAGACAAATGGTACACACATAAACCAGAAACATTAGTGGAAAACGAAAAACATCAACTAATCTAGGATATAGATATACCAACAGACAGACTCGTACAAGCAATGAGACCGGATGTTATAATAATCATCCAGAAGGGCAAATCTAACAAAATCGTAGACATCTCGTTCTAGTAGACCACAGATGCAGGATCAAAGAAAGGGCAAACGAAGCAAATACACGGAACTAGCAAGAGAACTGAAAGGAATATGGAGCTTGAAGAAAGTCAGTATAATACCAATAATCGTAGGAGCACTAGGAACAATCCGAAACCACCTGGAAAAAGACTGGGATGACTTGGAATCATAGAATAATTTTAATTATACAAAGGATGGCAATGATCAAAACAGCTGCAAGTTTAAGAAAAACATCGAATGCGGAAACGCGCATAAGTTACGAAGTGTCACATGGATATACAACAGGAAGAAAACAAAACCACAGAAAGAGTACATCACACACAAAGGAACAGAAAATGCAAGGCACATCACTTAATAAGCTCCCCCTAATAAATTACACCGGCCTCAACTGTAACGACATAAAAATAAACTAATCAACTCGAATACAAGAAGCACCATAAGCTCCCCCGCTCTCCCAAAACGAAAATAACATAATTAAACAAAATAAAAATGGTACCTGCCTAAGCTGACACCAGACAAAACATTTGCATTGAGCCAATGAGGATTAGACCGATGGGGTACAGTACAAGCAAGACCCCGACCGGAAGTGCAGAGAGTGCTAGAACCTTGGGGAGGCTTATTGCTACCCAAATACAAGAGAAGACTAATGGTTCCTACCAGCGAGAAATTAATGTAAACGGATGTTGCGATACTGTAAGGTTATTTGCGGTTTCTATCAAAAAGAGTTGGAGAATACCAGAAATCTGGGGAGACATGTTCTCACTCAGACTCCAGGGAATATCACCGGCTGTCGATTAGCAATCACTGATTACCTGTGTGAGAACCCATTGTGAGTACAAATAATAACAATGATAATAATAATAATAATAATAATAATAATAATTATAATTGCAATACCAATAATAATAATAATAATAATAATAATAACAATAATAATAATAATAATAATGATGACAATAATAATAATCGTAATTATAATTGCAATACCTATAATAATAATAATAATAATAATAATAATAATAATAATAATAATAATAATAATAATAATAATAATGATAATAGTAATAATTGTAATGGTAATAATAGTAGTATTATTGATTATCATAGAGAATGAAGTTAAGATAATAATGATGATAAATAAAGAATGCTGAAATAAAAATAACTATGAGAAATTGACACCCTTAATAATAAAAATTTTCTAGCGGCGATAGTCTTAATAATAATAATAATAATAATAATAATAATAATAATAATAATAATAATAATAATAATAACAATAACAATTATAAAACATACTATTAATAATAAAAGTAACAATAATATTAATAACTATCATGTAAGCTATTCTCATATCTGCCATTAAAAGCAGATCCTTGTAGATGGCGTAACTGTTTTTTTATATTGGTTTATTTTCGACACAGTAAGACCGTACGGTGTGTTTTACTCTGCCATCGTGCGTAGGCACATGCGACTAAAAGTAGACCATGTGTAACGAATATACATTTTAGTTTATAAGCGTATGATACATATATCTTGTGTAATAATTACCAAAAAATGAAATGAATGCAATCTAAATTGCCCAAATGTTACTGTTGATGAATTACTATTTCAAATACGTGTGAAATATGTATCATGAAAATGGCGAGCTGAGAGGTAAATGTGAATAAGAACACACAATGCGCTACGGTGGAATATAGTCTTACAGTTATATAGAGGATGAGTTAATAACATATCTATATATATATATATATATATATATATATATATATATATATATATATATATATATATATATATATATATATATATATCGACATATATATATATGTATATCGACATATATATGTATATATATATATATACATATATATATATATATATATATATATATATATATCGACATATATATATATATATATATATATATATATATATATATATATATAATAATCCAGGTAAAACATCCACAGGGTAGTAATCCAAAAAAATTCAACCGGGTTTATAAAAAAGTGCTCAATATCAAATAGAGCTTTTATATATGATTATTTTTATTTACACAGACATGTACATAATCTGCGACACTGGCATGTCGATGTCCTCGATCAACAGCTATTAAAATATTCTCTTAACCTTAGACCATATTCTTTCCAAATATGATATAAGGTTAAGATCGGATTCTAAATCTACCTGATGAAATCTCAGTTATTAATAGCTGCTGATTCATATATATATATATATATATATATATATATATATATATATATATATATATATATATATATATATATATATATATATATATATATATATATGAAATGAAAAGATAAGGATCTACTCCCCGGGCAAGATGTAAACGAATGTTGACCAATAATTAGTGTGCATGTTTACCAAACACCTTGCTAAGCGACGGTTGATTCATGTAGCTGCCGTACCACTGTGGGTGCAAGGTTATGCCGCAACTAGAACTGAAGATTATACAAATAACTGCAATAAATGACGAGACGCAGGCGTACTGCCGAGTAGCATTAGTACACATTTGCACATACACTGGTGCATCCGTTCGGAAATATCAGTGTCACACGTAAATGCATACAGGGCTTTCCCCAACTGCTTGAATATGACGCTATCAAAGCGCAGGGGTGTGCTTTCATTACACCAGCTGGAACTGTGAAATTCTCTAACGTACTGGTGTGTACCGCACTTTGTATTTATCGGCTTGGGTTGAAGGTAGAGTTAAATCAACACGGAAACATCGGGACTACGTCGTTGAAATTTAAGGATGATTTTGTACCTATCAAGCAACATAATCCGCGAATGTTAGAGCCACATATGAACAAGAGCTTGACGCCTGGATTCAATATAGCTGGTGGGTCCCGTACCCTACACAATCGCTTTGAACTCCAAAAGGTATCAGCCCTTTAATTGCACTGGTACAACATAAGAAATACATTGTTTGACGATTCGTTCACTACCGTGAGCTCAATCAATATATAGAAACTAACACGGCTGATACCGATGAATTTTTAAGCAAGTTAAAGTACTGGCGCCAGAAAAGATCGAATGTATCATTACTGTATCTGAGGCAGGTTTATCTGCAAATTGTAGCTTTACAAAACGTTATGGCTATTAACTACGTTGGGAGTTCGCGGAAAGATATATTGCATAACCAGACTTGGTTTTTGGTTGAATGTGGCGCAAGAGATCATGAAGACCATCATTAGTGCTGTGTTATGATAGGGGAGACCGAAGTAAAAGCAACATTGGCGTACCTTGACGACATTTACATCAATGAACCTGATTAAGAAAAGGACGCACATCCGTGAGAAATCGGCAGATTTTTACCTTACGTGCAAATACCCAGAGGGGCTTGGAGACGGAGCACGCGTACTGGGCTTGGAATTACGAGTGGAGAATGCCACCCTGCGATGGAGACAAGGAAATGTTATTTCCGGCATCCCAAAAGGTTTCACAAGAAATAGAAAGTTTCCTTTGTGCGGATAACTCTTGGGGCACCTGCCAGTGTCTGGTAGGCATTTTTGGCAGTGAGTGCAATAAAACGCAGGGCGTATGCGGTAACCAAAGTGTTGAGTTTCTAAACAGAATGATTGCAGAACGTTTTGAGAGAACAATGTACGAAGGCGGGGCTCGAGGAAGGGGATGTGGCACTGCTGTGATAAACAGTGTTAACAACGCACTAATATCGCAGACTAAGCAACATGCTGGCTTGGAAATCAAGAACACGCAGAAAGCCATAAGGGATATGTTGATAAAACGATAGTAAGACAGCTTAAAGAGTCTAGTCTTTGCGATTTTCAAAAGTGATTAAACTAAAGAAATGTCAAAAGAAATTAAGTTTACCGCTTTACAAAAAAGTTAATATCTTATTCACAGAAAAGGATTCAAAGCCTTTCCGTTAAACAACAAATCACTAATATCTGGTCGGAATGAAAACATTATATTTGTTTTACTCTTTATTTTATCATAGGTATTTCTATCAATCTATCTATTCTTATCTTTTACTTGAGAAAAATAAAACATGTTCTAGTTATTTCATTTCGAAATAAAATACCAACAGAAAACAATTCATTGAGAACAAATTACTATTTGACCGGAAATCAGCGTTCATGTCTTCTCTGCAATTATATTACATACAATTTAAGAATGGTGCTCTCATAGAGCAACTTTGCTTAGCAGTTAACACGAGTTCCTCGCAAATGCTGCAGTGCAATAAAGGTAGGTGTCGACTTCGTTAATCAAATATAAGCTGATACAGTAAACTAACAAGTAGATTAATGAAATGCACACACAGAGCGGGCATCCATGCATGAAGAAGACACATTTGTGAGGCGCGTAATGCACTTTTAGGAATCAAAGTACGTGTGCAGTTTCTTCAATAGTAACGCGATATATGCATTGCACTATATTTTATTAGTCGTCTGATGTTGTTCGAAACAAACATAACCATTCTCGTCTAATGCAACATTCTTACTATGCTACACAGATGTGTTCGGTAGTTATAAAAGTATGGCAATCATAATTGAATTCGACATGAACAGAAATGTAACTAATTGAATTAGAATAAATGAAAGGGACACCGCTTATATGAAATAGATTAAATACAATTTAATAAATCTATGTCTCAAAAGCGAAACATGGATAGACGTTAGTTATAATTAGATATTCTTTCGGATTGTGTTCGATCTAGGAATATAATATATATATATGTATATATATGTATATATATATATATATATATATATATATATATATATATATATATATATATATATATATATATATATATGAAGCAATCCAACAAAAGATATAAACGTCAACTAATATCTTATAATTAGTGAAACATCCGGATAAAAAACTGAAGCTCTATATACTGGATAGAGCATTAATATTATAATATAAAATGAAGTAATAAAATAAGGTGTCAATCAAATTTTATTAGAATTCAAAGTTCAAGCAAAGTATCCTTAAGTCCTTAGCTCATGAGTTTTCAAAGATAATTCTTCTCTTCAGAGGACCATTACCGCAGTTATACTACTACAGGTAATACAATTACGCTTTGAAAATATATAAAATTATATACACAAATACATGAAAATACATACCATCAAACATATCAACCCAAACACATACTTTTTGTTGAATCCATACAATCCATCCTGGTCATACAAATTGAGAAGCATAATCAGGAAAGACATTACTCAAAGTTATAAACAGCAGTCCATATACGTGAAAGGACTTAAGGATACTTTGCTTGAACTTTGAATTCTAATAAAATTTGATTGACACCTTATTTTATTACTTCATTTTATATTATGATTATATATATATATATATTATTTATATGCAAAGATTGTTAAATATAACAATCCACATTAAATGACACCGTTCTTTATATTTTCATTTTTTCTGTCGTTTTTCGTAGTATAATCAAACAAATAATATGCGTCCCGATATGTATCATTAATGTGTCCGATAATTCGTCAAATTCGTCAGGTTTCAAGGTAGATAAGCGTAGTCTGAGCGGCTATGTGTCAGTAGTACTCAATCATAGGACATATTTGACTATCATAAAGGTAAAATATGGAGTGAGTGTAAAAAATGTATTCGAGAGGAGAGATTTTAAGTACCATTTTCTAAAAATTAAAGGAAATGAAAAGAAGGGCTACACCTATGAGGGGGGGGGTATGTGTAATTTAATTTGTTTATTGTATCATGTATTGTTGAAAGTAAAGTAGCATTGGTAAGTGATCACCTACTTTAATGATTTGGATGGTAGGGAAGATGAGTGAAATGTTGGGCTTGATGACATGCATTTCTGGGAATTTGTGGCCTTTTGCATCTACTGAATTGTTGTCAAATGATCTAATGTGTCATATGTCTATAGTAGGAGGTTTTCATGTTGATTCTTAAAGGCATCAAAGCGAGTGCTTCGCCTAGAACAAGCATGTCTACAGTATCCATGATGATAAAAACGTGCTTTCAGCATTATGGAAGACATAGCCAATATCCAAACGCGATGTCGGAAAGTGTTTGTCGGAATAACTTTCCTGGCTATAACTCTTATTACACTATCACAAACTTCCCAGCTGTGTACTCTACTTAAACCCACACCACATTAATTCATACTCTGTTTAAATGTGCATGGCAGAATTCTCTCCAAATCAATCATTAGTAGAAATTATCCCATTTTTTTTAAATTCTTTTTTTTCGTTATGACCCTGATTCTCAATCTTTTCAATTTTTTGTTTATTTTAAAGATTATAAAAAAATTCTTATGCTGATGATGATACGTTCATGCGAGAAGGGAAAATATAATAATATTGCGCTTTAAATTTTTCCATAAACTCTTATCATTAAAGTCACATAAAATATTTTTTGCAATTATATTATTTTTTTTTGGTGAAAATATTGATTAAACAATGCTTTATTCAATGATAATATCGCTAATTCAAGAAATTAACATTAACAAAGTATTTCGGGGATTTTTTCGTAATATATAAGAAATATTTAAAAAATAAATTAACTGTTAACATTTACAGTGCTTTATTTTCATTAATTTTCTTTTTAATTCATGAGTTTTTACAACTTTTTATTAACACTTAAAAATATAACTTTAGTAAAGTTGTATTTTGTTTTAAAAAAATAATACATTTACACTTAGATTAAAAAAATATAATGGGCGGCATTTTGCTCACATGACTCAATCGCAGTCATTTAAAAATAGAGAATCGTCTTCATTATTACAAATAAGCATATAATTGTTATTTGATTGCGCCCCCCTCCCCGGATACATTTTTATTTTTTTCGGTTTATTTATATTTTGTTACTTTTCGAAATAGAATTAACGTTGGTGGATTTTCCTCACATTCGTAAGTCTGCTCTCTATTTAAATATATTGTACTTTTCAGTGTTTTATTGCCTGCAGTCATACACTATATATATATATATATATATATATATATATATATATATATATATATATATATATTTAAATACAGATTTTAATCAGACATGGACCAGTGGTTTCTGACAAGAAACGGGTTGAATTCCCGATTCACGTCGTCTTCAGCATAGTCTGAAATAGTAAATGATGGAATTTCTTCAAAAAACATCTAACTGTTATGAAACGCTATGTACACATCATTTTGAAATGGAGAGCCGACGAGAAACGCTTAGGCCAGAAAAGCCGTTAAAAGATTCTATATTTAGAAGTAAAGCAAGAAAGAAAGAAAGAAAGAAAGGAGTGGAAAAATAAAAAAATTAAATTTATAATAATAAAATATTACTTTTATATTTATATATATTATTTTCATATATATATATGTAGAAAATAATTAATTAAGGTACGCAACTCTAATTAATTAAATAATCTAAAAAAAGGGGAGGTAACTATTTATCATTATATAAAATGTATATATATGTTTTTATGAATCTCGATCATTTCAATTAATCATTCTCAATTCAAAGTAAAAAAATAAATATAGATAAATATATAAATAAAAAATATAAATATAGATAAATATATAAAAATACATAAATAAAAAATCAATATATACATAAAAAATCAATCAATATATAATTAAAATATCCATATATAAATGAAAAATCAATATATAAATAAATCAATATATAGATAAAAAATATAAATAAAAAATCTATATAAATAATAAAATATATATAAATAATAAAATATATATAAATAAAAAAATCAATATATAAATAAAAAATCTCTATATAGAAAAAATATTAAAAAATAAAAAAATCAATATATAAATGAAAAATTCAATATATAAATATAATCCTAATATGTAAATAAAGAATCAAAAGTCAAAATGTAAATAAAAATATAAATAAAAATATAAATATATAAAAATATTAAAATATAAATCAAAAAATATAAATATAAATATATAATATATATAAATAAATAAATAAATAAAAATAAAAATAAATGTAAATATAAAAATCGAAATATAAATAAATCAATATATAAATAAATAAAAATAAATAAAAATCATATAAAAATTCAAAAATCAAAATATAAATAAAAAATCAATATATAAAAAAATTCATATGTAAATAATAATTCAAAATTCATATATAGATAAAAAAATGTATATATATAGATAAAAAAATTAAAAAAATATATATACATATACATAAATAAAAATTCATATATAAATAAAAAATAAATATATAACCATAAATAATCAATCAATATATAAATAAATATATAAATCAAAAATCAAAAATAAATAAATATACACATACACATGTACACTTACACACATACATACGCACACACTCACGTACATATATACATATGCATACATATACATAAATATATATATATATATATATACATTATATACACACTCACACACACACAAACACATGCATGTGTAAATAAAAAATTATCAATATATAAATATAAATAAAAAATAATAAATAAAAAATCAATATATAAATAAAAATCAATATATAAAATTCATATATAAATAATAAATAAATAAATATATAAAGATTTGAGAAATAAAATTTAAAAATTAAAAATTTTAAAAATATATAAAAAAAATATATAAAAAAATATATAAAAATAATATATAAAAAAATATATAAATATATAAAGATATAAAAAATAAAAAAAATATATATATTAAAAAAATGTAAAAATATAAAAAAATATAAAAAAATTAAAAATTTAAATAAGAAAGAGGAAAAAAATGGAGAAAGGAAAAAGGGTTGTGATCAGGTTCGTAGAACGAGAAGTCTAGAGTGGAAGTGTGTAAGTGTCTGAAAAATGTATGTAGGGTTCTAGGAAGGCTTAAGTCACTCGATCCATCCAATAGATAAGGAGTGCTTGTTTACGATGTATACAGCCCTTAAAAACCTCATCGCGTACATTTAAACATCTGGTGTTTGGGTTCATGATGGCCTTAAAAATATGGAACTTCTCAGCATTACACAAATGGCAAACATTAGATATAGGTGAATAAATGGGTTTTCTCTCTATGATTTTCCAATTTATAGAAAAGGGAGTTCCTTCTTCTTTTAGTTCCCAAATTCGTTTAGCCAAAGATGTGTTTGCGCGATCTTTGTATCTAAAGGAATATAGGTGTGAATAATACCTTTGTTTAAAGGAACCTTGTGTCATGCCGTAGTATACATCTGTACTGTTATCAGTTTGACTCGTAACCGCAGCTTTGTATACAACTGAGTCAACTTTACAATTTCCCTCGAGGGGGCAAGAATTTTTATTTTGGCATGAGCATCCGGTGTCGACTGCCGTGCTTTGTTCTCTGGTGATGTAACTCCTTATAGGCCGCATGGTTGAGTAGCTGACCTTAATGGTGTTTTTATTGAAAAACTTATGTAAACTGTTTGTTGGAGGGAAATGTTTGTTTAATAATGAGAGAAAAATATGACCTACTCTTGATTTTGTTCTGCTGGAGAAGGGTGGCGAAAACCAGATAATCGATCTCCTCCTTTTGCGGTTGTTGTTCTGTGGAATATTCTGGTTTGGGATGTATGAGATTCCATCGTGGAATCCGCTGTCGCGGAGGGCTTTATTATAATATGGAGCGGCCTGTGTGAAAACTTCATAATTGGAGGAGAGGTTTGAAATTCTAAGGCTTATATTTTTAGTAAGGTTTTGGAGGATTGATGGTGGATGGCATGAGCTTTTATGGATATATTGGAGTGATTCATTCGGTTTATGGTAGGGTTTGTGAGTGTTATTTTCAAGGTTAAGAGTAGAATCGAGGAAATCTATTTGGTTTAAATTAGTAGTGATAGTGATTTTAAAGCCTAAACTTTTGAAGGTTTGAATGAGGTCTTTCCTAAATTTATCTAGTATTTGTCCGTTTTTATTGTGTGAAAGGCAGACCCCATCATCTCGGTATAATCCGATGAAGTGGTCGGGAAAATTAATTTTGAGTGTGTGTAAGATATAAAGTCCTACCAGGTCGCATATATCCGCACTCTCGTGGGCGCCCATTGCAACGTCTATAGTCGAAAAGAGCTTTGAGTTATTGTAAACAAACATACAAAAAAAGGAAAATGCAGTTTAAATTCCCAGAGAAAATAACTAAATCCAAAATATTGCAGACTTAACATACGTTGGAAAATTCATGAATAAATAAAAAAATATATAATAGTAAGTAAATAAAATAAAAAGGGAGATTAAGTATCTAACAGTCAAACAAAAACAGGAGACCTTAACGTAAGCATCTAATATTAACACGGGGATCATCAGCTGTTAAACATGTAACTGTTTCGGAGATTTAAAAAACCGGACAGTTATAACATGCATGGCTCTCCAATGGTACTGATCAAACAACCATTTCCCCAATAATCAAGTGTCGAAATAATTCAGCTTAAAAGTTTACTTATATATATATATATATATATATATATATATATATATATATATATATATATATATATATATATATATATATATATATGTAGGGTTTTATATTTTACACATCATATATGCACAATAGAAATGTACGGGTGCAGACGTGTTGTTTTTAAATATGTATATATGGTCTAAGTAAATTCCAAATCAGAATATATTTCCTTATAGAGTATGGTAAAAGGGGAAGCTTTCTAATCGAAAACTACTAATCATGGTCGCTTTCAGTCGTTTGATCTTAAGTGAATATTTCCTTTTTTACTCTAGATCGACAACTGCTGCTAGCAGGAGTGGCCCTTCTCTCGCCCCTCTGCCTCTTCACCCGATAGGTTGAGCATTGCTATAACACTACATGGATTTGCTAGAAAATAAGCGGAAAGGCGTACCACCCTTTTGGGTTCTATCTGTCTAGATTATATAAAGGAAACCTACAATATCTCAAAACAATTGGTTGAGGAAGCATAATATGTTTACTACAATTTATAACTCAAACACACCAACTCAGATATAAAGGGGAATACTGTAATTCACATTTAAATTGTGATATATATATATATATATATATATATATATATATATATCTGTATAGATTTAGATTTTTTACTTATAAGATAGATGCTTCAGTGAAATACCGGGATTAGGCCAATAAGAATAAGCTCGATGATACTCGATTACAGGATACAGTGCATGTATATGTGATTTTTTGAATGGATTACCAAAGCGTTCCGTTCAGGAGAACAATCATCACCACAACATACTTTTTCTTTCAAAGATTATTTATTTATCATATATATTCAAATTAAAGAGGTTTTCCTACACGTTTTTCACTACCAAGCAGGTCCTTGTTTAGCAGATCATCAGGAAAATTAAGTACCTGGAATAGCAGTTGCAACAACTGACAATACACAACGTGGTGTTGCTTTAATGGGGTTCCCTTAAGGATAGAATAAACAAATAAAAAAGATAAAAAGAAAACATAGAAAATGTCTTAGAAAAGTAGCTCATAAGATGTTCGCAGTATTGTTGCTACTAAGCAAAACAGCAAAGAATTAGTCCCAAAGGAATTCAAAAGAAACAGGAACAATGTGCGAGAATAAACCTTCTCGCCCGTCGGCACAACGATGAAAAGCATCGCACCCAAACAAAAACAACACAATCAAAACACAGTTCACAAGTGTCCATTCCAAGCAACTGTAAGTATGGGTATTCCACATCTATTCAATCAGACGGAAAGGCAACATAAATGTCCGTTTGTAATGCATGTGGTCGTGCGAGCCTATTTTCCCAGGGCTGACTTGCTCTCTTTCGAGAGTAACACACAACGAGGCAAATGAACAATAATCCCGCAGAAACCCCCTTTAAGAAAAAACTCCTTAAATAGTAAATATAAAATAGTTATCCATAATACTGTTTCTAAAAAGTTAGTTTCTATTTTTATCCAAATTAATTATCCAACGTATGGGACGTCTTTTTAAGATTCCGGGAAAATATGTGTTTCTTAATTTACTATGGAGAGCTACCTTCTTGTTATTGTTATATATATGCATATGTTACAATACTGTAGGGCCCCATTATGCAAGGCACAGTAGGTTAACTAGTATCAAATAGCTAATTTTGTTATTGAAAAATAAGTTTTGTTTCTGGACTCAGAAGTGAGTTCAGAGAAGTGTTTGATCCAAGAATAGTCATAATAAATCTAGACACCTGACGTGACCTTTGAGTCAGAGATCAGAGTGAGTCGTTTTGTCCCCATCTCGAGCGTGGGAATGATGATTGCGTCACCACAGAGAACAAGAAATTAGCTTTTTAGAATCAGTCTGAGCTTAGAGGCGATACCGTTCAGACCGGGTGCGAGCATGTAGCCAGTAAACTGGTAAGGCCCCGTTCTGGGAGGGCAGAAGATATCCCAAAAGGAACCGGAAAATAGCCGGGGCATGAGAGAGTCGAAGCCGGAATCCCCCTGACAGCAAACGAACCAGAAAAATAAGAAGCTTGTGTGAGAATAAAGAAATTTGTGTGAAATATCCCTTCAAAAAAATTCGTGTCTCGTGTATTCATTCTGTCTGAGACAGACCTCTTCCTTCGATCAAGACGACACAGCCAGCGAAGACTAGACGAATCACAGGCCAAAGAAGAGAACAGAAGATAAGGTAAACCTTGAGATTTATTTGAGAACTTTTTAGAGACTTTAAGATACGTATAAATGAACAGAGGCCGTAATTGAAAAAGGCTTGAGATGCCGTGAACAGATTCGTGGTTTTAAAAAGGCCTGAAGGGCCGTAAATTGATACGTGAAGATTTAAGACTGTGGTTACAAAATGATATGAGTAGACATGTAGCGTGTATTGTTACATGGGTTAATTTAGTAGCCGTGACCTGCCGTTTCCAACATGAAACGGTTCGATATCGATCTGGTGCTGTCATGAAGTACGAACACATCGTGTGGTCCAGTAATAGAAAAAGGAAGAGAAAAAAAAAAGAAGCGAGACACGGAGGGGAAAATTGTTGAGATACACGAAAAGAGTGACACATTTAGTTAATTATTAAAAGACACAGAAAAAAAAGAAAAGAAAAAAGAAAAGAAAAAAGACACATTTTGTTAGAGAAAGAAAAAAAAGAAGAACGCAAACACACACAGACCATTATTAAATTACGCAGAAAGAGAAAAAGACACATTTTGTTAATTGTTAAGATTCAAAAAAAAAAAGAAAAAAAAAAGACACATTTTGTTAAAAAAAGAAAAAAAGAACGCACGCACACACACACACACGCAAAAACAATTGTTTAGACTTTGTAGGAAAAGAACATTCTAGTTAGAAAAAAAAAGGACGATTTGCCGTAATTATGTTTTTTTTGTGTTGTGTTTTAAGAATTTGTTGCTGTAATTTTTTTTCTGGTTTGTGTTGGTGGGGGACAAAGGTGAAAGCAATAACGGGCGAAAAAAGAAAAAAAAAACGAGGGAAGTATGTAATTGAGAAAGAGAGGAAGAATGGAAATGTTAAAAAGGGTGGATGTGCTGAAATGACATGTGCACGCGAGGACAAAATATGCGTATTTAGAAAAAAGAAAGACAGAATGTATTAGAAAGAGAGAGACAGAGACAGAAAGAGTATAGAAAGAAAGGGATTGATATGCCACTCTGTGGCCGAAATCTTTTGTTTTTAGAATGTATATGCGTCTTAAAAAGAGAGAGAGAGAGAGAGAGAGAGAGAGAGAGAGAAGAATTGAAATGTTAAAAGAGATTGTTTAAAAAAAAAATGTGCGCGCGAGGTCAGAATATGCTTGTTAGAAAGGAAGGGAGAAGCGAGAGCGCATAGACAGAGAAGGGAGAGAGAGAGAGAGAAAGCGCCCGTGGGTTTTGAAAACTGCTAAAAAGTGTTGCAGGAAAATAGCGACGACAGCGGCGGGTGATCTGATGGTGTCCGGGTTGGAGTTTGACGACAGGTCAATACGTTATGGTGTCGGGCGCTGTTCTCTTTTCCCTTTATCTTTTGAATTATGTTGTATTGTATTGTGGAGATATGTTCTCCATTGGTTCTGTCGGTTTCGGTTTGATTTTTTTGGTTGTTGTTGGGTGGAATGAATTTTTTTTTTTTTTATGTATTTTGATGTATTTGTTACATGGAGGATTCCGGGTTCCTAATGCTTGAGTGAATGATATTTTCATATTTAGAGGATGGAGAAATTTAAAAATTTAATTAAAAAAAAAAAAAAACAGTTCTTAAATTGAATGTGACGTGGGTCAGCAAAGTGTTAGGGTTAAAGTGATCTTGTATTTGAGTTGTTTGGGGGGCACTGATAGCAGGTTTGGGTCGGTTGATGAAGACCCCGGACGGGGGTCAATTAGGTTATTTCGAAGAATATCCCTGTGCACAGAGCATGTGCAGCCCAGTTGGGTCTGCGGGATCAATAAAGTTCGCTCGCGTGGTTTTCGCAAACGAGGCGGCCATGGGTTTTGGCTCGGAGAAGAATGGGCAAAGGTGCTCGAACTCTACACGCGTAAAAACTGCGAACCGGTGGTTAGACGACAGGACAGTCGTATTGGTGCGCCACGATAACGGTGGTCGATATTGAAGTTGTGATTAATTTTCGTGACCCAGGGTTGCTCCCCAATCACGTCGGTAGACCGTGTATGGAAGTGGAATAGATTTAAGCTTTATATTTAAGAGAGGGTACCTCAGTCAAATGAATATGGGTTTAGGGAAGAAAATGATGGACCTGGATTGGTGACCCGATGTGTTCCAGGAACGGTGGTGTCGACATTTCACCCCCGTCACGCCGTTTAGTTAGAGCCATGGGATGGGTGCCACGCCACGCAAATGGGGTTGGGAGTTAGAAACTGGGTGTTTGTTCGCTGTCATTCGCGACGGGAGCACGGGCGTGTCAGAAATGTATGGTCCATATATAGCAAGCAGTATAGCGACGGTACCTTCAGTAAGCTTCGAGGCTGACCATTAGAGAATAGGTTAATGAAGGTTTTTTTTGTTCTGTTTTTTGTTCCCCTATTTCGCGAGAATAAAACGCGCAGTTAGTTTTAATCGGTTGTGTGCCGACCGTTTGTGGAAGTTATCTAAGAAAGTGATGGTGGCCCGAAAGTGCAACATACCGGGAATTTTTGGGAAGTGGTCGAGCACGGAGAACGTGTGTGAGCAAGAGCGAATTTATGTGGTAGATTTTGCAGGAGATATAGGCGAGAAACGCCTGATGTTGATTTATGACAGGGGATGGCTTTATTTAGCCGGTAACGACCGTAGGGAGCAAACTCTCCCACATCCCGGAAACATTGTCATGTGGTGCCGAAGGAAATTCCGGCAGGAGTGAAATGATGGTAACCCCAGGAGTGCTCAGGCTCGGATTCCTACCAGTCCCAGGGAGGGGTTGGTTTTTTAAAAAAAAGAGAAAATCTTGGGATTTTTTGTTTTTTTTGTTTATAGGGAAGGAAGGAGTGTTACAATACTGTAGGGCCCCATTATGCAAGGCACAGTAGGTTAACTAGTATCAAATAGCTAATTTTGTTATTGAAAAATAAGTTTTGTTTCTGGACTCAGAAGTGAGTTCAGAGAAGTGTTTGATCCAAGAATAGTCATAATAAATCTAGACACCTGACGTGACCTTTGAGTCAGAGATCAGAGTGAGTCGTTTTGTCCCCATCTCGAGCGTGGGAATGATGATTGCGTCACCACAGAGAACAAGAAATTAGCTTTTTAGAATCAGTCTGAGCTTAGAGGCGATACCGTTCAGACCGGGTGCGAGCATGTAGCCAGTAAACTGGTAAGGCCCCGTTCTGGGAGGGCAGAAGATATCCCAAAAGGAACCGGAAAATAGCCGGGGCATGAGAGAGTCGAAGCCGGAATCCCCCTGACAGCAAACGAACCAGAAAAATAAGAAGCTTGTGTGAGAATAAAGAAATTTGTGTGAAATATCCCTTCAAAAAAATTCGTGTCTCGTGTATTCATTCTGTCTGAGACAGACCTCTTCCTTCGATCAAGACGACACAGCCAGCGAAGACTAGACGAATCACAGGCCAAAGAAGAGAACAGAAGATAAGGTAAACCTTGAGATTTATTTGAGAACTTTTTAGAGACTTTAAGATACGTATAAATGAACAGAGGCCGTAATTGAAAAAGGCTTGAGATGCCGTGAACAGATTCGTGGTTTTAAAAAGGCCTGAAGGGCCGTAAATTGATACGTGAAGATTTAAGACTGTGGTTACAAAATGATATGAGTAGACATGTAGCGTGTATCGTAACACATATATATTAATACATACATATAATAACAAAATATTATCAATATATTTCTACTAGTAATATATTAAACATCAATAAGTAAATATTGTCCATTTACTTACCATTTGAAGTATTATATCCGTGTTTAAGGGGCATAACATGGGAACTAAAAACTTAATTGCATCATTTATTTTTCCACAGTAAGAACAAGGTGTTCTTAAATAAAATTTCATTTTAGGCTCACTAAATCTGAAGCCTTACATGTTACGTATAAAGTAAACGCGTCAATATCAGACATAAACAGGTTAGATACGTCGTAAGTGTAACAAACCATCATTTCCCAAGATGGTAAACAGTGAAATTTCAGGGAGAAAATAGCTAGAGCTGTACTAACGAAACATTGTGTTACTGTATACTCTGCAAGGGAATGGACATACAATTACTTTGTGAACTTGGATCGGATGTAAAGTCATAAAAGTGTGTAATCGGTCGATCTAAGATGAAATAGTACAGTATAATGGCAAGGTGTCTTAAAAAGAGTAAAAACTGTTGAAAAATGCCCATCAGTATCAGACACTCGGATATGTTTATCAACAATTTGTGTACGAAAATAACCCAAAGGACATTCATTACAGAACCTTTTAGTCCCTTATGTCTTGTCAAAGTGTAGTAGCTATTCACTTTAAGTAATACATATTCTCTTAAGTTTAAGGGGTCAGAATCTTGTCAATGTTACCAAAAAATCCATTAGTAACTATACATAGAAACACATAAGGATGTGATGTGAATATATGTACGGTAGAATATCATATAACGGTAATTATCACTGATGTATGCATCATATGTAAATAACATACCCACGATATAGGAGACTATTATGTATGCATGGTAATATTCAGGGTCGAGATAAGTTGTTATGTTGGGATAACGCTGATTTGTTAAAAGTGTTTCATGAGCTCTTACAGGATTGTCTCAATTTAACATGAACTCAAGAAGAAGGGCTGGACCCTGTAAGTCGACCTAGCTTTGTTATAAGAGTTAACACCTTTTAGTTCTTGCTAAATACATATAAATTGCTTACCTACTTTATAATTACGGTGTGGTATTTAAAGATTTCGCTCGTAAGCGAAATGTTTTAGACACTCATTATTTGCATTATTTACTAAAGTGCAAGGTTTTACGGATCGAACCTATTCTTTTTGATCTACACTGAGTTAATTTAACATCTCTTAATATGGGATATGTTTTTTCCCTCATCAATACGCCTTAGATAAAAACATTGTGTAGCTACGATAATCTATTCCACTCTGTGTTTATATTGCATTTAGAATATGGTGTTATTTTAATTATTTCTCTAATGCAATTATGCAATACATTACATTTGCCAATAAGCGTGCTATACATATAATTGAACCTATGAGAAATCATGAGTAAAAATAACTGTACACAGACTAATAAATCATCAGTCTTCGTGTTTAAAAATTATATCTAAATTAAAAAAGCACTTTATATATTATCAAATGTGTTATGTATAAAAATAACTCTCGTTCGTGTTTATTAATAAATAAACACGAACGAGAGTTATTTTTCATGTTTCGTATCGGGAAAAAATATTTAACAAAAAGATTGAAAATAGTTCTCCTTGAAAGAAACACCAGATTCAAATTGGATGCAAACATAGACGAACAGTGTGTATCGAATTTTCATTTATTCTTATATAAAATAAAAATTAAACATACTTAACTAACTCTGCATGTATATTTTTACGTCATAATTAAATTTGTTCAACTTTAGAACATAAGTATTTTATCATATTTATATACTTTTTGAAAAAATAATCTCTTACATGTCGTAAAAAGTAAGTTGCAGTTCGAAGCTAGTGTAGTTTTATTTAGTTGACATATTCAATTAGTTTAACAATGTTTTTTAATCATCAACTTAACGGGCATCACTTTTTTAACTAATGCTATATACATTCACAGAAGATAACTATTGCCATTCTTTCTAAGACTTAGAAGTGAATTTATTAAACAATAATTCACATGTGATCTTTACTCGAACCGTGTGTTTTATTTCTATCGATAGTTATATTTGTGATGCTATTGTGTGTGTGTTTAATTCCAACATACTATGGAATTAATTATTCATGTGTTTTTAATTAAAACTCATCTCGGGAGTATTGTTATAACTATTGTAAACGTAAGGTAATCGATATAACAGAACATCGAACGTATGCTGACAATAATCAAATAAATAAGTAAGTACTTAAAAGTTTATACAAAACCGTTCTACTCTTTAACTATTTTTTTCAATTAAAGGTGATATTAAGAAATGTTACCATCTAATGAAGCGACATCATATTGGGTTTGCACGATTTTAAAACGTATTTTTATGTTGAGAAGAATTTGAAATAAATCACAAACGTTACAGGTGGATAGCTTTTTAGTGTTGGGTTTTGGTCAGAATTTAAATTACTACAGATTACCTATATGAACGAAGAAAGGGTCGCTGCACTATAATATGACCTTTTATATAGTTTAATTTTTACTCGTGATGTAATATTCACCGCAATGACTCATTGTCTTCTCATGGAGTTTCTTTTCTTTATTATTCTCGTTTCATAGTATATCACGTCAAATGCGGTATTCTTCGCCATTATATTTGCTGCTCAATCTGCTATGATTTTCATTTTTGTTCGTTTCAACATAACGTAAATGTCTTACACATTTAACATTGCGGCCGAGTCAAATACGTATCTTTTGATCATTTTTCAGCTGCATAATTTCATTTTGTGTATGCAATATTTTTTGTAAAATGTCGCTTTCTTTTTTACCAGTTCGCTTTTCTTGCCATTTTATTCCGCTTTACATTATATTGGATTTCGAACGACGCAGATGTTCGTTCTTTTTTCTAGTGCCCAAGATAGCCTGATAACATCTTCGATGGGTAACACGTATCCTTGTGATGTTCAAAGTCCTACTTCTTATTGTTCGACAGTGTTGCGTATTATCAGTTCCAAAATCCTGATCCAATTTTCATTCTAATTTTTTATCTCATTTTTTCCTTCACAGAATTTATAATACAGTTGGCCTCGGTTATTTTTTTTCTAATGCAGTACAAGAGACATCATGTCTCCCGAAAGGTTCAGTTTTTTCTCTTATATTTTGACAGTAGTGGGATTTCCATTTGCAAATTACCTAACGTGTTCCAGAAGAGATAGCACAACAACACTTTACCCGTTACTGACGCAACATACATTATTTATTTAGCTGATGTCAAACTTCAGTGATACACCACTGGTACACTAGCTATTTATTTCAACATTATTGTCATTAATCACTTAGAGTATTGACAGTTGTCGTGTTCAATAATCTACTTTTAAAAACAATCGATGGGTTCCCCTTCATTATGAGTGGCATCACTTAATATTTTGAAATAACCACCTTTTTATTTATTTACTACTGACACTATTGGGGTTAGGTATAACTGGAATAACAAACACTATCTCTCTCTCTCTCTCTCTCTCTCTCTCTCTCTCTCTCTCTCTCTCTATATATATATATATATATATATATATATATATATATATATATATATATATGTATTTATATAAATATATACATTTATATGTGTATATATATATTTTTATATATATATATACATGTATATGTATGTATATATGTATATATATATATATATATATTTATATGTATATATATATATATATTTATATGTATATATATATATTTATATGTATATATATATATATATATATATATATATATATATATATATACATGCATTTTTAGGCAAACATTCGTTTACAATAACATAATTCGTCCGTTTAATTATAACATTTTTTTCAATTTTGGGGAGTGCACCTTCCAGAATAATAATATAGACAATAGCAGCATTGGTTTTACAAGCACTGCTGTATTTTCCCAGCTCACCAGCATCTTGTAAAATCTAACTCAAATTTTCAATATCCGCAAGCATATAACTGCCCTCCCTCTTATAAAAGACACATTCTACGTAATGACACCTAAATCATACATTCCGAATGAATTTAAAAAAATTAAAAATACTGAGAGTTATATAGATAAATACACATCAACCTTAAATTTTAAAAAAATCACATATTAAACTAGTGGTAACATTATGAATGCTTAACGTTACGCGAGTTTGTTATGTGATGCCAATAAGCGTTGCTGAATTTAAATCTCAACGTTCCGCATTGTCTTTTTTCTCGTACCCTCACAACAACATCTACACTCCGAGAAGTTGGCGGCCTGCCAGAATGCTAATCACTCTTTCTTTATGGACAGTATTTTAGGAATCGGTTGAATTGCTCCTTTGTTCGTGTTACACATCCTATCTTCTCCAAACAGCATATAAATCAAACGCGATTGCCGGAATGAACACCATTCACAAAATAAGACTAGAAGAGGTTTTTTTCCGGCAGTGGATTGATCGGTAGGCTAAGTGTGTACAATCACAAGGAGGCTTCTTTAAAGGGGAGCAGTGCCCCAACACCGTCACGTATTTGAAATATTTGTTCTGGCCTAATGACGGATACATTTTAGACAAGCCTGTATATATATATATATATATATATATATATATATATATATATATATATATATATATATATATATATCGTTTTTATTTTATTGCGTTTAATTGCGTGTGTGATATTTATCTTTAAAAACTCATCATTGCCCCCGTTTGATGATGCAAGTGTGGTTTTGTACTTTACCCACGAGAATTCCTGTTTCGCGTGCCCCACATCATATGTGTTGATAGGGGTCAGCATGTCGGACGTGTCTGTCATCCTTACTACACATGGTTAATATAACCAAGCTTGTAACCACGTAGACTAAAATGAAGTTTGAAATTAATTCATTGTTTATTGTTTATGATGGCGAAATTGAAGAAACTAACTGCATATGTGTAATAAGATGCATCGATATCTGTGTTGGTTTAAACTTTTAGTCACGACAAACACACATATTTATTCGTGTGTGTTATGTTATGCGTTTTGCAGCGAGATGTTTGTTCACATTACATTTGATGCATGTTTATATAGTCAGTAAAACAGAGAATATAGATATTATTTCAAAAGCCAGTAGTTCGAAGTAAACAATCTATGCGAGCATAAAAGCTTCTGGTATCTGTCCATTTTAACAGTGAATGGCTCAGATTTTGCTGATTGTCGGGTTCATCGAATGTATTAACTGTTAGAATACGCATATTCAAGCAGGTTCGTCGAAGCACATTCGATTGGAGTATTTCTATAACAATCAACACGATGCAACATTTCGGCGTATTGCCAAGGGCTGAAGCGTGTTGTACGGTGTGGGAGCTATTAGATTAAAGGCTCTATTTGAGATCATGTCAAATAGGAAGATACTGGTTATGTGTGCACCAGCCTATATGGTGCAATACTACTCCATGCAGTATCGCTACTTGTTTTATAGAGATAAGATACTGGCAGATAGAATAAGTTTTCTAGCCCAGTAGGAGAAGCACATCCTTATTACAGACGACTTGACAGTATATGTTATGGATTCGTGCCAATTTCTATTACATGTGAATGTTAGACTGAGGAATGGCAATGTTGAACTATCAGATGCCATGACAGTCGATGGCTGGAAAGGTGTGTTATAATTGTTTAAGAAGAATAGTTTCAGTTGCATTACATGTAAGCATCCATGTATGGACTGATTTACCACAGGCTGGAGGGCATTGTCTAAATATTCAGTCCTTACCTTACATACGTGCGCATTCTTTTTGCCAACATGTCGAGAATACAGCGTGGTGTTATCTCTCGTTTATTAAGATACGGAATAATACATATCCAAGGATCGACTTCTGGATAACAACCAAATGAATATTATGTTGTGCAGTTGTGCATCCATTGAAACCAGCGTTGTTGTTTCTTTTGTATGTACAGAAACTGATTATATATACTATTCTTTGTATGCACGTTACTACATTAGACACAAATAAAAAAATTTACCACCACTTGCAAATATGAAAATATAACAATAACAATGCTTTCAAATTTTACTTGCACGATATGTAAATTGTGCCATTTTTACATACATCGTTTGAAAATTGAATAATATTTCATAATTATAATTATTTCATCAGTGAAGACTAACACTCGCATTTCTTTAATTCAAGTAAATACTATATAGCTGCAATATAACGGTAAGACATACACTATAAATGCATGAGATGTAAATTGTTATAATAAGTAACTTATTTCGGAATCTAAAATATCATGATTTATAAGTTGTATTTATTTGACTATTAATATCTCGAGGGTTATTCAAACAACATAACGGCCAATGTAATATCTGATTGTCTCTAAGTACATATTTTCGATGCTGGCTATCATCAGGTATTTTCAGAACTGTATATTCAATATAATTCAAATGGGTAGATCTTTATCTTTCTATCAGCTATGTTTAGATTGAAGTATTTGATAATGATGGGGTTATTATTTGTTATTTTATCCTTGTAATAACTAGTGAACCTTCACCGTCCACACGACTATCATGTAGAACTGATGGGTAAACTATCAGTTTTTTTCTACACCGGTTATATAATTTAAGAAACTTTGTCAACGGATATTCACCCACTGGACACACTCTATATTTAGATTAGCTTTTTACACACACACTCTTAATTTATATTACTTCATATTGTTTTTTGAATTTTTCAAATTTTGAACTTTGGCTATTCGCCTGCCAACGTATATATCTATGAAATTCCTCTGAATCACAATATTTTCATCTTTGAAAAGCATGAATTAAGGAGAAATGTTTTTTATCGAGTACACTTTGCATTGAACAATCGAAGATGAAATAGATGTATCATCCGCACTTCTTTCATTTATCTTTATAATTCTCGATCCCGTATATTAAGCTTAAATCATTTCACTATAGATTCAATCATCTAAAAAGTATACTTTTAGTTGCATATCTTATATATATATATATATATATATATATATATATATATATATATATATATATATATATATATATATATATACTAGCAAGGCTACCCGGCGTTGCCCGGGGCGATGAAAAAAAAGTAGTAGAAATTAAAGAGTGTGTGTAACATATTTATATAACAACTTCAATATCTCTTCTTTCTCTATCCGTCTCTCTTTCCGTGATCCCCATTATTTCCCTCCCTGATTCAACCCTCTATTTCTCTTTTTCCCATATGATTCCTCTCTTGTGTAAATGTGTTAAAAACTAATAATAATGTAATTCATTTTCCCCCGGAGCAATCTGCTTTAAATGTAATAGTGTAACGTTACATTTATTGCTACGGGGAAAAAATAGAAGTTAAATAATAGGTGTAACATTTTGATGTTAAAATTCTATCTCCTCCCTCTCTCTCCCCATAACCGTATCTTTATATTGCTCCCTTTATCTTTTAATAGTGTAATTTAGTACGGACGTCTTCACAGAACTGCCAAAAGTATCGCTAAAATCAAAGTATTAAGAAAAATAATGTTAATAATGATTATTGATCTCGGAGAATGCCGAGTAGAACAAATAGCCCGTTCTATACCTAATTACTGCCCCCCTCTATTTCAGAATATGATGAAGATAGATGATCTTACTCTGTGAATGTTACATAAATAATACACTTTTATAGGTTATCTGTATTCTCTAACCTTGTTTAACTAAACCTAAATTGTGTTTTTACACGTGAGTTATCGTTCTTCCTTAGCTATCCTCTAACAAATACATTTCATTAAAAACCAGAAATTGTACTTGAGGTATAATTTGGCGGACAACGCCGAATAGGTTTCATATAAGATATTATAAAATGTACATGCGCATGTAATTGTGTACGTACAGAGTGGCGGGCAGTATCGGCTAGTAGCGGACCTTCGCATAGTTTCTTACCCCCTCCATGTAAATAGAATTGACGCTAAGGAACGTTAAATAAAATAAAAAGGTATCGCCAAGTATTACGTAATTAAAGAAAAATATGGCTCAGCATTTTCTAATTACTATAAGATAGAATAAAAAATAACTGAAAACGACCTCCCCCTGATAAAATCTGCCCCAAAGACCCCTAAGAGGTGGGTTTAGAGATTCCGCAATATGTCCATCAACTTTCACTGTGAATTTTACATCAGAATACACTTTTAGATTTTATCTATATTCTCTAACATTTTTCTATGAGTGAAACATACACACGTACACACACACACACACAAACATACAGCCATTAACTTTATATAGAAGACTAGCAGGGCTACCCGGCGTTGCCCTGGGCGATAAAAAACAATGTAGTAGAAATTAAAGAGTGTGTGTAACATCTTTATATACAAACTTCAATCTTTCTTCTTTCTCTAGCCGTCTCTTTTTCCCTGCCCCCCATTATTTCCTTTCCTCCTTCAACCCTCTATTTCCCATATGAGTTTTTTTTCTTGTGTAAATGTTTTAAAAACTAATAATAATGAAATTCACGTAAATTCTCTTTACTAAATATGTAATTTCCGTAACTGTGGATTTTCTTAAAGAAATATGTTATGTAAACAAACAAACATTTTGGATGAACGTTAATTATTATTCTTACATTGTGTTTTTGATCCCGAAATAAAATTGTATTTTATTTTTTAAAGACTTTGAAATCGAACTTGAATGCAATGACATAATCGCTTGCGGCCATGTTGTAATTTCCTATAATTATCTTTCGTAAAATAGTAGCAATAGTTTGCTTAGCGTTCGTCGTTTATTTAAAAAACAATACCAAAGAACTAAACATTTAGAGGCGCGTCCCTGGTGCTAAGAAACGTTAAATAAAATTAAAAGTTATTTCAAATTATTACGTAATTAAATTAAAATATGACTACGGATTTTCAAATTACTATAAAATATTATGATAAATAACTAAAAACGAGCCCCCTCGATGAAATCTGCCCCATGGACCCCTAAGGGTGGGTTCACAGATTGGGCAATACTCCCATCAATTTACTGTGTGAATTTTACATAAGAATGAACTTTTATATATTATCTGTATTTGTTATCCTTATTTTTAAATTAAATAGTGTTTTTAAACGTGAATTATCGTCTTCCTTAGCTATCCTCTAAAAATAAATGTCATTAAAAAACACAAATTGTTTGATGTAATTGAGACATAATTTGCCGGACAGCGCCGAATACTTTTCTTATATATGATATTATAAAATGTCAATGCACATGTACTTGTGTACGTACAGAGTGGCAGGCAATGGCGGCTAGTGGCGGACCTTCGCATAGTTTCTTACCCCCTCGATGTAAACAGAATTTACACTAAGAAATGTTAAATAAAATTAAAAGTTATCGCAAAGTATTACGTAATTAAATAAAAATGTGATTCAGCATTTTCTAATTACTATGTCATAGTATTAAACATGACTGAAAACGACCCCCCTGATAAAATCTGCCCCATATACCCCTAAGCGGTGAGTGTAGCGATTCGGCAATACTCCTATCATCTTACTTTGTGACTTTTACATAATAATAAACATTTATAGGTTATCTATATTCTCTAACCTATGTTTTTAAACATGAGTTATCGTTCTTCCTTAGCTATCCTCTAACAAATACAGCACATTAAAAAAACATAAATTGTGTTATGTACTTGAGATATAATTTGCCGGACAACGGTGAATACTTTTCTTATATAATATATTATAAAATGTACATGTACATGTATTTGTGTACGTACAGTGTGGGGGCAGTGCTGGCTAGTGACGGACCGTCGCATTATTTCTCCCCCCCCCCCTATGTAAATAGAATTGCCGCTAACAAACGTTGAATTAAATTAAAAGTTATATCAAATATCACGTAATTAAAGCAAACTATGACTCAGCATTTTCTAATTGCTATAAAATAGAATGGAAAATAACTGAAAACGACCCCCTTATAAAATATGCCTTATAAACCGCTAAGACGTGGGTTTAGATAATCGGCAATACGCCCATAAACTTACTCTGTGAAGTTTATATCAGAATACACTTTTAGATGTTATGTATATTCTCCTACTTTGTTTCTACAAGTAACACACACACACACACAAACACTCAGTTATATATATATATATATATATATATATATATATATATATATATATATATATATATATATATATTTTACATCAGTGTATGTTGAAAATAAATAAATAAAATGATCGATCGCAAGAAGTTGGAACTTATATACAAATTATTTATTTGACACATGTGTGACATATTTAAAAGACGTACCACGGTTTTATCACGATTTTATACTTTACAATGCACGAAGTCTATTCAATTTATTAACGATTCACGATGAGCGTAGACCCTTTGCTTGAAAGTAACTTGAGTTAATCCGATGTGAATTTCGTCATTTTTGGTTCAACCACCAGATAACAATTAGATACATAGAGCACGAAGCAAAAGCTTCGTACTCTATGTATCTAATTGTACAGCACCCTGTGGTCTAACGTGTAAGACATGTGTGTTTTTTATATGTGTATTTATATTTCTAATATGTTTAATAGCTAAACCCCTTTAGCTGTTGGCTGGATTCAAGGGTCTACTTGTTATTTTACTTCTAAAATCGAATGTGGGATATTTTAAGTAGATCTTTTTTTGGCGAGGTGGGCAATTGGTTGGCTTTATAGTAATTTAAAGCCTGGTTTCGAATGTTATTGTGTTATACGTAGTCCTTTACTTATTTCATATGCTATTATTTGCTTATGTTGTTTATTGCTAGTTTTTTCATATTTGTCTTTTTTTACATTATCAAGTTTTCTGGTTTAATGTGTGGTCATTGAATTTACGGGTGTTTTACGTCAGGCAGTGTGTGTCTGTAGAATTATTTCCTGTGTCGTATAAAACGAATCCCCAGGATTATATTCAGCAAGTCTCCGTCAAGAGCGTCTATTTCAACTGGATTACTTACTAGATTTAAGAACATAGAAGTTTGTAGTATTCGTCCCCTCCGTAGTGGCAGCAGTGTAATATTTCCATCACATACGTCGTACAACGTGTTTCATGTTATTTACTTGGAGTTTCCGTTAGCACGTGGTGTTTCGTGTCGGAATATATTTTATAAAATATATGCGTTCTTGTTTATCTATTTCTTTGAGTAAGTTTTATCTACTAATTTATTTCCCAGAGTGATTAACTGTGTAACCGACCTATGTGAGCATATAATCAGTATGCACCATGACAAAAATGGTAACAACAGTATTGTACGTCAGGCTATGTTGAAAAAAGTCAATAAAGTGCTTAATCGATCGAAAATCGAGAGAGAAAAACTAGAAAGCTTTTTAAAAATATATGTTACATATTTCAGAGACGTACCGCGGTTTCTCGAGACGTACTGCCATTTTATCATTTCGAAGGCCGTTATTGTCCATTAAACTCATCAGCGACACACGACAGGAAAACAGCACGCACAATGGTTTGCAAAAATCTTCGTTAACGAGTCAATCACAGCAAACTGCATATTTATGTGTCTTAATCGTAATTACGCTTTATTTAGAATAATTGAATGTTATAATGCTTCAATGGTGGATCCATGTGTAGTAATTGTGTAGTGTAATGTATTTGTCCGTCAATAGGTGACATTCTGGGGGATATATTTAGGGGGGGAGGTATAAGTGTTATATTTATGTGCATACTTGTTTTATTTCATACCTTATGTATTTATTTATTTTATTTTGATTTGTTTATACATTCATACGTTTTTTTTTCTATTTTAGTGTAAAGCTGGTGGTTTAATTGTAGATTATTAGCTAGGAATCGGGTATCCATATCAGTGAAATAGTTACATTATGGATTAAAAATTGTAATATAACTTCGCGCGTGATTAATTCTGTTAGTTTTATATAACTATGTATACGAACATCTCATAGAATATATGTGAATTGGATATGTTTAAATTTGTGTCATCTTTTTCATTTAAGCACATAGGATAGTCACATTTCTAGACATTGAACTAGTAAGATTAATGTATTTAATATATTTAATATGTTTACATATAATGTGATAAGGTATCACATAATGGGCGTTATATGTGTGGTATG
The DNA here is from genome assembly GCA_963556195.1 of Sepiola atlantica. Lineage (NCBI taxonomy): Eukaryota > Metazoa > Mollusca > Cephalopoda > Sepiida > Sepiolidae > Sepiola > Sepiola atlantica. The sequence continues at coordinate 125,397,762 of OY744526.1, read as the reverse complement.
CTCGGATTCAGAGTTGAGGTTATATTGGGCTTTCTAGGAGAGATGTAGATGTGGTGTGCGTAATATATTTGAGGGAAGAGGAGAAGGGGTTATACGGTATATACAAACTAAATTTGCGGTGGGTCGTAGCCTATATATTTTATAAGATATGGAGTGGATCAGCTTTATGGTGTTATTAGTGAATTAGGTATTTCCGTTGTTTATCTATTTGACTAGTAGAACATTTTAAAGGCCTTAGTTTTGTGTTAATACATATAGTGGAATAGTTATTCATTGCCGGTAAAATCCTGAATTGTTAAGTGGTGCATTGTGCTGAATTATTTGATGTGAGGCATACATAAAAAGAGATTGTAGTTTGCTTGAAGCATTGCTGGTAAATGTAAGTGCAGATTAGTCGTCCGAGGCTATAGCAATGCGATGTGGTTGCCGTAAGATGGAAAAGTTAAACGAAATAAACGCAGGGAGAAAGTGAAACTCAAAACGATTCATTAATAATTTCACAAAAAACTGATTAAATACCAAATAGTAAATACTGTCCGGTAAGTAACAGTTAGGCAAAGGGTAATCTTAAATTTTCGAAAGAAAAACTTTCATTATCAGAAGACAACAATAAAAGACCGAATCGGTCGAGGAAAAACGGGAAAAACCGGTGTCAGATCATCGAAATACCGCAGAAAACAATTGGTAGTAGGAACACAGAACATGTCAAAATTTTACAGTATTTACGATTTGGTATGTAATCAGTTTTTTGTGAAATTATTAATGAATCGTTTTGAGTTTCACTTTCTCCCTGCGTTTATTTCGTTTCACTTTTCCATCTTACGGCAATTCAATAGTGTATAATAGGGAATCAGTACAGTTATGAGTCATTATAATGGTTATATGTGAACCATTACTTTTGAAGACAGTCAAAGATAAGGTATGTATTCGTTTAATAATCTACTAGTATAATTAATTAGAGATGACTATTATTCGACATAATAATATCGAATACCTATCTTATAGGCTTTAGAGTTTTTACTATGACCATATTTATTTTATATGGCGTGTTATAATTCTTAAGTTTTTCTATATGCTATTATGATGCACGAACATTTTAAAGTTCGGATAAAATTATATGCGCTTTTAGCTTTCAACATTTTTGCTTAATTTGGCTTTGACCGATTATTTATACCACTGTCGTTATCGTTATCAACATGGATCTCGTAATCGTAATAGACATTGCAAGATACAGAGTATCGATTTACTCCTCTCCAGGAGTTAGGCACAAGGCCAGTGTTTATCTTACTCCCACAAGTAAGATGTGACCCACTCTCGGGTCGGGAAAGTGGGATTTAAAAATTGCCTGGCAACCCCGTCGGCATTCCCCGGTAGGGGCACCTCAGGCAGTAAGCAATAAACTTACTCCTCCCCAAAGAGGGGAGGCGAAGCCTGGGAGGGTGACCCTCCGAGAACCGCACAGGACAGACCCATAGACCGGCGTAAATCAAGCCCCGAAGGCCAAGACAATACCAGTCTATGGGGTGCAGTATCCATCGGAACAGATACTACACCTTGATCTTAGCCAACGAACTCTCTTGCAAGAGACAGAGTAGATAGTGTTATCATCATTGTTACAGTTATTACTATTTATTATGTAGTTAAATACGTTGTTTCTCTTTGATTATACTAGTATATACAACATTATCTTGTATAAAGTTATTCCCAAGAAAAGCATGTGTGCCTATGAGCAATTTCAAGCAACATCGGTAGCTTTATTTAATGTTCTTAGGCTGTCTTGATTGTTCGTATTTTGTAATAATAGTACAACCTGTTTGAGTACTGTTTAAATACATTGTATGATTGATATTTGCTAAAACGCTTACTGTATTCATGTGGGTTTCAAAGTGGTATTTAAGTATTTAGCGTTGCTAGTTTGCATATTTTGCGGAACAGTGAATTAAACATTTTAAAAAGCATATTCGATTCATTCTACGTTTTATATACTCAGTTGCTATGCAGTTATTCGAGATATGTTTAGTCTATTCATTGCTAACATTATATATGGTTTACATAGTGAGGTCGTATTAGGCGGATGTTTATAATAAATACTTTGCATAGTTTAAATATATATTATATATATATATAGTATATATATATATATATATATATATATATATATATATATAATATAATTATTTATACATAAATAGTTTATACATATTTATAGTTAATTTATAGTTATTGTTAATTGGTCCAATTCTAACCTCATTGTTATTTAAAAATTGTAAATGGGATTTTTCCAGTGCGTTACTTTAACTTTCAGAATCCTTATCAAACATATTTTTAGATGATATCTTAGGAATTGTATTCGAAATGTTTAGTTTAATGGAGTGTATTATTTCTCTCAGGATGGGTTATATACATAGTATCGGGTTTTTTTAGAATCGTATATAAATTGTGCTAGTAAGGTTAAGGGTAAATGCCCAATGTTTGCAATATATTGTTTGACGTCTCTTATTATAGGATGAAACCAAAAAACGGTTATAAGGAGAAGTCGAATAATTTCCGAAATTTCATGTAGATAAACGAAAATCTTCAGCCAAATTCAGTCAATCCAATGTTTTCAGTATGCACTACACACACTATTTGGTTCACTGCCGCTCTAAAACATGCTCCAAATGAGCTCCATGGGTCTGAAGGCAAACTTGGGTCCTGCCGGCAAAATTCCCGATGACCTTTCCGCATTTCTTCTTCGATATCACTTTTATGGCTTCTGTCATGGCTGTCTACATGTCAGAGATAGTCTGAGGGTGGTTGTCATACACCCTGTCTTCAAGGAACCCCTACATATACAGGTCTTGGGGGGTCAAGTTACATCTGCGGCTGATCAGTCGGTCAGGGAAACGCTGTCCTATCCATGGCAATGATTTGTTTGAGGTGTCGGGGCTGGCAATATCCTGCTGAAAACACTGAAGGGCCCGTCGACCAAGTGCTATGCAGAACTTTTGATTGCCACACACTGTTTTTTGTCGTCATCGAACTAGAATGGGACAATTGCGACATGCTTAGATATGACGACCCATGCTGTGAACTTCACAGAGTGTAATGCGGTTTGGAGACAGAACTGTGTCTGTTTCCTACCCCAAGAAAGGTTTATTCTTAAGGATATCGTGACCTGCCTACAGAAAAGGTGCCTTGTCACACACCCAGGCATTGTCAAGAGTTTCTGGCACAACGCCAATCTTGTCGCAAAGCCACTTACCCATGATAACTCGCGTTCTCATGTCGTGAGGTGTCATCTTTTGTTAAAGCTGTATCCTGTAAGGATATAAATAGAGATATGTAAACAACATCCTCCTTACGAATTCTCGGTTAATTCTATGCTTTCACTTCGCGAACGCACAGATATGGTTTGGTTAATCACAACGGAGTCTCTCACTGCACCAAGGTAATGTCGTGTCCTTCATGATTTCGGTCGTCCAGAGTGTGATTTTCTGTTAGTGTATTTACCATTTAGGGTATGCACAGTCTCATGTGTTCTGAATTTCTTGACTCATCTTTAAAGTATTGAGTCGACTAGAAATTCAGGACACCTGAACCGTTCGTTCAATGGCAATTAAGCTGCATGGATAGACTTCAGTCGGAAATATGCCTAAACTATTAATGATGTTCTTCAGTAGTACATAGCATCTCGTAGCTCGAATGTGCTAGACTTATAGCACATTGATAATACTTAGTAAATCTGATAAATTAACATGAGTATTTTATTATTTGAACATATATTCAAGGTGATGACCATTTTTTGTGTCACCCTTTACTTCTAATGCCATTTTTTTACTAATAAATGCAGTATATTCTTATTTTACTGATACTTGCTTTCAAGATATAGCTGTAAAAAACGTAAAATACATGTAAACGCCTCCCGTTGGTGTGCATTTTTTATATATCATTAAGCAGAAAGCAGTGGTCTGAGTCCATAATTCTGTTGAAATGATCCCCCGTATTTTTCAGTGGTTTAATATTCATAGTACAAGTATATCATTTAATTTATTGCAAGAACCCTTAGCAATTCTTATTTCATGGTATGTCAGAAATTGTCTATCGATTAGTAACAACTTATTTAAATAAGAAGAGGATATTGATTGATAGTATACGACGATATAAAAAGACAGGAATCAAAACTTAATATTGCAATTTAAAGTTGTAATATATTCCGTTAACTTATCTTTGTTATGATCGTAACTTATATAAGTTTACTCCTACAAGTTATGTATGATATGATGAGTGTCTTGCTAGTTTTAAATCATATATTCGCATGTTTAGATGAATGTTAATATTTAGCGTTCTGCTATGGTGTGTATATATATTTTAAATTTAGATTATATTGTTTAGCCGCTCAATAATTCGTGTTAACATAGTGTCTTATAGACACTGTAAAGATGTTCATACGTAGTCGTGTTATATTGTTTTCAAACCCATGCTGCAGAGAAAATAGTTGTGTTTCGGCAGGTACGATCCGGTCGTGTGTATTATATATGTATGATGACGAAATGTCTAAATATTAACATAAACGCTAAACTATTTATATATAATAATAATGTCACGTCATTTATAAATGTGTAGGTAAAACATATCTTCCATATAGTCGATAGTGACCAAAAATGCATTCATGTATATAGAGTAATACACTTTTTATCAAATATTATGTCACTAAATGTAAATTGTACACAACTCAGTATGTTTAGTATAAGTCTAACTATTTGTGTAAACTCTTTCCGTCTTTGTGTTGTCATGTTTGTTAACATAGCGGATACATTAACATAAGAATAATCTAAGTCTAGTATAGCACATGTTATACTACACTCCAGTCAATATTGCTCTACCGTATATATCAGAGGAAATTTCAATTTACTTGTGTGGCTTTCGTACAATATCAAATGTTAAATGGTTTCCTTCATCAAATAAGTGATAGTCAAATATATGCTGCTCAACTGCAACGTCAACATTAAAAAAATGTAGTAAGAAATGTTTGATCTCCAACAATTAAATCTATTAATTGGAAATTGCTAATACTCCATTAAATAATATATATATATATATATATATATATATATATATATATATGTATATATATATATATGTATATATATATTATTACTTCATGTATCCACATAACATTTTATAAGGGGTTATAATGTGTATGTATCGATTTTCACTATTTATTTCAACAGTGCTCGATAGTAAGTAGAGCTAAGTAGTAAACTTCTAAAATATAGCTTACTATATATATATACATATACTTGATGTATATATATATATATATATATATATTGATTTATATGCATATATATATATATATATATATATATATATATATATATATATATGTATATCATTAGATAGAATCAAAGAATTAAATAAGATGCGAATCAAATTTTATTACAATTACAACTTCAAGAAAAGTAATTGAAAGTCCTTAACCCATGGGTTTTCAAGGAAACTTCTTCCGACAGAGCATCATCACGCAGTGGAATTGCAGCGAGTAAATAACACTTAACTTTGAAAACATGAAAATAAAAATATAAAAATATTATAATAATAAACAAAATTAATAATAAAATTAATAACACAAATAAATATATGCAACACAAATTGTATCGGATCAAAACATATATTTAACTTTAAGTACCTCATCAAGGTACTGCTAGAAATAATATTGATTAAAGTACAGGGTGGGCAAAAATAAGGGTCCTATTTTTAAAAATTCATAACTTTTTTATTTATTGATTTAAAAAAATTTTTTTTTTAAGAATAAGTAAAGGACCCCTTCCGAAGCAAGCATGAGCTGTATTAGCTCTAAGGAACGTACCCTCATTTAGAAAACATTATTTTTGCTTAAAAAACTCAAAACAGTGTAAAAAACAATACTTTAGTTTTTGTAAGTTTTAAAAAGTGTTTTTCGGCTAAAATTTGTTTTGTTTATTTTAAAAAATCTCGGAAGGGTCAGTCTACACACACATAAGGTTTGGTGAGTTTAACTTTTATTTTGTGGAAGTTATTCAAATTCAAGTTATTCAAATTTAAAGATAGGACCCTTATTTTGGCCCACCCTGTAGAATCAGGATTCCAAATATCTACGTCAAACATAAGATGTCCTTTCACACGTTTCGTTCAGAAGTTGTTTTTTTTAAATAAGGCAGTTCAAATGGTAGAAATTAAATCCCGCAGTAAGCCGACATGGTACAATTCCATGTGTGATATTTAAGACATGTATTACCTGTAAGCGAAACAATGATTAGGGGATCATGTTATATGGAATAAAATTCATAATACAACTTACTAGATGCAAGCGCCGCTTAGGCCAATTCGAACAATGTTAAGCTGCCCTGATGTTTTCGGCCATTATTTTATTCCGTGTCCGATGAAGTTACTCCAATTAAAAATCATATTCGAAGGTAATCGTCTACGACCAAAGCTCCAGCTAGCCCTGCAAATTTCGCGACAAATCCGAAAAAACGCGGCCTCTTCGGTAAGCCAGCCGCACAAAAGTGGTTTAATGTCTGCTAATTCAAACAGCGTGTACAACTGATGTTAAACGTATGTGCCAAAAATGATAGTAATGCTCTATCCAGTACGTTGACCATCATTTTTATCTGAGTGTTCACTAATTAAATATATTAGTTGCCTCTTATATGTGTTGTTGTATTAACCGTATATATATATATATATATATATATATATATATATATATATATATATATATGTTAAAAGAAAGTAAGTGTATCTTTAAATTATATCGTATATTTGATAGTCAATGGTCGATATACGAGATAGAGCAGTAGTAGAAATATATAAATAATGAAAATTTAACGTTTAATAACACTCTATATATATAAAATAATCAATTTGTAAAAACAGATGTTATATAAAAAAGTGTTTTCTGTCTTTAATCCATTGATTTCCAAAAATATGCCACTATCATCGCAGGAAAATTTAAACATTTTAATGCATACACATTCATAAGAATTGAAGAAGATAGATAGTTCGTGTATGCCCATCCGAGGATTCTAAGTATATAGCAAATGTAAGCTGAAGAGTTGAGCGCAATCCAGACATCTAAGTTTGTGAACTGTTCTTCACGCAACGGTATTCAAATCAAAGGTGCACTTTCGTTAGCAGTGATAATCAGTATTACTTGGTGAGCCGAGTAAACAGATTGTGTTTTACTCGTGAGCAAATAGGAATGTCACAATTCCACCAAAAGTATTAGCTGTAAAAAAATGAATAAAAAAGGAAAAAAAAAACAGAAAACGCAATTATTTAACAATTTAAAGAAAACAACAGGTTTATATTCTGCACACTGATTATACATTGCCTTGACAAAAGTAGTGTCTCAGAAGAGTATGTACCTATGTTTGTTGATCGTTTTTTCTGTGAACTTGTTCTTTCTACTTCATTATGTCGTCTTATCTTGGTGCGCCTCAGACAATATATGCAATTAACTGAATTATGCAATGTTTATAACGCTCTGTTGGATGGTAAGTTTTATTACTATTTTGTTTAACTTTCATTTGGAATTCAAATCGCTTTGACGACAGCTAGAATTTATAAGCTCCATTCATCACTGAGTAGGTGTATGTTTCTAAATTATATATCCATCACGAGCGCAATGTATTAGATTCGATGTGTCGCCACAAGAATTACACCTAAATCATTGAATGAATATATATATATATATATATATATATATATATATATATATATATATATGTATATATATGGATATATGGATATATATATATATATATATATATATATATAAACATTAATTATTTGACATAATAATGAACAGTTGGCACGCCATATAATGCATTTTAGTGTTATTAACTGTTTTTATTTAATTTTATAAAATATACTTCATCATCAGAATTTCAGAAAAAGATATATACAAATATTTTTCTTCGTTTACTTTCTTTTATCATCTCGTTTTTGTTGTTATAAATTATCTGTTGTTGATATGAATTTGGGGTGAATTTCTCTTGAGTCAGGAACGGCACATAGCCCTGCAAATTGTAATAAGACATGTTGTTCCTGGTCTGTAAATCATTATTTATATGCCAGCATGAATTATTAAATATAATAATGAGCAATTAGATATATAATGTATATATATATATATATTTATATGTGTGTATGTGTATATATATATATATATATATATGTATATATATATATACATATATATATATATATATATATATATATATATATATATATCTATAGTTATATGACAATATATTAATGAAACTTAAGATAGACAGAGGCGTACCCCTTTCATCTCTTCAGCGAGTTGTGCATCTAAGGCAAGGTAGTGACGATGCGAATATACCTATGGATAAGTGGTTACGGCTGACCTCCCACCGCTTTAAACGTACTTAGACCTGTCTGACTTCAAAGGCGCGTGATTATGCAAAGTAGGCGTTTTAAGGAGCTAAATTTAAGTGGCAGTTTTTCTTGACAATGGTGTTTATTTTGTTCCGAACGTTAGTAGATTTAGTTGGTTCTTTTCTTTTGCGATTGTTATTATTACTATTTTTATTGTTGTTGTTGTTATCGTAATATTTTTATACTAATATATACAATACAAGACGTGATTGTGTCTTCGATACTTATATATTTTTTATCAGACTTTTGTTAGCCTTGCTGTGAACTGTATTCTTACCACGTTATTTATTCATGTAATTATTGATAACTTGTGTTTGATCATTGGATCTGTTTGGATCAAGTGATAGCGGTTCTTTACGACCCGCCACAAGAACCCAACGGTAACTAAATTTTTTGATTTAGGCTTCACCTTCCTTCTTCCAGTACCGACTGGAGTAAATAACCAAAGCTTGATATAAATGTTAAAGACTTTATGGAAACTTCAAATAACTTCTAACACTTTGTAACGGAATTAAGTCTACGAATTGATTTACCTGAACTATCGTGTATGTTGAATGGAACACTACATGTGTTTGTCGTAGACAGAACATCGAAGAAGTGTATAATCGCGACACGTGACGTAGTCACAAAAACGTTTGCACATAGAGCATTATCCCAAAGAATTACATCATGTAACGTCTCCCACACTTGAAACACCTTATATACAACCCCTGAATAATATATGTCGCTGTCCTTGAAGTAGATAATAACCAGTGACCATTGCTTACGTATTGGGTACTTGTGACTTCGAAGTACTTCCCTCTGCGTATTTCATGTACCATTTACGTAGGATAACATTTAGCAGCATATTTCATCAAATCATGCGACGAACATCCATTTACATACAATTTCGTAATATTTCTCGAAAAAAGAGTTCATAAATATTTAATTTTACATAGACAAATACACCGGTCATAATGGCAAGGAGGAGCCTTCGGGTTTGGTAGAAGTGGGGCATATCCTTTTCGAATGTCCATAAAGAGTAAATGGGAATGCATGTCCAAGGGTGAACCTAGGATCGAGGAATACTTCTCAACCAGAGTAAAGAAACTTTTAAAATCTCAATAAATTACACCAACACAAGACGAGTTACCATTTATTGATTGACCTTAATCAGTGCAGTGCAGGAAACAGGAATAGTGAATTTGTGTTGGCACTGTGGAAAAAGCACGCTGAATACATACTTGTAGCAGATGAGAGAGAAAATAGAGACAATATAAATCGCGAAAGTTCTCGGAAAGGTAAATACTTACAAAAGTGTTCAACTTGAAAGAAATATACACCAGTCCCTTTAAATGCGATTCAAGTAAAGGTAAATCAGCCAACACTTTACCGAATAAATATCGACCACTTCGAAATCCTGCCCAACTTGTTACTGCGGTCATAAAACAGCGAAACTATAGAATTAAGCCGATTAGCTTACTCTAAAATAGAGAAATGCCGCCTCCTTAAGGCTCCCTTTCTATTTTAACAATAACACTGTAAAATCCACGCTTTCACACTCCAAAACGAAACGAGCCATATGCAATATATCTAGTCTTACGAATCAAAAGACAAGGAGCCCCTCCAGAAAGAATAAGGACACGCTTCAGATGATATATATGAAGCATATCTTCTCAAATGTATAACACCAAAAGGGCAGAATCCAAGCAATTTTAGAAAGTTACTAGCTTTTTTCTTCAATAGAAGGTTAATTGGTAGAGAAAAACACTTCATCATTTTACGAATGCCGCCCCCACCCCCCGATTTAAACCGTTAAACGCCCCTGATGAAGCCACGAAAGCTACTGCGCATGTCACAAAAAAACAATTTGACGTTTGATATATCACCACATTAGATGTGTACAAAGTGCTTAATTCACGCGTTTTAAGTAAACCGGGTTTTTCTAGAGTCCCCCCCCATCTGTACGGCAGCTTGATGAATCTTTCTTGGGATGTGGTTGTATTTCCTTGGATAGTTACTTCAACATTCTGATGTGTCACTAAATATTGTGTTGCAATAATGAAAAATATGGCAATATTATTAACAATTTAAGCAAAATATGAGTATGCTATATAAACCAATGTGTGACAGACAAACGAAAATGCTATCCATATTTTTAAAATAATATTTCAAATTTAACTGTAGTATATCATGTGAAAAGCTGAACTGATCTACGAATATCATAACATATCTAAGAATGCAATTAATAAAAAAACCTTTTAAAAAAATGATATCCCACATATTTCAGAATCATAAGAAGCTGTGAGAATGATTGACCAGGAGGCAAGCACCAGAAAAATCTTCATGCTTCAGAAGGACAAAAGCTGAAAGTATTTTGATGTGCTGTTTTTCTATTTTAGAAAGATTTTTAAAAAAATAAGAGATGCAGGGATGGAACGTTGAACAGTATTTAACAGAAGAGCTGATCTGATGCGGAGTGATAAATGGGCAAACAAACGAGTAGAGATACTTTCAAAGGGACATGCGTTGACAACCATCATCAATCAAGCATTTCTGCTAAATGAAGAAGAAAATACAACATATATGAATATATATATATATATATATATATATATATATATATATATATATATATATATATATATATATATATAAGCAGTATTTTCTTGGTTTTGCATATAATAAACTTAGGTCCTGTTTAACCCGTTTATCTTAACGCATTTAAGTCCATTAAATGTGTGAGAGTGTATATATATATATATATATATATATATATATATATATATATATATATATATATATATATATATATGTATATATATAAATATATATACATATATATATACATGTATATATACATTTTATATATATGCGTATATATATATAAATATATAAATATATATATACAATTTATATATATACATATATACATATATATATATATATAAATGTATATACATCTTATATATAAACATACATAAATATATATACATATATAAATATATATATATATATATATATATATATATATATATATATATATATACATATATATATATATATGGTCGATATTTATTCGGTAAAGCCGTTGTCACTAGTAACATAGAAGTAGGAGCTCCTTCGTACGAAATGGCAAATGGGACTTGTCCGGCCGAAATAAGTTTTAAGGTTGCTCCTTGCGGAGCTTCATTATGTAAAACCTGTAATATTCTAATAACATCTAAAGAATATAAATCAAATGTTACAGACAGAATGTATAAAATAGTAAATCATTCGGGGGAAGATTTGTCATGTAAGTCTCAAAATCTAATTTATTTGTTATCATGTAAAAATTGTAATTTACAATACGTAGGCGAAACCGTACTTCCTTTAAATAAACGCATGAATATACATAGAACTAGCACTGAAGGATGTCTCCATGTTATTAAACATTTTTAAGAAACCTGTAGTGAATCGTCCTTTTCAATACAAATCATTGAAAAATTTAAAAATAACGGATATAATAGTTTTGGAGAAGTAGATAACAATATATTAAAAATACGTCAAAATAAAGAAGATGAAACAATTAAGAAATTACGAGTAATTTATCCTTATGGTCTAAATAGTAAAGTAAAGAAAAATAACTTACACGATGAATTAGAAAATGTAGGGCGATTATATCCAGCTTTACCTCGCTACGGTACTAGAGATAGGTCATATGTAAATAGAAACAGCAAAGAATCTGCCATTTCATGCGAGGAATTCTTTGAAAAAACTAAAGATAGTATTATTAATAATATTTCCGGTTCTTTCAATTACATTAGAAAACTTCTAAATCAAACAAAAAAGAAGGTACAGAAGAATATTGCATCTAAAATATTACTACAACCGGATATGATGTACAAAAAAAAAACTAACTCAATGGTATGAATATATAATGGATATAATCGATACTAAACTATATAAACCACCTGTTGTATATAAAAAACATAAACCTAGAAATGTTTGTGTAGTTCTGTATGAAAATAAAGGATTAGATGATATAAATCTGCCAAAAAGATTAAATAATCCAGAAATCTTACAATTACTACCCACTGAACTAAAAATGGAGGGACAAAATCCAATAGTAACATATAAACTTGGGCAAACCATACGAAATAAAATTTTCAATTATAAAAAAACAGTAGAAAATATAAATACAAATGATTATAAGGATGAAAATATTCCAGAATGCGAATGTAAGTCCTCCCCTTTATGTAATAATGACATAGGGCATGTAATTACCGGTAATTTAGCGATAGTAAAAAATCCTAAGTTGAGAAAGCTCCTTACAAAAGGTCCAAACTACAGAGAACCCAAATGTTTAAATTATACAAAATGTATAAAAGAAATAAATAAAGCATTAGAAACCTTTAGTATATCCATGGCAAAAAAACACAAAATATTAGATTCCACATTTGACGCATGGAAAAATAATATACTCAGATTCGTAAATAAAAAGGTCGAACGTTTAAAAATGTTTAAACATCCTAAAAAGACGAATCCTCTCCTTAGAAATTCACAAATAATTATGGACCTTCAAATAATTCAAAATAAATTTGTAATAGTTCCTATTGATAAGGCAGCAAATAATATAGCTTTTATATGTAAAAAATATTACATACAACGATTATTGTGAGAAGTAGAAATTATAGGTATAGAATCAGATACTTATAAAGTAAGTAATTGTGAAAAAGAAAGTATTATTCTAAATAACACCATTATTTGTGAAAAATTAGGACTAAAATTAGATGAGAAAAATAATAAACTTCCATGTATGTATTGGATACCGAAAATGCATAAAAAACCAGTTGGGGCCCGTTTTATTGTTGCCTCCAAAATGTGTATTACTAAACCCTTGAGTAAGGCTATATCAAATGTGTTTAAATTAATAATTAATCAGATAAATAATTTTCATAATAAAAGAAAGTTCTATAGTAATATAAACCTATTTTGGGTAGTAAATAATTCATATCCAATAAAAGAAAAACTAGATCATATAAATTCCCGTAAAAAGGCTAAGTCAATTTCTACATATGATTTTAGTACCTTATATACTAAAATACCACATAATGAACTAATTAAAGAATTAGGTAACATTATAGATTTAGCTTTTGCCGGAGGTAAAGGTAAATACATAGAATTTTCAAAATCTAAAGCCTTTTGGTGTAAGACTAAAAACAGTAACACTAGCACTTCAAAATATGGCCTTAAAATACTTATAAGTCACCTGATTAAAGAAAGTTATTTTAAAATAGGAAATAATACACTAATACAAACAATAGGTATTCCTATGGGTTTGGACCCTGCCCCCTTTTGGGCAAATCTCTATTTACATAGATATGAATACATATATATGTCAGCATTAATAAAAAATGATATATCTAGAACGTATAGTTACCACGGCTGCAAGAGGTTTATTGATGACCTGGTCTGTATAAATGATAGAGAGGAGTTTGAAAATACTAAACATTTAATATATCCTAGGGAATTAAAATTAAATTGTGAACATACAGGAATACATGCTACCTTTCTAGAATTAGATATAAAAATTGAGGATGGTAGATTTATTTATAAAATGTTTGATGAAAGAAATTCTTTTCCCTTTCATATCGTTCGTATGCCGCATAAAAGTAGTACCTGTCCTATGTATATATTTTATGGGAGTATAATGTCCGAATTTCTAAGAATAGCCCGCGTTACTTTAAGGTTAATGGATGTTATACCTCCAGTCACTTCATTAGTAATAAGAATGCTTAAACAAGGTGGAGATAAAATAAAATATTTAGACAGTTAAATAAGGCAATAACACGCTATCCTGACGCTTTTAAATTATATGAAATAAATCAAAAGAAATTGATAAAAGAAATCCAAAACTCTACTATAAAAATGTATAACATATGTAAATAGTCCATGATAAAATAAATAAATAAATGTATATATATATATATGTATATATGAAATATTTTTATAAATATATATTTTTAATTTTAAAACATTTGTAGACAAAGAAAATAACCAAGGGAAAAAAGGGGGGTTATTATAATGGAATCATCTAACTCTATAAAATAGATGTTCTGTAAAATAGTAAATACCCACTTTGAAAGGAACAACACAGGTAAGGAAACTATATTTTAATACTTTAGAAAAACAAATCTGGAGGCAAAACTAAATTAAATATTTGTAAACTTTTTAAATTAAAAAATAATTATTAAATAGGGAGGTGGTGTCTGATCAACACTGCTGGGATGCCATGATAAAGAAATACTGTTTTGTTTTTAAAATCCCGAAACAGTTTTCATGGTAAACAACTGACGATCCCTTATATATAAAAACATATATAAAAATATATTTATATTAGAGTATATTCTTGGAAGTAAACTAAAATAGTGATTGCAGTAGATTTATTGACTTACTAGACTAAAATCTTTCAACAAACATTTTTTTTTTTTTTTCCCAGTTTTGAAGGTTAAAAGAACTTCCCAGACTATATATATATACACATATATATATATATATATATATATATGTATGTGTGGGTGTGTGTATGCGTGTGCGTGTGCGTGCGCGTGTGCGTAAATTCATCACGCATGACCAATACCGAATGTAATCAAATATTAAAACTTAGGTGCGAATAATGATCATTATATATATATTAATTTTAGAGAATAATTTTAGAAAATTACTTTGAAATAAAATCGAAGCGAGTTTTGGTGGTGTCTTTGATATTTAGTTAATCATCGTTATATATGTATATGGCTTAGCTCATTATATAATTTCCATGTTCAGATATTTAATGGTGATTGTGTGGTTCTATTTGTTTGAATAATTTATCATCATTATATATGTATATGGCTAAACTCACTATATAATTTCCATGTTCAGATATTTAATGGTGATTGTGTGTTTCTATTGTTTGAATAATGTATCATCATTATATATGTATATGGCTTTGCTCATTATATAATTTCCATGTTCAGATATTTAATGGTGATTGTGTGTTTCTATTGTTTGAATAATTTATCATCATTAAATAGGTATATGGCTTAGCTCATTATATAATTTCTATGTTCAGATATTTAATGGTGATAGTTTGTTTCTATAATTTGAATAATTTATCATCATTAAATATGTATATGGCTTAGCTTATTATATAATTTCCATGTTCAGATATTTAATGGTGATTGTGTGGTTCTATTGTTTGAATAATTTATCATCATTAAATTGGTATATGGCTTAACTCATTATATAATTTTCATGTTCAGATATTTAATGGTGATAGTTTGTTTCTATTGTTTGAATAATTTATCATCATTGTATATGTATATGGCTTAGCTCACTATATAATTTCCATGTTCAACTATTCAATTGTGATAGTTTGTTTCTATTGTCTGAATAATTTATCATCATTAAATATGTATATGGCTTAGCTCATTATATAATTTCCATGTTCAGATATTTAATGGTGATTGTGTGGTTCTATTGTTTGAATAATTTATCATCATTATATATGTATATGGCTTAGCTTATTATATAATTTCCATGTTCAGATATTTAATGGTGATTGTGTGTTTCTATTGTTTGAATAATTTATCATCATTATATATGTATATGGCTTAGCTCATTATATAATTTCCATGTTCAGATATTTAATGGTGATTGTGTGGTTCTATTGTTTGAATAATTTATCATGATTTAATATGTATATGGCTATACTCATTATATACTTTCCATGTTCAGATATTTAATGGTGATTGTGTAGTTCTATTGTTTGAATAATTTATCATCATTAAATATGTATATGGCTTAGCTCACTATATAATTTCCATGTTCAGATATTCAATTGTGATAGTTTGTTTCTATTGTCTGAATAATTTATCATCATTATATATGTATATGGCTTAAATCACTATATAATTTCCATGTTCAGATATTTAATGGTGATAGTTTGTTTCTATTGTCTGAATAATTTATCATCATTATATATGTATATGGCTTAACTCACTATATAATTTCCATGTTCAGATATTTAATGGTGATAGTTTGTTTCTATTGTTTGAATAATTTATCATCATTATATATGTATATGGCTTTGCTCATTATATAATTTCCATGTGCAGATATTTCATTGTGATAGTTTGTTTCTATTGTTTAATAATGTATCATCATTATATATGTATATGGCTTAGCTCACTATATAATTACCATGTTCAGATATTTAATTGTGATAGTTTGTTTCTATTGGCTTAATAATTTATCATCATTATATATGTATATGGCTTAGCTCATTATATAATTTCCATGTTCAGATATTTAATGGTGATTGTGTGGTTCTATTGTTTGAATAATTCATCATCATTAAATTGGTATATGGCTTAACTCATTATATAATTTCTATGTTCAGATATTTAATGGTGATTGTGTGGTTCTATTGTTTGAATAATTTATCATCATTAAATATGTATATGGCTTAGCTCACTATATAATTTCCATGTTCAGATATTCAATTGTGATAGTTTGTTTCTATTGTCTGAATAATTTATCATCATTATATATGTATATGGCTTAACTCACTATATAATTTCCATGTTCAGATATTTAATGGTGATAGTTTGTTTCTATTGTCTGAATAATTTATCATCATTATATATGTATATGGCTTAACTCACTATATAATTTCCATGTTCAGATATTTAATGGTGATAGTTTGTTTCTATTGTTTGAATAATTTATCATCATTATATATGTATATGGCTATGCTCATTATATAATTTCCATGTTCAGATATTTCATTGTGATAGTTTGTTTCTATTGTTTAATAATGTATCATCATTATATATGTATATGGCTTAGCTCACTATATAATTACCATGTTCAGATATTTAATTGTGATAGTTTGTTTCTATTGGCTTAATAATTTATCATCATTATATATGTATATGGCTTAGCTCACTATATTATTTCCATGTTCAGATATTTAATGGTGATTGTGTGTTTCTATTGTTTGAATAATTTATCTGATCATACAAAAATATTATCGATATAGAAATAATGAAACTGCTAATCTTATTCAGAACAATTGTGCAAAACAACTAAACTAAACATTAGTGTCTTCTTATGTAAGCTGCAGTGTTATCAAAGAAAATTTACTAATTCAAAAATTACTCATATGTTTTACATTGTATTTGTATGAGATAATAATAATTATTTGCTGGAAAAGTTAGAATGTTTATATAAATGTATCCAGTGTAAAAATTATTGTTGGAATTCCTGATAACGATATACATGTATCCCACAATGTTTTATGTGACTTGATGTTGGGCTAACACATTGTATAAATTAAGTGAAAAGTTAACGCACTTATTCTATATTAGCGTATGTGTTTATATGATAAACTTTGATAAACAAATGAAAAAGGTTCCATAACACTTTTATAATACTTTCCTGGAATATTCTCTGGAGTATTCGCCGATCTCGTAAGTCAGTATTTTGTGTAACAATTCGTGTTCGAAAGTATATATTCTCAATTAAATGTGACCTCTGTATTAATAGACCAATTCAATAAATGAACATTAAATTGTTAACTTGAACAGCTAAATCTTCAGAAAACTGTCTTATTAAATGATTCACATTAATTCACGACATAATAGAATTCAAATAAAAAAGGGTGTGCAGTAAATATACATATCCATCCGACGATTAAATAGGTTATCAGTGTATCATTAATCATAACACTGATGTGCATTTTGTTCAAAATATAGTATCGAAAACAGACAACAAATAATTTAGCATCAAATAGTAATTCGACCACTACACACATTTAATAGAGAAAATTGCTGATCGTACCATAAAGAAATAATTTCAGCAAATATAGCAGGATACGAAATGTATTGATCGGCCACTCCAAAAAAATGTGTAAAATGTATGAATAACAGAAATATACAGGATACAAAACAAATTGAAGAGGAAAGGAAAAGTGCAAAAATAAGTAATAATCGGTTAAATAAAAATCTGAAGGAGATGGAAAAGTGCAAAAATGCGTAATAACGCTTAAATAATAATCTGAAGGGTAAGGACAAATGCATAAATGCGTTATAATCGCATAAATAATCAACTGAAGAGGAAAGGAAAAGTAGTAAAACGGGCAATAATAGCTTAACAAAGGAGGGGAACGAAAACGTGCACAAATGGGAAATAATCGCTTAAGTAATCATCTGAAGAGGAAAGGTAAAGTAGTAAAACGGGTAATAATAGCTTAAATAATCATCTGAAGGGCACAGAAAAAATTGAAAAATGGTGTATAATCGCTTTAATAATAATCTGAAGGCTGACAAAAATGTGCAAAACTGAAAAATAATCGCTTAAATAATAATCTGAAGATGAAAAGAAATGTTCAAGAATGGGAAATAATCGCTTGAATGATAATATGTAGAGGAAACAATAGTGCAATAAATGAGTAATACTCGCCTAGATATCGACGCTAAACACAGTAATCGAAGATTTCCATAATTTAGAAATTTAAGTAGAGTTTCATTGTAGTCACGAAAATATGATCATTCCATTACTTATTATAATCGTTTTAAAAAGAAACGTGTTTGTCAATATTAATAACATGTATAAATGTGTTAATTAGTATGCTTGTATTTATAATAATTTAATAAGGTCAAGGAAGATTTCTATGAAATAAAGATATAATTATAGTAATGTGTACTTATTAATATAATCAATAAGAAAAAGGTCTGGAATACAAAAATAAAGTATTAAAGTAAAAATAAAAACAGAAAAAAGGCAAACAACTTAAAATAACATAAATTAACTAACAACAAATTATATATTAAGTTTAGCTTACGGGATTGTGTAAATAATTGTAAATAAAATAACATTATGGTATAAAATATTATAAACTGATGTGATAAACTGATATTTATATATATATATATATATATATATATATATATATGTGTGTGTGTGTGTTAATTGTGATGATGGGAATGATACTAATATAGCGCTTGGTAATTCTATCCGACGCTAAAATGTACTCATGGATTTTACAAGAATTTAGATAGCATAGTACTAATTCGCCCCCTTAAAACACAATCCGTTGACACCGAGTAGGCTTAACATTGATTCATCACTTCTTCTCATCAGAAAATCTATTAAATGATGAAGAGTAGTAACTAATAGAAATATATATATATATATATATATATATATATATATATATATATTTATATATATATATATAGTCTCGGAAGTATCTCAACCATTAAAACTATATCAGGAAAAAACCCCAAAAAACCTTAAGTCCGAAGTCGTTCAGTGGGAAATCACTCATGTAAGTCAATTTAATTTTTACATTTCTTATATTAGTGTGGTTCTAACATTATTTAAGGGATCATCAGTTGTTTACCATGAAAACCTGTGGCGGAATTTAATATATATATATATATATATACATATATATATATATATATATATATATATATATATATATATATATATATATATATATATATATATATGTATATATATTAATATTAATATTAAATATAAATATATGTATATATACTGATATAAAATATAATATCAGATTAGTATATATATATATATATATATATTAATATTACGTTGATATGTATATACATATATATATATATATATATATATATATATATATATATATATATATATATATAATGAGATTCCTCAGATAGTGGGGAGTGTGTTTCTTACTTACAAGTATAGATCTGGCTTTTTATGAGATCGTCTTCTTTTGAGAACCAATATGTATTGTTCAGTGCAGTTGACGGTATATATTCTGCATGACAAATTTTGTGACCACTTGCTATTTTACTTCGATGTCTTGTATGTGCAACTGTTCCCCCACATAGTGTACATTTAAAGTAATTTTTAAGAAATATATTATATTTTTTTCTTTTTTCTTGACATCAATATCGGTTCTGTGTTGAATAAAAACACTTGAATCCTAGGTACAATGAAAAGATTTACACCAAATAAATGTGTTTGACGAATATATCTCGAAGTGTATTTTACTAAGACAAACATCACTCCATAGAAGGATGTTTACCTTTTCAGATATGAGAAATGGGATTTTGGCTAATAGATTGACAAACTTATAATCAATAACGATTTAAAGAAATATTCTTATTAGTGAACTAAATTTTACGATGAAGCTTAGTTTTTAAAGAAAATTCGGAGATTACTATCATGCAGAGAATTTATCAAATTAATGTTTAAGTGTTTAAAACTAAAAATATCCGATTTTTTATGAACTGGAAATGTCATGTAAAACATTTCTTTAGAAACACAATGGATGTGGTTCACAATTTCGAAGTGACGTCCTAATCAAAGAACGCTATGAAGGCCGCCCCTGTTTAAAAAAACAAGCAATTACATCCCTGTACGTTTGCATAACCTATCTCATGGTTGCATACCCCCTCGTAACACTTTAAAAACACATGTGTTCAATATTTCGACTGAATAAATATCGGATGTGTTTAATTGTTTAACACATTACACTGATACGTATAGTGTCCAGTTTTCATTTTACTCTACACATTTTTAAAATTGAATTATGTTGACATCAAATGATATATTTTCCTTTTTTAATGGTTATATAATTTAAGACTAGTATTTATATAGTATTTTGTACGTAAAGCGTTACTTTATGTGGCAGTGTATATGTTTCTCTCTGTTTATATGTCCTCGATATATCTAAACCTATCTATCTATAATAAATGCGTACATTTCTTTGCCTGAGGTTACCCTGATAGGTTTGCATGCAATTTATAAATGCAAATGTTTCTTTTATATGAGTTGCTATTTAGGTACTTTATGTTACGAGTAATCTTTTATGGAAAATATATGGGTTAATTGTTTCCAGAAGTCATGGGTAATACTTAGTATATTATACAATGCACGAAATGCTACAAGAGAGTTGGAAATGCTCGTAGAAAGAACACCTCACTTACTGAACATGGAACATAGCCTGGACGATTTGTTTTACGAATGAGTTTTAGCTTAAAACGGCACTCGACGCTAAGTGTCAATTGGATTGTAAATTTAGCAGTGAGTACAAACACACCTTTATTTGGGCAATGGTTTACACTGGGAGTATCATTAGTTTCTACAAAAGCAATCTAAACGAATGTGGAGTATGTTAAGATGCTTATAACATAATGATGATAATCAAGAATAGCAAACAACACACTCATTAAGAAAAATCGCTGTAATAGTACGGAAATGTTTACTTCATAGCTTTGACTCCCAAAGAAAGATAGGTTTAATTCGTATGAATATGCTAAATCATGCAACTCCAGTTCAAGACTATTTACATTGCACGGCAGACACATTTACCATGTGCCATGACAAAGCAAGATGATAAATGTAATGCACCAATCAAACGCATTCTATGGAGTGGGTATGCTTTACATATAGTCTAGTGTATTATCAGATATGTCATGTCTGAGATATGCAATGATTAACCTTCCTGTGTGAACAGATTCACCATTTACTTTCTGTTGCCGTAGCTAGGATATCATCAACCAACAATTATATTTTTCGGTTCAAAAAGTATCTCTTCGACAAAGCTAAAAATATCTACCTTTCCCAACATATGTATTTGGTAGATTATTTACAATGTAAAACACATAGGATGTTATATTGCAATGCAACTTATAGAATAGTTATATCCGTTTCACCAATTAATGTCAACATATCCCAATTCTAAATCAATCACACATTCTATTTCACCTGGTAAAGTTAACAGTTATGTATTATGTGCATGCTCAAGTATATTCGATAATGATAAGAACATTTTCTTTGACGTCATTGAGTGTATATTAAATGCTTCGAATTGTCTTCCTTATGATCTCTATATCGTGTATTTGTCTGTTGAATTTACTTAGATGTTCGTCTGTTTAGTAAAGTATTAAGAGGGTAAGCTAGCCTCTTCATTATTTCATTATTTTTAATCATACATGACTCGTTAGAATATGGTATTTTAATTGTCATCAACAATTGTGTATATCAATAACATGTTAATATATATATATATATATATATATTTATATATATATATACATATATATTACAAATATATAATTATATAAGATATTTTTTAGGAAAATGTTAATAAGCAAATGAACATGCTAGTAAATATCAACATTTTTATAACACATATTCCATTTTGTATGAAGTGTAATTTGTATATAGTCTCCCTTTTAGTTATCCCTATAGATCTATCTCCATCTTTCTCTCTCTCTCCATATATATATATATATATATATATATATATATATATATATATATATATATATATATATGTATATATATACATATAAGTATTGTGCCTCGTGCTTTAGAATATATTAAGATGCTAACAAGTGGGTATTGATATGCTTATTTTTTAATTTTCAAAAAAGAATGCTGATATTTTTTGAAGGAACGACAGTCAGTTTTTATAATATTAATAAGTTGTATTTCCTTCATTTTAAGAATATATATATATATATATATATATATGTATATATATACATATATGTATATATATATATATATATGTGCATATATATGTGTGTACATGTATATATAAACATATTTATACACATATATATATATATATATATTTATATATAAATATAATATATATATAATGGTGTATAGTAATAAATATATATATATATATAAATGTGATGTAAGTCTTCATACGTGAGTGCCTTAATGACTTAACAATATTTATGTCGGCATATTTTCACATCGGCAGATATATTTCATATGTATACGTGAATGAACAATCATATTGCAGTTCGTACATCCATACGTGCTTACAGGTCTTTGTCATTCATGTGCATGTGTGAAATGTTTGTTTAGCATGCACATTCACGTACATATTCAGTTTATTAAAAGTAGTATTTATTAGATTTCATTGTATCCAACCCAATTAAAATGTAATGAAATCTCACATTTTACATATCAAAATGCGAAAGGATAATCATATTTGTTCAGAGGCTGATAGCAGAACGTTCTCATAAAACATGGTAAATTGGATCCTTAGATTGACGGAAACAGCATGTCTGTCCGTTACTGATTTTCTGATAAAATTATACAAACTATATTGATTGGTGTAAGATAGTATGTAAGTTTTGGTTGAAATTCTCATCGATGTTGTTGTGAGTTATTACATACGCCATACGAGTAACTTGCAATTAACTTAGATAGTGTTATATCCTTGTTGATGTCTATGTAACATCTATATAATATGTAAAACAGCGGGTATGTAGGTGTGTTATTCTTTAATACACCCAACAATAACTGATGTGTCATGCAATGTATATGTCCAAATAATACACGCTAACACACTATCTAAGTATGTTTAAGCTATACCACATATTAGTTAAAACCCATATATGTAACAGTAACATGCAGTATTGTATAATTTTGGAATAATCGATCGTGGCTGCTATGTATCGTGAATGTATGGAGGGCCCATTATGGTTGCCCATTTACTTTCATTGCGCGCAGTTCTATTCATTTCCAGAATTATAGATTCAGAAAGCACTAATTCACATTGTTCGATGATAAATTAATTATATAAAAATGGAAATAATCACTAGAATAGTTTACATAATTATGCAAAATAAAACTATCCTTGCTTACATGGAAAATATTAGCAAGAATCAAATAAATTGACGCTGGTGTTCTATTAATGTTTACAAAACTTTACAAAGATATAAATACATCCAATATAGCAACATGTTAACCATTGTAATCATGGTTTAACTGATATATTCATCAATCAGGTAAACTTATGTGAACACCTAATGAAGTAAAACATAGGTATGTTTCTACAAATTATCAATTTACGCTATTCAATTATTTTACCCAGGCGTTCTTAGGTCGTACATCACTTTTGGTAAACGTAGACTTCACTAATAAATTTACTCGTTGTTCACAGAGATGTATCTCTCGTCTGAGTAGATATTCCGTAAATAAACAGCTCACACTAGATATTTTGTCTGGCCAAGAGGCAATCGTTAATCTTCGCTTCCGGTGTGTACAAATCATTGTTGTTTGGTTACAGAACAACTATCTATCGTTGATAGCTTCAAGGGATATGGTAGCATAAGATTGATATATGTTAGGAGAGCAATGTTGATTGGTTTATGTTTTGTTATTTGGCTTTGTTGTGGGGTTAATGTTTTGTATTCATTTAGCAAAATCAACGAGACCGGATGAGCAGTAAACGAAGTGAACTATCGGTTAATATCGGACTACATCTTAGTAACACGATATTTTCTATTTAGATTCGTATTGTTGACAAAATACCAGTAAATAACATAAGTCACCACATGGTAAAATAAGTCAGGTTTTTACTTGGCTGTTACTTCAGAAATTTGGAACGGTTTTTAACTTGTGCTTGAAAATATATGCCGACTAACTTTTGCGTAAAACCTTGGGCAAGTACGTTGTGCTTAAACATTTATGAATTATGCATTTTCAGATGTGCACTTGTTTCTTCAGTGATTTTAAATGGAATTTTGATCTGGGAACTCTCAGATGTGAGTATTTCAGTAGTAATATAACGGAGTAACTTATTATTAGATGTGTCGACTAATCTTGCTATAATATATATTTGTCCGTCGATTGGTTTGTTTGTTATCCGGCCATTTAATATATATTTAACTTGTATTTCAGTAAATGTGTATTATACTCAGATGAACTATATATACATATATATATATATATATATATATATATATATATATATAACGTTCAGGACCTTTAAACAGTTCACAGTAAGCTAACCAATTTTACAATTTATGTCTTTCTATTAAAATGTTGAAATATAAATGAATTGATCTGAGATGTGCCGTTACTTGTAATTTTTTTTATTGATTATTGTTCCACCTTCCGGCCATTTAATATATATTTAACTTGTATTTCAGTAAATGTGTATTATACTCAGATGAACTATATATACATCATTCAGTGAAGACCGGGGTTGTTCCAATAAAAAAACAAGCTCGATGATACTCGATTACAGAGTACAGAGCATTTATATGTGATTTTATGAAGGCTTACCAAAGCATTCCTTTCAGGACACCAATGATCACCATTAAATATATTTTTTCTTACAAATACTATTTATTCAAATCAAATGTTTTTTCCTACACGTGTTTCACTACCAAGCAACTTTTTTAATTTGACTTTTACTTTTATTTTTATTTTTTTTTTTCCACTTCTCTTCTTAAGTGACCTGAACTATTACAACGCCACATTGTGTTTTGTCGGCAGTTGAAACCAGTATTCCAGACATTGTATTTCCCTGATGATCTGCCAAGCAAGTAACTGCTTGATAGTGAAGCACGTGTAGGAAAAAACATTTAATTTGAATAAATAGTATTTGTAAGAAAAAATATCTTTAATGGTGATCATTGGTGTCCTGAAAGGAATGCTTTGGTAAGCCTTCATAAAATCATATATATATATATATATATATATATATATATATATATATATATATATATATATACATATATATATATATATATATATATATATATATATATATGTGTGTATATGTGTATATATATATATATACATATATATGTATACGTATATATATATATATATAAATGTATATACATATATATATATATATACGTATATGTATACATATATATATATATATCCAAACACCGTTTGAAAGATCCAAACACAGGTTGTTATGACTGTCAAATGCTCGTGTAAACTAGCCGGCGACGCGCTATTTACAAAGTTTAATCAGTGACGATTTTTAGTCGGAGTTCGAGCCCGCCGACCGTTGAGAATTTGCTTCCGTTTGCATGAAACATCGATGTATGTAGGTAATAAATAATTAATATTTATTCATAAATATTATATATATATATGATGAACTCTCCCGTCGATTGCGACGTATGAGGTTCCAACAACTATATATATATATATATATATATATATATATATATATATATATATATATATATATATTAATAATGGATTGTATGTATCTGTGTGTCTGTCTGTCTGTCTGAAGCCGAAACTCCATCAGAGTAGTATGACTATTTACTAAGTCCGCCAGCTCATTATATATTACTAGATACTATACTACTACAAAAACCGTCGTAAATACTAGTCGCATTGCTCAATTTACATAATCAATTGCTGTTCAACTTCTAATAAATTAGTTTTCACAAATATCCAGTCATGATTGTTTTATTCAGATTTCCACATATATATACGCTATTTAATCTTACTTATGAATTATAATTATTTATTTTATTATTTATGTATATATATATATATATATATATGAAATCAGTTACGTAGTCATTTTATGTACGCCCAACTGATTCAACAGCATGCGTTAATCCATTGAAACGGTTACACTCTCTGAACGGATGCGTTATTTCAAATGTAAACAAAACGCTGGCATTTAACCGTGTTACTTTAACTCTAATTTATTTTATTAAAAGGTTGATTGTCTTAATCTTATAAGCCATTATGTTTTAAAACACAAATTTATGAAATTTATGGTCGGTGTATTTGATGTTTTTTTCTGTTTTTCTTTTCTTTTTTTTCTTTTTAATTAAAAATATTAAGATTTATGGAAGAGGATAAACATTAATTGAGGGGGCCGGTGAGAAAATTCTTTTTTTTTAATCTTTTCTTAACTAAAAATATTTCCATGTATGTGTGAGAGTAAAATAAAAAAAAATTATTTATTTTTAAACTAAAAATATTTATATTCATGGGGAAGGGTAAAACAAACATTGGGGTGGAGTCGAAAGTTTTTTCTCTTTCTTTTCAACTAAAAATATTCCTGGTCATAAACAAAGAAAATCAATGTCTAACCACCTAAGATCTATGATTGGGGCTCCATCGGTTTATGCGAGTGCGTCCATTACTGACGCGGCGGCGTAGCAAAAATACGCGACTGGAGTGAACATATATGTTCTAGTATATATGATGTAGTTGCTAGTATATATAATGTCTATATACATAACGTATATATATATATGTATACATATATATATATACATACATATATATATATATATATATATATATATATATATATATATATATATATATATATATATATATATCATATTGATCCTAATAGGTGGCGTCGGTCTCTAACTCATAATTCGAAATTGCATCGGTCACGAATCGACATATTTAAGAATATCCGTACGTTTTTTGTAAAAAATGCAAAAGTGAAGATTCCAATGATATGGAATTCAAATCATATCTAAACAAACTTAACGCACTTAAACATCTAATCTACAGAAATAAAAAAAAACTGATTATTGGTCCAAAGCTTTTGAGTAACAATTCTTTATCATTCAAATGTAGTTCGCTAGAGAAACAATAAATGCCTAAATAACGATATGGAATACGATGCATGTTATCAAAAAATATTTGAAAGGTTTATTTTACTATTGTAAACTTAGTGTTAGAATTCATTACTATGTATTTCCTAATATATGTGGATATGATCTTAATCCTATAATATAAGAATTAAGATGGGTTTCTACACACTAATAAAATGTAACACCATTCTTTTGTGCAGCAAATAATTTGGCCGTATATGCTAGGTCGCTTCAATTCGTGTCAGAGGCTTATAAATAATTTAGTCCTTCATGTTGCGATACCGACTTTGGAGGTATTTTTGAGACGGCAATTTTGACGAAGGTGTCCGCTTCTTGGAAGAAGAGGGGTGATGTTATCTTCATTAGCCGGGATTCATCTACACAACGCTGTCAGATTGTATCAGAGATTCGGGTGCAGAGTCGATCAAAAATAGA
Source organism: Sepiola atlantica (assembly GCA_963556195.1). NCBI lineage: Eukaryota > Metazoa > Mollusca > Cephalopoda > Sepiida > Sepiolidae > Sepiola > Sepiola atlantica. Next base: position 125,369,482 of record OY744526.1, on the reverse strand, counting down.
ATGAAATGTGAAGTAAGACATTTATTAAAAACAGAAAAAGGGATAGACAACTCGACGAAACAGTTTTCATATAAAAATATAATTATAATTCCGGTAGTTAGAATAACATAACTCTTTCGGTGATTAAGGTTAATACCGTTCGTGTTGTTTGAGTTGGTGTTAGTTCTAACCTTTACTTACTAAGTTATTTGACAGTGTGTTGTGAATGTTTTGTGCCCCGGCTGAATATCCAAGTATTTGGGTGAAGTAAACACATTATTGTCAATCGGGAACAGGCATTTTTTTAAAACACACTTTTCAAACAGTTTAAACACTCTTCAAAAACAAAATAGTAACTGAATATGATCGAAATTGCCGTGCATTTTATGTTTTTGCAACGTTGCTTCACGCTACGGATTGAACGTTCACCTAAGATTCATAGTCATCCCCATTTGCGTATTTATTTCAACAGTGCCACACCTCTGAAGATGTCATCTGTCAACAACATATAGCCCGTCCTCTGCAAGTCATCAACCAGGTGTATCATCGGTTTCTCATAATTCACAATTTCGTTGGCACCATGTGTTTTCGGCTTCATAAAATCTCCTCACTTCGGAAAAATAGTGGTTGGTAAAATTGGCTCATTTTTTAAATCTCGTTCGACGTTATTCTAACTTAAAACAGAAAATACAAATAGGGTGTGTAATCCTGAAAGCAATATAATCTCAGTGCATCTAGAATTAATCACTATTGCTTAATTTTGACGCACCTTGCGTGCACCACACAATATACACTTGTGTCTATATTATTAGTGTATACATGCCTACTTGCGCTACTTTGCCACATATTAACGTAGATAGGTGATACAAATCTAACAAACTTGTTTTTACCCTAATTAAAAACCAAAACTAATTTCTTTAGGTGAATGCCAATCCTGGTATTGCTATTCCGAAAGAAGTGCAATGTTTCATTTTTAATGATATATGTGTACTAGTTACTATTTATTCATTAATTAGGGTTCATCATTTTTTAGTAGACGTATGTGTTTTAAAAGTAAAATTGAATTCATTTATATTTGATTCAAAGCTAAATTTCCTACTTTTGTATTATTCATTGTAATTTATCAGTTAACGAATTTCTAGTCGCTGGCCATTGATATCAAGGGCTGGGTAAAGAGGCTGATGGCAGGAAAGCCATACCTGATTAAGAATACATCATCTTAAGGTAATGTTTTTTTTTTAACCAAGAAGTAGTTGCGTTTGAAAGGCTGATATCAACTGCGTTTTATATTATGACATATTTAGTTATGAAATACACAAACTATAGAACCTGGAATATAAAGAGCGAGAGCATGCCCACATGTTAACAGGTGTTGTGTAATCTAAGATTAAGAAAAGCGAATGAAAATGTTTCCAAGTGAATTGTTTTTGGCAAAATATCATCTTTATGTTGAAATTAAATTGAAATAAACGATATATTTTAAACGAATTTTTTTAAAATGCATTGCAATTTAAAGTTTAAAGTTTAATTATAGAGCATCTATTTCTTGTGTGTAGATTTAGATCCATAAATTCGATAAGTTACTTTATTGTGGTTATTGTATTCATTTTATTATATACTGAACATGCTTATTAATCTGAAATATGTGTTTAACTTTTAAGTCTTAGTTTATTAATTATCGAAGTATATGCAATTAATCTAGAATAAAATAAATAAGCATGCTAATGTCAATACAAAACACTGTGTTGTTTTATTATTTAAATAACTGGCAAACATTTTTTTCCAATCGATATTAAATAAAAATAAACAAATAATTAACGGAAATATGCAATATTTTGTAAGTAAACATGTATTCATATAAAATTGAAGCCAGCTATTTGGTTTATTATATTTTTTGTTAAAATAAAGCATGTTCTAATTTCTATCATAGAAATAATAGCGTGAACCTTTACATTAAAAAGTTAACTTAATACATTGAGAATTGCATATCAGCAGCGCAGGAAAGCCGAGTAAAATTAAAAATATACTACTATATGTTATTGTCCTAACATGTTTTCGTTCGCTGCTATGTTAACGTTTACTTCATGCATGGTGTATTGTTAGAAACACAATATATATATTTATATATATATATATATATATATATATATATATATATATATATATATATATATATATATGTGTATATTTCGGCAGCAAGTCGTTAATTAGACATGCGGCATTAAATACCACGGAGTTTTCTTTCTTTACGATTTGTTTGGTAAATTTCTCGACTCGGCGAGCGATTCTTTGGGTGTCCGGTAATAATTGATGGATCATGGCGCCTAATGTTGTTTCTTGGGCAATTACTCGAGCGTTTTCTGTCTCGCGACCGTCTTCAGGAGGTAGTCTGTTGTTGTTGTTTGTAGAGCCGCATTTATGGTTTTATTTTTGGTTAGATCTAATTATTTGCATATGTGTATATATATATATATATATATATATATATATATATCTTTATTATTATTATTATTAGTAGTAGTAGTAGTAGTATTATGTGTTAATTGTTGAAGACTGATAAGGCGTTAAGAAACAACATTAGGCGCCATGATCCATCAATTATTACCGGCACCCGAAGAATCGCTCGCCGAGTCAAGAAATTGACCAATAAAATCGTAAAGAAAGAAAACTCCGTGAGATTTAATGACGCATATATATATATATATATATATATATATATATATATATATATATATATATATATAGGTTATTTAATATGTTGTCTCTTGTTTACAACCAATAGTTAACATTTCTTTCATGTAGTGTTTCTTGTTTAAAACAGATATATATCGTCTCTTTAATCTATTGATTCTTCAACGAATTTCCAACGCTTGTCACGCCTGATTTTCTTGCTTATTTATCCCCTACTATATATCTTTTTTTTCCATTTTGTGGTTCTTTCCCATCTCGCATCAGGTATGTGTCTTTTAAACAAGAAGTCTGCGAAGTACGTCTATTTTCATATATTATTTCAAGATATAATGTAAGAAAAGTAAGTCAACTATATTCAAAACACTTTTTAAAAATTCAACACAATTTAACAACCGACAAGAATTACGTAAAGCCATCTACAATATGCTTGACTCCATCTTTGAAGATGTCGAGCAGCATATGTTGGCCATCGCTGTAAACGTAGACGTTATGGTGCATTTGGACTTTTTGCAAGCTCTATGCTCGCCACAAACTGCTCCGCATATTTTAAACGAGTTTTGACGGGAAACGGCGCATTTGATCTTGTTGAAGATGCCATTTTGTTTGTAAAATGATTATCTACCATTGTCGTCCAACTATCTGGCTCCGTTTAAACAAGTATAAACAGTCCTCCCCTAACGTACTTTTCGATGTAGTCCAAATAATATGAACTGCCGGAACTCCCCTTGCCTATTTTGATTGCGTTAACTGCGGCTATTATATTTCTTATTAAACCCTCTTTAAAAATGTCCGTTTCTATTTGTTACTTCAAATCTTATAGGCTAAATGTATTTAATGGTAACTTTATATTTCTTATTTTAAAATCAAACAAGCATTAAAAATCAGTGTATTCTCATTGTCAGATTAGGTTTAGTTGTTGATAGTCTCCAGCAGTCAGAACGACAGATAATAGCGAGCAACAGCTATTGTTACAATGTGTCGCTATAAGATAATTGAAATAGTTATAGAATTCAATAACATACAGGTTCGAATTCGTCTGGAATACTCTGTAATGGTGTAATACAATTTATTATACATATATATATATATATATATATATATATATTTATATATATATATATATATATATACATACATATATATACATACATATATATACATACATATATATATATATATAGATAGAGAGAGAGAGAGAGAGAGAAAGAGAAAGAGCGAGAGAGAGAGCGAGAGAGAGATGCATACTCAATTATAATACAAAGGTCGTGACCAGCATTATTACTTAATTAACCTTTTGTAATCATTCTCCAAACATTCTAACACAAACACTCCTTAGCCATATGTACACGTATTTCAGAAATTAAATGCATTACTTCTTGTACAACAGAGTTCAGACTTAACAACTTTATAATCGCTCAAATCAGAAAATGGATTATTTCATGAATTCCTATATCTAATGTAAATATGAGTGTAATAAATTAAACACAAATACAACATAAATGTCTGTTTGATTTTAGAGATGACTATATAGCATCATATATCTTCAGTATTTAGTCATATCTTTAAGATTCGTAATATTTATTTATTTATAATATATTTATGTTGGTTATCACCTAGATACATACTAACAATTAGGAATCTTGAACCAAGCTATATCGTAAATTATATATATAAGCAATCCAGGTGCAATTCTTAAAAAAAGTATATTTAATTGGAAGATAAAAAAATACCACATATGATAAATTACAGAAAGGTAATCAACAAAATAATTAACTGACTGGGAAGATGACGCAATATTAGAACCTACGTATATTCGTAGAGCTCATGCATTGAGATCAATCTCATCCATGCGTACTTCTACAATGGAATTTCGAAATGTATGTATAAATACACACACCCACACGCACACACACACATACCCACAGCCACACATATATACACCTCCCACACATATTTATATATATATATATATATATATATATATATATATATATATATATATATATATTTGTATACTTAGGCATCATTTTTTGATCCAGCTTTTCATGTTGACGGACTAATGCTCTAATGATCTGTTTGACTAAGCCCAGGAGATCCCCTGAGTCTTCATCAGGTACGTGGAAAGTTATGCAAACTAAAACTAGTAAATGTAGTGCTACACTCGATTAAACACTTTTTTCTTAACATATTAAACGTATGGCTTTCGTATATATATATATATATATATATATATATATATATATATATATATATATATATATATATATATTAAAATGTATACTTATATATATATATACATAAGTATACACATCTATATATATATATATATATATATATATATATAGATAGAGAGAGAGAGAGAGAGAGAGAGCGAGAGAGAGATTAAGAGAAATACATTTATTTAAGAGCATTTCTATATTGATTTCATCAATAATTTAATAAAAGAATTGAAAGCCTACAATGATCATGGTAATACATATCATTCAGATAAGTTCCTATATATTTATCATATCTTTATGCATTGCCTTGTTTACATGTATTGCGTCAGTTTTATTTTCCTCACTTATTAAATTATTAAAGCTTTTTTGATGTAGATAAAACACACGGCAGGGATATCAAATTATCAGGTATCTTTCATTTATGTTGTTCTTTGGCATTAAATATTCAATACGGTCCACTTGAACGTAATTGATGACATAAATATGATTTTGAAATCTCTTTCGCGTAAACAAGATATCATGTCATCGTTATACGTAATTGTGTTAAGAATACTTGTGAGATAAATACTCAGGTTGAGATCAGAAGTGATATTTGTAAATACAATATGTACGATAGACGGAATAATAAATACATGAGATATATTAATATATATATATATATATATATATACATATATCAAGGGAGGCGCGATAGACTTCAAAAACGACATATGCTAGAAATCTCAGTTCTTTGATCAGTCATAACTCAAAAACCAATAAACCAAATTAGTTAAAACTTCGCACAAAATTTTAGTTGTATAGGTTCTATAAGTGTGTAGAATGTCAGCATCATTATTCAAGGCAACCCAGAGATGCAGAAAGGTCAGTAGTGATTTTGTGTTATCCGTGTGTACGTACATACGTGTGTGCCACCCTGTATCTCATAAACTATTTGATGGATGCAGCTGATTGTTGGCAGAGATAGAGGTTCTAGGGTCTAGTTGATGGCATTTTAATTTCAGTTTACCATATACCTTAGTTTTCCAGAAAATTGCAGAAACCTTAAAAATGACCACTGTATTGAGGCATAGCCTTTACAAAAGTAGTGGCATCCCATGCTAAATGCCAGTATACTGAAATCATATGCCCTTAATAGGGTTAAGATGAACATTCATATACACTAAATGTACAAAAGCAAGGAAATTCCCAAATGTTTACACTTTTATTATCATTAAGGATATGACTAAATATCAACCAAACCATTTCATTATCACATCACTACAGTATAAATCTCTATGCATGAGTGGATGAAGTGTGTGAAGTGGGCTGAAGAAAATTTCCTACAAGTAAAATACACAGCCCTGTTGTGCCTGCATACCCTTAATGACAATAAAAGCGTAAACATTTGGGAATTTCCTTGCTTTTGTACATTTAGTGTTTATGAATTTTCATCTTAACCCTATTGAGGGCATATGATTTCAGTATACTGGCATTTATCATGGAATATATATATAGATATATATATATATATATATATATATATATATATATATATATATATATATATATTTATATATATATATATATATATATATATATATATACATATATACATATATGTATGTACACATATATATGTATATATATGTATATACATATATATATATACATATATATATATATATATACATATATATATATATATATGTACACATGTATATGTATATCTATGTATATACATATATATATATATATATACATATATATGTATATATATATACATGTATATACATACATGTATATATGCATATATATGTATATATATGTATGTAATATATATATATATGTATACATATATATTTATATAAATATATACATATATATGCATACATATATATGTATATATATATATGTAATATGTATACATGTATACATATATATATATATATACATGTATGCATATGTATATGTATACATATATATGTATATGTATACATATATATATATATATATATACTTGTGAGACCTTCAACTACTCAGGTTGAGATCAGAAGTGATATTGTTAAATACTAGATGTATAATAGACGGAACGATAAATACATGACATATATTCATATATATATATATATATATATATATATATATATATATATATATATATATATACATATATATATATATATATAGAGAGAGAGAGAGAGAAAGAGAGAGAGAGAAAGAGAGAGAGATGTGTGTGTAGAAGGATGAAAAGGAATTAGAAAAGCAAAAGTCAACTCTTTTTTAATTCAGTGTCTCAGAGCAAGGTATATTCCGCAAAAAGGCAATTTATTCAAATTAAATTGTTCCTAAAGCCGGGCTTTAGGACAAATTTAATTTCAATAAATTGCCTTTTTTCGGAATATACCTTTCTATACATATCTATCTGCTCAATCCTGGATATTGAGCTGTATACTTTTCACAATAGGTTTTACCTTTCCTAAAGGTTCCCTTTTAGTTCACCACTTTTTATTTCTATCTCTCTCTCTCTCTCTCTCTCTCTCTCTCTCTCTCTATATATATATATATATATATATATATATATATTCCTCCCCTCCGCGTTGATAAAATCAACATATTAAGTGAGATTAAACTATTATATTCTCAACTAAAAAGACATTTGCCTCTTTCCACTGATGAATTAACTAGCGTTAAAATCCAGTTGGGGTAATTAGGTCAGAGGTTTACTGCTATACGTACTAAATCTAGCGATTGTATTTGGCAGAAAAATCCTTTTGAAACTGCGAAATTACTTAAATCTAACTCTGATATTTATATCACTCGTCCAGACAAAGGTTCAGGCGTTGTAATCCTGAACCAAGTAGATTATATCTCCAAAATGTGTATCATTTTGGATGATAAAAATAAATTTTTCAAGATGGGTGGTTTAAGCCACGATGACGTATGGAAATACAAATTCAGAAAAGGCTTCTTCAACTTTATAAAAACAAGTTTATTTCTAAAGAGATATATGAAAGAATACGACCTATCGGCTCTCAAAGGCCTAGAATGTACGGCTTACCCAAGGTTCATAAACCCAACGTTCCTTTACGGCCTATTCGATCAATGTTTGGTTCTGCACAACATGCACTTCGTAAATTGTTTGTTGATATTCTTACTTTTTATTCGGACTATTGTATCTCTGATTCCTTCCAATTTGTGTCTTCTATAACCAAATTATCTCTCTCAAAGGATACCGAGTTCTTGGCTTCTTTTGACATTAGTAGTTTGTTTACCAATGTACTTTTGGATGAAACCATTGGTATATGTGCAGATTATTTTTACCGCGGCCACTTAAAGTCTCCACAGTTTCCTGAACGAATTTTTGTTGAACTGATGGAACTTGCTACTAAATCAGTTTCCTTCAGTTTCAATAATATAATGTATCGGCAAATTGATGGTATATCCATGGGCAGCCTTCTTGGTCCATCGTTAGCCAACAGTTTCGTTGGATTTTTGCAAAACCAATTATTTTCTAAAGTGACCAGGCCGGCTTTCTACACACGTTACGATGATGACACTTTTGCTTGTTTACCTCACGGAGTGATGCTGAACAGTTTCTTCGTCTTCTTTCTGACTTGCATCAATCGTTGCAATTCACTATGGAGGTCGAGGATTGTGGTTCCTTACCATTTCTCGATGTTTTAGTGTCTAAATCTGGTTTATCATTTGAAACCTGTGTGTATAGAAAACCAACATTTACAGGCCTTTATCTAAATTGGATTTACTTCGCCCCAAGAACAAGAAAAATAAATCTTATTGTTACTCTCACTCATCGAGCACTTATGATTTGTTCACCAACACGACTCGATGCAGCACTTGGTTAAATTACTAATATTTTTCTTGCCAATGGATATCCCATTAATACTATAAAATTTATTGGCCCGTCACGTTGCCCTATTTATTTGAAACTCCCATGGTTGGGTTCTGACGGCCTTGACATTGTTAAAAGGATTTCTTCTTCTACTCAACATTTTTTTCCGGCAACCATGTTGAGGGTAGTTTACACGACTCGAACCTTTTTCTCTTTTTTTCGTAAGGATGTTTTGCCAGCCATTCAAAAGAATTCTGTAGTTTATAAATTCATGTGTAAGTGTGGAGCTGACTACGTTGGCAAGACATCCCAACGATTAGAATTAAGAATATCCCAACACATACCACGTGATATTCGCCTACACAAGGTTTCGAGATCATCCGGGAACTTCCAGGCACAGGAATCAGCCATCGGTAATCACCTCGTTAGTACAAATAGTTGTTCTGACAAGTGTTCCGATGGGTGGTTTTCTGTTTTACACAGTGCCAGGTCGAACTACCATCTCAATATTCTTGAGGCGTTAGTCATTAACAACTCTCGACCTAACCTGTGTAGACAAAAGATTTTGAAGCATCAGTTGGAGATCTTTAATGATTCAAAGCCACCATAACGTTGGGAGATGTACCCCTTTTTTTTCTCTCAATCGATTCCTCCAACTGAAATAATTTTGTTTTCCCCTCATATCTCATTCGACTTTAAGTTTTTAATTTACCATTCTGACGTTTCCTCTCAGAGGGTCAGACGATATTGCCTTAATGTAATTTTAACAATTTTTTCCACTCGTCAGTTTCATTGATTTTAATAATGCTTCCTCTAAAATTAATCCTCCCATTCTGTTGTACACGAAATTTACTTATATATATATATATATATATATATATATATATATATATATATATAAATATATGTATATACAAATATATATATATATATGTATACATATATATGTATATATATGTATATACATATATATATATGTATACATATATATGTATATATATACATATATATGTGTATGCATATATATGTATATATATGTGTGTATATATATATATGTGTATGTATATATATGTATACATATATATATATTTATACATATATATGTATATATATACATATATATATACATATATATATATATATATATATATATATATATATATATATATATATACATGGGAAGAGAAGGATGAAGGTAATCCGACGTAATGGGAAAATGAAAAAGGAAAACCAAAAAGAGATGTTTATTCATGTGTACATCAACGTTTCGTATTTATTTATAAGACTTCATCAGGATAATAACATAAAGAAAAATGTCATGCAAGTACAAACACATATAGGGTTGACATATTGGGAAGAAGGGAAGAAAATAGTAACCACTACTGGAGAAAACAGTAGGGTGGACGTTCATACTTGGTTGAGTCAATAGTGAGGAATGAAAAATAAATGTTTATGAAAATGAGTGGGGAAGAATGGAAAGATGGGGGTGAGCAAATGTTACTGTGGCTGGTTTTGAGAGAAAGTGGTGGGGGATGAGCGTGAATAATGTGGATGGCAGTGAGTGAGGGCGTGGATGGGGGGAGGAGAAGGAAGGAGGAAGAAGGTATCTGAACAGGTGGCTGCGGTCAAGACTGAAGGGAAAAATAAGTTGGAATGTTTGGGTTCATGGTGAATGGGGATGTACGTGTGGGGGTGTATGCAGAGAAATGGAGAGTGGGTAGAGAATGAGGGGGGCTGTGATTTTGGTGGATGGGTGAAAGTCACGGTCTTAGAGAGGATTTTAGAAAATGAGTGGATTTGAGAGTGAGAGGTATTGAAGAGTTAGAGTACGAAAGAAGGTGGTTGAGAGAGGGAATGGGTGAGGGGGAGAGGGGAGATTTGTTGTGATAGGGTATGAAATATTTGAAATATTTTGAAAAGTGAGAAAGTTACATCGGATTGCTGTGTTAAAAATGTGTAGGAAAAAAGAATGATTTAGAAAAAGTCATGTCTTCAAATTTGAACAAGCCGAAATCACAAAATACATCCACAACAAATCTCGGCGAAGAGTGTTGAAAACTGTACTCATCACTGCCTCCAACACCATCAAGCAACGAAATGGCTTCTTTAACCTATCACCCTTAACAAGCAAAATCATCCTTACTGAACAAAAACTCATGCCAGATCATTAATAACATCTATTTTATCTCTGACCTTAATGACACCCTCCCACTTACAAACACCCATCCTCTTTCTCCATGAATCTTAACTTTTTCTAAATCATTCCGTGTTTTCCCTCACATTTTTAACACACATATGTTAACAAACCTAACCGCGTACCCGATGCCGACAGACATTTTCAAGCATTAACAATACTCTGTTCTGTCTCCACAAGAATCTTGTGGCTACTCAGTTTTCTGAATAAAACCTGTAACGAATTACAATTAGAAATATCATGTCCATGCCCATCGCAGAGTGTATCTGGTACAGCCTTTGATCCGTTAATCTCAGAAATATTTCTACATTTCATGTTTTAAAATAATGTGGCTCATATCGCATCTGATATAATTAATTCGCTAACCGATTGCATTGATGATTAAATTGCATTTTGTTTAACAGTTAGGATGTTATGTAAACAAAGTCGCATTTAGAACTCCCCGCATGTATTAAACACTGCTATTAACACGCGAGAGAAACATATTGCTAATCAATTTAGCTAAGAATGTGTGAACAGGGATTTGTAACAAACGAATTTTGGGGAGCCAATAACAGAGTCACGAACATATGCGATACGTATGTTCAAACTAGCAATAATGAGCCAGAGCTGATTGTCTCTGCATCCGATTAACCAAACGTGTTTCATAGGTCTTTGCATCTACTTCCACTTTTAAATATCAGGGGCCTTCACTTCATTTATGTAGCCCTATAAGTGCAATCATTTTGAGCAACATCACAATATATGTAGAGAATGTTACAAGACGTATCAAGAACATTAGAGACAACAAGGAAACTGGTATTGACAAGACTCAAATCATGGTGCTTCAAAAGCAAAAACCGAATAGAACTACTATTCTTACAAATTTGTGTAAATGCCAGAAAATAATATAAGAGAAAAACAATAATAATAATAATGATAATATATTCTGAGGTGTTGCGATAGTTAGAATGATGTTCAATAAGAAGGACAGGTCAAAAGTGATACAATCTACCTGTTTTATGTGTTTTTTTCTTACTGGTCAGCGTCGTGGAAAAGTGTTACAGGACTCCCTAAGAATCTTATGAACAATTGCATTTACGCTGTCAGTTGTGTTAAATTCATTTATAAGCCTTAACATTTTTATAGAAAATTGCCACAGGAATACCAGTATAAATAATATAAAGAAGTATACGTGTAATAATCGAAAATTAGTAAATGAAATGCATTTTGTCGATAGGATAAAGAAGTTTAAGTATACGCGTAATAGTTATAAGTAACGACGGACAATAAATATGTATTTGCAATCCTATACAATGTAAAATTGAAGGCATATCAGAGAGGGGTTATGTATTGATGAAGGAATCTCGTGCATAAAATATGAAATTAGTAGAAAAAGGAAATCAAATATTTTGATTGTAAAAATATCCATTGTAATTTTGTTACCAGCGTTAATTAGGAAAGTAGGAATACATAAAGATTACAGTGGAAATTTATTTGCTACAATCTGTATTGAGTAGGTGCACGTGAGAGTCTGTGATGGCGGTCTAATAGTAATATTAATTGTTAGATGTGGAAATATTCATAACTTTCTTGAAAAAAACACGCTCGTGTGAATCAGCTTGATAGAGTGATGAGTTTACTTGGATAGTATGAATGCGGTTATGTATTTACCCTCGCTAGAATTACAAAGGAAACAGCAAGGCTACTTCATATATATATATAAATATATACATATTTATATATATATATATATATATATTATATATATATATATATATATATATATATATATATATATATATATATATATATATATATATATATATATATATATGGTGTGGTGGAGTTATCCACAAGTCTGCATTATGAGTCTAGTGGAACAGTGGAGCGTACTTGTAGTTGCATGTGCTTCCTACTCTTACTCTTTGCTTAGCCGCCAGATAGCCCACTAGCTGAGCGAAAAGGGAGCCGAGTGAGCAAGTCTCCCCTGCTGGTATATAGCCTATCCCCAGACAAGACTCTAGTGAGACCTCCCCGTGGTACACTATGGTAACTGGGCGCCTTGCGGCCCCAGGCTAATAGACTAGAGATCTCGGAGTAGGTTAGAATCCCAAAGGTGCAGTGTGCAGGGCCTGCTGGCATGCATATATGGCCCGGCGCTCATCAATCTAACCCCCTGCCACTGGGTAGTGGTCTGTATCTATATATGTATAGACATATATATATGGTGCCGGGTTATCAACATTCCCAGAATAGTGTCTGGGGCGCGTTAATACCACTGGGCAAGATACCTCCCTTAGTCTTTGTTAAGACAGGTATCTAGGAGATGGAAAACTCTGATGTTAAACCTGAGGTATTTTCTTGCTTAATCCGTGGCGATTTTTCTGCACCGACTTGGGTTTATGAAAAGGTCCAAAAAGTGTGGATAGTATTTACACAGGTTTTCACCACTATAAACAAATCTTTTGTGTGGGTTTCTTGACAACTTAAGTTTATATCAAAGCCCTGCACAAAAAAAAAACAAAGTCCACAGGCGATAGGGTAAGGGGACGGGAACAGGTAAAGGATATTACTGGAAGTTCTTAACTCGATCTCTACACTTTGGCGACCGGTGGGTGATGGCCGTTCTGCCCAAACATTTGAGCAATTGTGCCGTCCGTGTCCTCTATCGGTGACAAAACAGCCCTGTTTAAGGATAGCACTGCTTTCCCTATGCTGGGGAGGGGGCGATAAAAGGAGCCTTAAACATATGCTTGCTCATTATTACCCTTGGCAGCCAACTGCAGCTGTCTGGGTATCCAACATGCAGTCCCAATAACAGAACAAGTAAAAACTTTCATTTTGGATCTTGGAATGTCTGTACTCTACTTGACAATGATACTCAGCCAGAAGTAGGACGGCTCTTGTCGCACTTGAGCTTAAAAGGTTTGACATCGATATTGCCGCCCTTAGTGAAACTCGCCTGGCTGGAAATTCACAACTGACAGATGTAAAGGGTGGTTATACCTTTTTCAGGAGTGACAAAGGCCCAGAGGAGCCTCGACATTCTGGAGTAGGATTTGCTATCAAGTTCAATCTTGCAAAGTCATTGCCGACCCTTCCAAAGGGGTTTTCGGATATCTTGATGACATTAACCCTTAATCTTGAATGTGATACCCGTGCTATTTTAATTAGTTGTTATGCTCCCACGTTAAACAGACCAGAGCAGGAGAAAAATGATTTTTATCAGCAACTAAGAGAAAGTATCACTAATGTTCGACACAAGGACAAACTTATTCTTTTGGGTGATTTTAATGCACGTGTGGGTGTGGATAGTACATGATGGCGTGGTGTTCTGGGTGATCATGGCGTTGGTCGTATGAATGGGAATGGTCTTCGTTTGTTGTCTCTTTGTGGAGAGCTTAATCTGTGCATTACTAACACTGTATTCCAGCAGAAAAGACTCCCACAATACTACATGGAGTCACCCTTGTTCTAGAGATTGGCATTTGATTGACTACATCATCACCAAGAGACGTGACCTTGGGGACTTTCGTATCACTCGTTCGTTCCATACAAGTTGCTATCCTTTAGATCATACCTTGCTTCGAAGTAAAACGTCTTTTCGTTTACAGCACAGACGAGTGAAACGCTTCTCTGTCCCTAAACAGATAAACATTCTACCATTAAAGAATACCGTTCAGCAGACAGCACTGTCGGTCCGTCTTGATCGCTCATTGGATTCTGTTGAGATATCGAATCTTCCTGTAAATCCTTGCGGGACGTAATTCACACATCTGCATTGGAGGTTTTGGAGTTACCTGTCCGTAGGCATCAGGACTGGTTCGATGACCAGAATGTTGAGGCCCACGAGTTGATCAATGAAATGCATAAGGCTCATAAAACCTGGATTGATGATAAGAATTCAACACTAAAGAGGAAATTGTACAAGGAATGCAAAAGTAAAGTCCAGAAAGCATTACGGAGGATTAAAGAGTCATAGGTGTCCTCACATGCCAACTTAATTAAAGAAGCATTTAACAGAAAAGACTTGAAAGTTTTTTATGAAGGTATTAAGAAAGTTTTTGGACCGCACGAATCTGGCGTTTCTCCCGTATCTGCCAATGATGGCACACTGATAAATGATAGAGCGGCTATATTGAATCGCTGAAAGGAGCACTTCGAAGCGGTCCTAAAAATACTTCCACAACTGATGAAGAAATAATTTCATCTATCACTGAACGACCTGAGATTTCTGAACTCTCCTTCCTTCCAGCAATACATGAAGTGTTCGTTGCTATTAGGCAAATGTCGTCCGGCAAAAGGTCAGTGAAAGACACCTTACCTCCTGAGGTGTTTAAGTACGGTGGCCAGACACTAGTGAAGAAGCTGCACAGTCTCTTTGTGAAGATCTGGCAAGGTGGAAATATCCCTCAGGAGTTCAAAGATGCATTAATTCAACACTTGTATAAGAATAAAGGCAATAGAAACATCTGTGACAACCATCGAGACATCTCACTTTTGTCAATGGCAGGAAAGGTCTTGGCAAGGCTTATTCTCAACAGAATAATTAAACACCTTGTTGATGATATCTATCCCGAATCTCAGTGCGGTTTCCGTGCTGGTCGGGGTACTGTCGATATGATATTTTCCCTCCGCCAGGTTGCCGAGAAAGTTCGGGAAAAGAACGACGAGTTGTATATGGTTGTCATTTACCTTACAAAGGCCTTTGACACAGTAAACCGCGAAGCCCTCTGGAAAGTGTTGGACAAGCTGGGAATACCTGACAACATGCTGAATGTAATTATTTATTTCCATGATGGAATGAAGGCATCGGTTGTTTCAAATGGAGAGTCTTCAGAACCTTTCAATGTGACAAATGGTACCAAACAGGGTTGCGTAATGGCACCTGTGCTATTTGCTTTGTTTTTTTTTCAGTTATGCTTTCGCTGATATAGATACTGGGGTAAAGTTTAAATTCAGAACAAGTGGTGGTCTCTTCAACCAGCAACGTTTCAAAACTAAGACCTTTCTTCGACAAACTATCATCAGGGATCTTTTGTTTGCAGATGACGCTGCACTTTGTGCAACATCTCGGGAGGAAGCGCAACTGCTTGTGGACAGGTTTCCGACTGCTTGCAAGGCTTTTGGTCTGACAATCAGCATCCAGAAAACAGAAGTGATTCACCAACCACGCCTCATGCCAAAACAAGTTCACGGTGTGAAGCAACGGCCACCAGTAAAGCAACGACCATCGGTACACTGTTTTCCAGATATTCCAATCCAAGTGGACGGTAAAGATCTGAAATATGTGAAAAACTTCACTTATCTTGGGAGTAAGATAAATTGGAGTGCCTCCCTTGATGACGAAATCTTTAACCGAATTGCGAAAGCAACTACTGCCTTTTGAAAACTGCGTCATCGATTATGGAAGGACAGGGGGATGAGTTTGAGAACAAAAGTACTTGTGTATAGAGCAGTTGTGCTAACATCACTGCTTTATAGGACGGAATCATGGACAGTCTATCGCAGCCACATTCAGAAGCTTGATGTATTTCGCAAAAATTGCCTTAAAACGATTTGTGGTGACACCCTAAGAAATCGGATGTCTAATGCGGACCTATTTACATGCTGCGATATTGGCGGAATTGAAAGCTTTTTGATGCAATCACAACTGCGTTGAGCAGGACATGTATTACGTATGGAAGATGATAGAATACCAAAGCAACTGATGTACGGCGAGCTCAACAGTGGAAGGCGAAATGTGGGTCGACCGCTGCTTCGCTTTAAGGACAAGTTGAAGATGAATTTGACATCTATCAATATTGCTTATCGTGATTTTGAACAGCTTGCTTCTCGACGGAAGGAATGGCGATCTGACTGCCAGAGGGCCATCAGGCGGTTCTCTGTAACTGCCATTGATCAACAGCGCGAAAGACGCGAACGAACAAAAACATCTACAAGTATCCCAGCCGATTTTTCTCAAGATCTTCCTTCTTGCATCCATTGTGGGCTGGTTTGCAAATCTCTCGCAGGACTCAAATGCCATTTACGATTGAGTAAATGTAAGCATGCTACATCCATCGTAGACTCAACAAATTTTGAGTTGTCAAGACATCATCCTCGAAATCGACGGGAGAGTCCATGATATATATGTAAAATGTCGTAGTCGTTAGTGTAAGCATACCTTTCATAGTATTCCACACCACTAGCAAAAACACCACTAATGTTTACCATTCTACGGATACTAAAAACATAATTAAATTGGTTCATATAAAATGCATATACGATTACATATAATACATATATATATATATATATATATATATACATATATATATTATCTTACTTTCATCAACAATACTTTATCTGAACTCAGTTTCTTGAATACGTGACTGTAAAAACCCACAAGAAATATAACGGTCTAGATTCAAAAGTTAGACAAAGAATATTGTCTCTAATCAGATATAGCTTTATCTACTCAGCAATATTGAAACGGAGTGTTTTCTTCTGAAGGCGACAAGATAAGAATCGAAGGTGTAATTCTAGCGTTACGTATTTTAATATTCATGACTTTAGACATATAATCATATTCTCATAAATAGACCCTTTACAATATATCAATAATTGTATTACTTGAAAATATCGTAGGCTTCGAAGAACTTACTGTGCAAATGTAATTCATACTAGTTAGAACTTCCGCCTCCTTAAACGTATGAGGCAGTCAAATCGTTCCATCAAGGTTGGTATATAGCTAAGTCAATAGCGTATTCCTACTAATGCGTGGGTCTTGCGAATTTATCTCGAATGTATATATTCCATTTAATGTTACGGCTAACAACTATTCCTTAACCATCAGGCTTACTTAAACAGTTATGTTAGAATTGTCACTGATTCTAATCCACGGACATGTGCGCTCTAGCTTAGATGTTGTTAGCTCATTATTTGTGAAGCAAGCTTCTTGGTGTCTGGTTTGTCACTTGTACAGATTGTATTAATGCTAGCGAATACTGTCGTTCAGCGTGCTTTTGTCATAATCATTTTACTGTCGCCATTACTTTTCGCCAATTTAATCACCCTTGTAGAACCGTCCTTATTTAATCCGTTGTGCGGACACACACAATCCGCTTATTATTATATTTCTGACAAGCCACTGTGTCCAAATGTACCAAGCTTATGAAAAACATTTTCTTGCTTGAGGTAATGTAATGCCTACGGCCGATTAGAGTTGAAATATATTGTATGAAGTACTCAATTAAACATTGCTTGTATTTATTTCAAATGAAAGTTATATTTCTGGTAGCGATTACGGTTATCATTAGGTGTGATGCTGTCATTTAATGTGCATCATTTGTTGAACGTTTCACGCTTGACCATTTTAAAATCCGTTATTATGACAAAAAACCACAATCAATCGTGGCACATAGTAAATCCCATGAGCCATACAATATGTATATCTATATACATTGTGTAAGTATTTGTTTCTGATTATTTAAATCAGTTAATAATATTATTATTTACTTAGCAAACCTTATCTGAATTATAATTAAAAGTGATAGATCACTAATAAAGTAAAGGTGTATACTATTTGGCCACTTTTTTGCAGCATTGATACTTTCCTTGGTACGGTTTTTTAGAAGATTGATGCGTTTTGGAGAATTGACCAATAACCATACTAATAATTAACAGGTGATGATTATAAAATGGTTATACATTGTATATTACGGCACTTAGTTGATGCTAAACTTCTTTCTGACCGCTAGTATGGATTTAGACAAGCACGATCTACTGCAGACATCCTGGCAGCAATCTCTGAACGCATGTATCATACACTCGCCAAGGCAGGTGAACCGAGGGCAGTAGCGCTTGATATATACAAGGCCTTTGAAAAAGTATGGCATAAAGGGCTTCTTCTACAAATACGCTCATACAGTATTACTAGGCAATTACTTAATATAATTATATCCTTCCTAACCAAAAGAAACTGCAAGTTTTCCTCGATGGCCGTTCATCTAAGCACCATAGACTTAATGCTGGTGTACCCCAGGGATCTATCCTTGGACCTTTGTTGTTCCTGATCTATATAAACGATCTCACTTATGACATAAAGTCTGAGATTGGTTTATTTTCTGACGATACCACGCTTTACTCTCGCCATGTTGGCAAAACAGACGCGATCATATCCGAGGCAATTATTGAATACTTAGTAAATGACCTCCAGGCTGTAGTGCATTGCAGGCATAAATGGTCGGTCAATTGTAATGCCGCTAAGACAAAGCTCATTTCCTCCAAAAACTTCAAGAAACCTCACTAACACCGATTGCCATGGCAAAAACACTCTACCTGAGAGTTCATCATTCAAACTCATCGGCCTAACTTTCACAGGCAACATGAATTGGAACACATACATTGAAGACATTGCCAAGGCTGCTGCAAAGAAGGTTGGCTCCCTCTACCATGCTAGTAAACTCCTCACACCTAACATTATCTTGTATTGCTACAAAGCCACCATCCGCCCATGCATGGAATATTGTTGCCACATCTGGGCTGGTGCATCATCTACTACTCTCTCCCTCCTTGACAAGGTCCACAAAAGAGTCGCCAACCTTATAGGTCCCTCACTGTCAACCAAGCTCCAGCCCCTTTCCCATTGCCGCAATGTAGCATCCCTGTGCTTGTTCTACAAATTCTTCAATGGATTATGCTCCGATGAATTGGCTACTCTCGTGCCCCCTCGACGCAAATTCACTAGACCTACTCGACAATCAACTAAATCTCATCCATTCGCTGTGGATGTCCCTAGATGCCGGAGAGCTTTCTACGCAATTTGCTGGCCTCTGGAACTCCCTCCCTGCCCTTGTTTCCACGACAGTACGTACATGCAGAAATTTAAAACTAATGTAAACAGACAGCTCGCTGAGCAGATCCCAATTAAGGTTGATCCCCCCAACCTTCTCCCTTTTCTTTCTTCTCAGTAGCCCCTTGCATCTCCAGTGGCGGCCTGCCTTGTTTGGGGTGAACTACGTTAAAAAATATGGCAAAGGATAAAAATGAAGATAAATACCATGCATGGATAACAAAATTCGTAAATGATTAATTGAGAGTAAAAAATGTTAACACTTATATTTTTTCCATTTAAATATATTATTCTTAGGGAAGTGTTTGTTTAGAAACGTCCATGCCAACAGGTGTGTGTGAAAGAGTGTTGGGTAAGTAAATACAAGACATATATATATGCTTTTAGTGTAAGTAAGCTGATGGTGCCATAAATAGGCAGTTATCACTGTGAAGGTAGATGCCACACTTTCGTTCTGTAAGTGTGTGAGCGAGTGAGTAGTAATCTGTTTCTCTCCGACTGCGTTGAACTGTACAAAATAAAACCATATCTGTGCGGCGTTTGGGCGATTATTTTACTAAAACCTGACAAGCACAGTGGAACAAGTAGGCCAACGGTCTAGTCTTCTACCGAAGTCTACTGTCGTTTTAACAAAAAAGAATCAGTCTTATTTGCCGAAAAAAAAATTCACGATCAGATTTGAAAAGTCTTACTTGCTTTTAAAAGGTGAATAAGAACAGGTATTTACACTAACGGGGTAGTAGCATTGTGATGTTTGTTTACATCGCGTCTCGATAGCACCAACAACTTATCATATGATCCTATGTACATCCACTGAGAGTCAAAATTGTGCTTTATTTAATCGGTGTTTGAATCATTGCCCAACTTAGTAGCAATAGTAGTAGTAGTAGTAGTAGTAGTATATGCACACTCTAGTACTGATCACACAAGTCATAGTCAGTGATAGCTCAGTAACAACAAGCAGTGGTGTTCCATGGAGTCTGAGTGACGACAAGCCTCACTTAATATATAGTACTCTCCACTTGTCTCGATCACCACATCAAATGACTGAGGTATCGCAACTGTCGCTCAGCATTAATTTCTCAGTGGCAACAGGCATTTGTCTCATCTGGTATTCTGCTGGCAATACACCTTCGAAATGCCCCAGAACTCTCTGAACTCTTCCAGTGGAAGTCTGGCTTGTGCTCTCCTTCCTCGGTCTTCCCAGCCTCCTTGAACTTTCACAACTATTGTGTGTTGTGTCAGCAGATGCTGGTGTAATAACTTTTAAAGGGGTTCAGTTTATTGTATTTCGGGCAGTTTCTGTCCCTTGGTTCGCGTGTTGGTGTTATTATCGCGTTTTTTGTTGTCTTCTTATTGTGATATACATGTGATTTATAGGTTATCCTTCGTAGCTTATGCGGTTTGGCTTCCGCATTCGATTATATTCCTTAAGATTGCAGCTGTGTCATACTATTACTATCCTGTCTCAGTTATCCGTTTGATTCAAATTTATCCCAGTCTCTTTACTCCAAGATGTTTGCACTGTTTGTTGTGCTCTTATGATTATTGCTATTATATTGACTGTTATCATGCTTGTTCTATATCTCTTTCAGCTCTCTGGCAAGTACCGTGTAGTTGCTTCGTGTTTCCGTCCCATTTATATTCACTATGTTGCTGCTGGGACGGCGAAGTTTACGATTCGACAGAGTGTTTTTCTTTCTTGTTGAATATAATGACATCTGATCTCCTTGTTTGCATGAGTTTATCTGTTTCCCAATCTATGCCCAAGGGGAGTGTGTAAGTGTTTGGCCAGTTAATGTTTGTAGCATTTGTCCACGTGTTCGGAATGGAGTCGTTTCCAAGTTATGGTTTACCCTACGAAGTCGTGTCTGTCATCGTATTCTTTTGGGGCTTGTTTGCCCCATTCACTGATAATGTGATTTACTCACTCGTTTCTTTTTTGTCCACAAAATCTGTATTCACCGTTTTCTTGTGTTTTATCTATTGTATGTTTAATGTAGTTAGTCGTAATCGCGTTTTACTTTTGCACCTGTCAGTTGATATTGTGTTTCTCTGATCACGTGTTCTAATCTTAGCCATGCTCAGTAATGTTGGTTGGTGTTATCTCTGATATGTTTATTAACGTCAAGGTAGCTGTTGTCTTCACACATTTAGTTTCGTTTTTTTTCTGTTTCTGGTGTCTGTGCTCCCGAGTTCTTTATTTAGGCGGCGTCTTTTGCTGTGGTGTTCACCCATTCTGTGTTCTTCTTCATGTATTTCTCCGGTTCTTGTTTGTGACTACTATAATGGCTAATCCTCTGCCCCCCTCGATTCATTTAACGTATGCGTGTCAGTATTGTATTTTGGTAGTCGTGTGTTGTGCATTGTTATTAACCTTTTAATCTTTTGGTCGAGGTGTCTGAGTTCTTCATTAGTCCAGCATATGAATTGTCCAGAGTAGTTATACTATCAAGATCCTAATTCATTTTACTAAATCTCTACAATTTCGTATTTATATGCTGTTCGAGTTCTTTTTTTTTCTTTTTTCAAATAGCTTAAGTTCCGCCAAGTACATTACGTTGGGTATTCTTTGTTCTGTGTCTGTATACTTTCATCTGGCATCACATTATGTGAGTATATAGTTGACTGGCATCATGGTTATGATAAATTGTAGTGGTTATAGGGAGTTTCCTTAGAATATTCCTATTTGTGTGTTTATCTCAGCCAAATGTTGTCCTCCAGCTGTCAGTTCTAGTATTCATGTTCACATTGCTTCCACACTCATATTAATTCCTATGTCGGGTATTTGTACAATTAACAAAATAAATTACCCATGGCTGAAGGAGTATTCAATAGGAGTTCTTGTAATCAAGCCAGGCGATGGATATGTTCTTTTTTCTATCTTTTTACCTCTTTCATGTTTTCTTGATCTATGTATATCATATTACCCGTCTCTCTTTTCCAATTCCTGCATCGTGTTTGTTCCTCGAGGAGAAGTTTCTGATGTTTATTTAATACTTGTGGGTGTTCGCCAAGTTCGGTGTCTGTATCTCACTTAACTGTGTTTTGCGTTCCATTACTTATGACTCCGAGTACAACCTTGTCTTGAGTACCTGTCTTGCTTGATTTCCGTTGTATGATTGTCAAGTGAAATATATTAGAGATGTTTCATTCGTGTTTGTTAGTCTCTCTCTTTCTTTAGTTGTACCATTCTATTATCATCATTTTCTCTTTTCTAGTCCATTTCTTTATATCGTGTGTGCTATTATTTTAATTTCTGTTTCTTGTGTTTTGTGTGTGCTTTTGTCCTGCCTGGAATTAAAGAGCGTACTTTCCTGTTTTTGTGCCGTGATATTGTTCCTGAAGAGCCAATTATTATTATTATTATTATTATTATTATTATTATTATTATTATTATTATTATTATTATTATTATTATTATTATTATTATTATTACTACTACTACTACTACTATTATTATTATTATTAGTATTATTATTATTATTAGTAGTAGTAGTATTCAGTTATTACTTAGTCTACAGAGTCATATAAACGTCCACAGTATACCATTTTGCTTACCTCAGATCTGTCTATTAACACTTTTATTTCGTTGTTTTGTTTTCATTGTTCGTTGCCGCTCTGACCAGTGATTACGTTTCCTAGTTTAGTTGTCCTTTCAACATGTTTTATTGCGTCTTCTTTTCATTGTTATGAATCGTCCATGTAGCAACTGTATTCTCACTTTTCGTTTTTAGTCATGTTACCTGTTTCGCTGCTCATTTAATTGTTTGATTTGGCGGCGACTCTTAGTGTTACTTTGTTTTGTGTCATGTATTGTCACCCCATCCCAATATATGTACGAATCCCCCTTTACCGTTTCTAATTCCTAGGGTGATACGGTAAGTATCGTCTTTTGGGGATGATGTATTGTTTATAACCATTAGTTTCCTTATCTACTGGTTATAATGCATGAGTATACTTATTATTCTTAAGTAGTAGTAACAATAACATTACTGGTGGTAATAGTGATATGACGAATTCCACTATTTATTTTTTATCATGATTTTATTAAGTTCGAGTTCTGACACGAGTAATTATCAGTGATTATTCACATGACATTCTGTTTAGGTCGGCGTAAACCAAATTGAAACAGTTTCAATTCCCTTGGTTTTGTGAAAACATCTGTTTGTCAACCCAACTATGATAATACCCTTTCGCATTAATGGTATACAGCGTAGGCCATCTTAATGTTGTAGATAAAACAATGCCATAGACAACAACGAGCTATGTTATAACTCTGCCCAAGTCAAGTAAGCAATACACTTTATTAGATTGAAAAAGTGGCTGTAAAAGGTGACATCACTTTGTTTTTTAATAATATCATATAATCATATATAGCTATAAGAAAAGAATGTAGGTTAAGTAATGTCAATGTTCGCATTTGACAGTTAGGGGGTTTGGAGAAAATCCTTTGTATGAGAGGATCGGCTGTCAAAACAGATTTAGATGAAAATATGACACTTGAAGGATTATCAATAAGATAAATATAAAAGCACAAATCTCAGATTTCTATAAAGAAAAAGTACTGGTTGAAGCGGTGCAATATAAGTGGAAGATGGGAAAGTTGGTGTACTTAAATCTGAAGAGACAATGCATATAGTTGTAAAGGATGTTCGTACATCAATATATTTGTGTAGCTTTACCGGTATATCACCCTTATTGGCTCATTTAATTCTGAAACATATTGTGTATTTGAAACGATGAATAATATAATTGGAATACTCAATAGTTTCAAGGTTACACACAAGGTGACTGAACGAAGGGTTTACGTATGATGTAACTTCTAATGTTGTTAGTCATATGTAAAGATCTGCCGTATCGCATGCGCGTAACTTGTACACTTAACATCTCATAGATCCCGGCTATAATTAGTTTGATTTGTCAATGTTTTTTAATTTCAAATTTTGAATAGCTTTATACACGTATACATTAATTACTTCTGTAGGTATATATTTAGTAAATACATTCTCTGTTCATGATATATTTTGTTTAATGCATTTATTAGACTAGGAGAGCTTGAACACTTAGTAATGCGATTGAGGTTTGATTTCCAAAGCAATACCTTAACACAGGGTGTAGATTCATGTTATAGACACAGACGAGTATATTGAATAAAACCGTCATCAGATAAAATAAGACATGCACCGTTTTATCATGCACATGTGTTCAGAATATTTCGATAACATATTTCGCATTTCATGTTTACACGCGTTTCAACTAATATAATATACTAAGATTAAAGGCAATTGAAAAACAAAGTTTAAAGTAAGATTGGTGTTTACTGCTCACAGCCCAGCTGTCGCTGTTACGGTGAAACTCCCATCCAGTTACTGTGGAGGTCCCAAGATACCGGATAACCTTCTACTCAAATAGCGTATTTCATCGTGATGTTGGCCTCTAAAACTCCCTCGCTGCACGACTCCCACCTTCGGATGAGACCCAAAACCTACACCATAATTCTCAGTAGCATTGACATCTACAGTGGCAACCTGCCTAGCTAGGGGCAAAATATCTTTCAAAAATATAAACTTTTCCACTGGGAATTAAAGGGCTAAAACAACAAGCTATTATTTCGATTAAACTATGCGCTCAGTGTTACGATATAACAACCGAATGTTCTATTGATATCAAATATTCTTTTAGACATTGCTGAAAGATAGTTTCTCAACCTTTAAATATATTTATTTTTGTAAGGAATGTAAGTAAACGCATGTATTAAAAATAGTCTCTAAAGTCGTAGTGATAAGTAAGTATACATTTATATACACACTTATATTTCAGATCGCGATATATATATTTTCACATTATCTTTAAACAAGTAAGCTCTATTAGAAAAGTGTCGTCAGCATTGAGCTGTTAACTTACTATTTAACTGTAAAGTAGGCAATATATAACACGTATTGTTTCGGTTAAATGTAACACAATGTGTGCGTTTATGTAATTCTACAATCCATATATTTGTTTCGTTTTCAGAAACGTTTTCAGTGAAACAGGATTTTTTTTCAGGTATAGTTTACTACCTCGGGAAACTGATTAATGTAATATTGGTGTTCAGTTGTATGAACGTGTATGAGTGAGTTACCTGCATTAGCCGCGACGTCCCCATTCGTTGTGTCAATACATATGTGTTGTTCAATTGAGTCAGTGCTGCAACAAATAAATTCTCCTGCCAAACTAATAGAACAACTCAGGTTTAAAAACAATTAAGAGAGGTTTATGTTTTCTTCCTATGTTAAAATGATACTGATTTTCCTAGGTTAAACAATGACAGTTTTTTATAATGGATTTTTAAAAAAAGCATACACCTAATCAACGCGATCGTTTAGCTAAGATCCGTTAGGGTCAACCCTGCATAGATAGACACATCTCCCCAACAAATCGCCAGCCCTCAGCCCAACAAACTGCCACCGCGAACGTCCAACTTTAAGTGATGGCCTCGTGCCAAAAGTCCCGGCACTAAATCCTCTCTATCCCTACAGTTAGATAGTTTAACTCCCGACCGGAAATCAAAGATACTAGTATTTCTCAGTGGTCACTATTCGACCACCCAATATCTGGTTACTTATAGAAACCCACTAGCTATTTTATATAGACAGTGCCTACTAAAACGGGTGTATCTGGAATTCATCTAGGAACATTGTTTTTCTCAAGTAGACTGGTCTAAGTATCATTCCCTCTTTAATTATATACTTATTCTATTTAAAACAAAATACTATTATTGGTTGGTCAACATCAGAATCTTAATTTCGTATGCTCTTCTTCTTTTTCTTTTGGCCGACCATCTATCATTAGCACCACTAAAACATACAGCCTAATGCACGTATACAGTTTTGCATATCTCTTCTACTAAAGTAACATGCATTATAGAAGGCAACTGTGTTCTCTACATGTATGTTTAATAAAACAAAGTTAAAATGGGACCATTGCTATGGCATTGCAATTATTTGTATATATTGACGTGCATAACAATAAAAAAAATCGATTTTTAACATATAAACTACTTATTTGCTAATGAATCAAAGTGTGGTTTTCGGTAATTTCATTTCCGTTAATCAGTTGGCAAAACACTAATCGCATACAAGATGTAATCAATTTCGGATGGTTTGTTTCACGTCGCTATTTTTGCTCAAAGAGTTTGATATGTTACGTATGTTTCATTACAACGGGGAAGATCATTTAAAGATTTTAATATGTTAGGGATATCGGGATGAACAGATTACTTTTCGTAATCAAACCTACATTTCTTACGCGGCTCTAAACGATATATTATTCTCATTGATGATGTAAACGTATTCATCAAATAGTTTTAAGAATGTTCCGTTGTTTTCAGATATAATCGCCGTCAATTCTGTTAGCTTCGGGAAACATTTTAAACGAATGTGATTGATTAATATATTGTATTAAATACAAATTGTATTATTAAAACGGAAAAGAAAAATTAAATGATGTACTACTCATTCGTCAATTTGTTTTACTCATGTACATTACCTACACATTCATATTTAATTGACTATTAACCGCTTATTTAGTTCGTAAACAAATTATTATGACATTTAATTCATCATGTATTTGCGTTTCGTCACAAATTAATCAACTATTTAAACATGTTCATAACAATAAAAAAGAATAATTTATTTCGCAAATCTTTTAAATTTGATAAAAATGTCGAAGCATATAACTTGTCGTACAATGATATTACGCTTGTTTTAAAGTACAGCTGAGTTACTCAGTAAAGCGTCTTTATTAAAGAGCGCGTGTTGTGTGAGCTATTCATATCCAATACTGTCTTTATCTTCAACGCAATAGCTGTGTATGTGTGTGTGTGGATGTGTGTTTAGCCTATGCACAAAAGGTAAGAGCATATTTTCGAAAATGTTAAGTGTATTCACATGTAAAACAACCAAGCAAGATGATGGAAGCATTCTTGAATCTCGAAATGCATCACTAAGAGAGCTATCGAACAGATAGTTTAATCTCAACGTACATATGTATAAATTTGAAGAGAAAACAATGATAGTGTGTAGTAATTTGTAAAAAACATGTAAGTCATTCCAATAATTGAACCTTAAATGACGTCAGATATATAATGACGGGGGGGGGGGTAAATATAAAAAATAACAGAGGCTTATTCTATGGAAATCACACTGAAGTACTTTTTCGAGTTATACACTCCGACCGGCACCGTTTTTAATTCTATATTATGTCAGTCTGAGTAGAGTTCTATCAAGTAGGTCTACTCTCACGAGCATTACATTCTTAATCTTAAAGTTATTCTTACCCACCACTGTCCGCCACGATGTCACTGTCCGCCATTGCCTGTAACTATTGCACTTATCTGACACTATGCCCGCAACTTTCCACCATCACCCGTTACTGCCAAACACTGTTCTACATTAATGATAATTCGTCCATTACCCGAAACTACCCGCCACTACCCGCCATAATCAGCCACTACTCGGCACTGCCTGCCACTACTCGCCCATCCCCGCCAATTATCGCCAATATCCCCCAGTAGCCACTCACTACAAGCCACTCTCTGTCAATGCCCACCATTATCTGCCACTACCCGCTACTGCCCGCTAGGGTCTGCCCCTACCTGCTATATCTTGTAACTATTGGCACTGCCCGCAACTACCCGGCACAGTTTGCTACTACCCTCCACTCCCTGTTAATATCGCCACTGTCCGCCCATACCTGCTAGTTGCTGCCACTGTGTGCTACTATCCCTATTCCACGTTAGTGGATGGCACTAACCGGCACTAACCACCACTGCCAGCCGCTTTTTTGTAACTTATTTCACTCCAAACAAAGCAAGTTTTGTTGGGTCATGTCTAATTGAGAGATTTGCAACGAGATACGTGTTTATATTATTTTTTTTATTTCAGCATATCGGTACACTCGAGTAAAATGGGAGCAGGGAGATCGTTTTAAAAGCATCTGGTGATCTCCAAAGTAAATGGATGGGAATTAGCTGATTGTAACGCTGGTCGAGTGTATTTTAGTCAGTGTGGCACGAAATCAGCAAGTGCATGGGACAATATTCCATTCAAGTACTTGTAAAACAATCATACTGATGCGACGCTGCGGCGAGTGCACAATAGCTGCACTTTGGTCGATATAAATGGGCGTATAAGATACGCGACTCTTTTTTTGGACTTTTTCTTAGAGAGGGAGAACATTGGAGTGTACATCAACGTAAATGTAACAAATAAGCATGGGCGAATGGTGATTTAGTATAAACATACGATACGGTGTGAGAAGTGTTCTAGCTCGGTAGAGATGCCCCACTTTCTTTGTAGAAGCCTTGGCAATCTATTCTGGGTATTTGTTATGTTAGTTATTTATGTTAGAGAAACAGCTGTTTAAACGTTGGCATCTGACGTAGGGTGTTATGTTCCGTGACAACCGGTGATTCATAAGGTGTCATGTAGTTGTTTAAGGAAATAAGCTTTGTCTTAGCAGCATTAAATGTTACCATCTATTCATCACAACATTCAACAACAGACTGTACGTGTCACTACTTTCTACTGTCTGCCACTACCGGTCACTCAAATTCAGCGTTATCTAGGATCAATAATTTTAAGATTTCAATATTATTTTTGGAAACTTGTATATATTAACTTTCGTCGGACAATTGACTTCATCAATACTAAGTGTATTTTTACAATTTTGAAATTGATTGGAGGGTGGGCAAGAAATATAATACTTTACCCAGATTTGTTCGGGATAAAATATTATACGATTACATTATTACTTTTTAAATATGTATATTCTTTATCTGGATATATGGTATATGGATGTTTATCTTGTGTATCTTCTAAATACGTTAAGTAGGGGGTGGAACCAATTAGGAGTTGAACTTGACCATTTGTCTAACTCGGCGTTGTCTGGTGTAAAAAGATATAGGAGTACAGTATTGCTTTTGGTACGGAATATATAGTAATTCTCTTCGCACAATTGACTTCATCAAAATTAGGTAGGTTCTTAATATATGCAAATAGAGAAGTTGAGGAAAAATTAACATTGCCCTGCGCAATTTATTCTACAGTATTACTGTTATACATAAATTCTCTTCGGACTATTGTCTTTATTTACATCATTTAATTTGATATTATTTTGGCATCTCTGTGTAAACAAGAAGTAAGGAAGTGACTTGACTATGTATTCTACTTGTCATTTTCATACACACATGTTACACACGCTATTAAATTTAGTATTGTTATGGCCGGAGACAACGCCAGGTTACCTTGCTAGTTTATATATAAATATATATATATATATATATATATATATATATATATATATATATATATATATATATGTCCGTGCATATGTGTGAAGGCGGCTTATGGAAAAAAGTAAATAACAATTAGATCAATATATAAAAGCGTATTCTGGTGTTCAATAAACAAAAGAAAGATCATTTGAGCCTTTCCAAATTTGTAAGTGGGAGACGTGGTAAATCTTATCAGAGAGGTACGTGTTCACCAGTCATTTTTCACTAACTGTATGTTATGTAATATGCGTTATTCTGTAATAATTTGAAAATGCTTAGTTATTATTTCAGAAAATAACATTTTATTTCATTTAACGTTTCTTAACGTCCTTATTTTTACAATCGGAGTGGGTAAGTAGTGTGGGGGGTGCTCTGAAGGCATTCTTGATTTTATTTGGTTTGTTTAAGTGGCGCTTAGACACCTCATAAAATCGGTTGCTATAAATGTAAATGGCATGTAGTAATTTAAAAGTGTCCAACATTCAATATAGAACAGTTGTATATTTAAACATAGCGGCTCCCAGTAGAAACAACTTATCTGTATTTAATTAACTCGTGGTTGCCCGGTAGATGTTTTACTCATAAGACTGAGCCAACAGTTTTTTCACGTGATAGATGATGCGAATCGACATCGTTTGAGACGACAAAAAAGGGTCGATGAGTCATGGCATTTACACCGAGACATATGCATTTAAGAATTAAATGCCCAAAGAAATACGTTAAGATTGATAGTAGTAAGATTCTTTTTGAACTGTGAGATCTTATCAAGATGGCTACATCATATGTTTATTTCAATAAGAGTCACCATTCTATGAGACGACAACCCCATTGTGGATGAGTCATAATATAGGCGGATATCATTGCGGGTATCATTCATATAAGTGTTCCTGAAATACTAAAAAATTACGTCTACTGCAATCTCTTGAGACAATCTCAGCCACGATTGTAAGAAAAACACAACTTGCTTTACTAAGAGACTTTTTTGGCACGGCAATGATCCTTTGCCCTATGCTAATGTGACTTAAGAATTCTTAATATCTTTGAGCATAAAAGGTTCGAAGCTGATTATCTGGCGTCTCTTCCTCCTCAGATTAAAACCACAAAACACAACTGTCGCCTAATATCAAACGAGATGTGTATGTTTCTATGAAAGCTACTTTTTTATGTAAAACGGGTGTATTCAAACCCACTAATATTGCAGCAATGACAGTTCTACCAGCTACTATTAAAATACTAACTGATTTATTATGTACAATACATTTTGAAGTTATAAAGTTCGGCGTTGTTTATATGAGCAAATCGAGTGTGTGTTCATTATATGCATTGGTGTTTATATTATAATATTT
This sequence comes from Sepiola atlantica, assembly GCA_963556195.1. Lineage (NCBI taxonomy): Eukaryota > Metazoa > Mollusca > Cephalopoda > Sepiida > Sepiolidae > Sepiola > Sepiola atlantica. The sequence goes on along the minus strand of OY744526.1, from coordinate 125,338,088 downwards.
TAATTGTATGAATTTATTATTAAATACATTCGCCACTTATCTATATTTGAAGTATGTATTCCTCCTTTTTAACTAATCAACGTGTATTTTAGTTAGTATAAATAAACACAGCTATTACATATTGTCGGTAAACTGTCAATGCCTTCACAAATAAATCGGTTTGCGAATACTAGCTATGTGTGTTTGATTCTTTTATAGAAACACTTATACAAGAGTGCTTCATTACCTCTGGAAAACAATAGCCGAAATGTAGTCATGAGAATTGAGAAATGTTTATTTTTGTAAAAAATATATTATCACTTGCCGCAGAGTTTATATGTATATGCATACCTATTCATGCTTATATATGTGCATGCATGTGAATGCATATAAGAAAGTATACATATATATATATATATATATATATATATATATATATATATATATGTGTGTGTGTGTGTGTGTGTGTGTATATGCATTCACTAATATGTCTACGTAGGTATATATATATAGGTGGTATTGATGTACCTTTTAACTCCATTGCACATAAAAACAAAGTATACTCCTACCCACTATGCAACTATCTACAGTCTGTTAAGATCACACCTGCGCTATTGCCCTCACTAAATATAGGATACCATTTGCTAGTTTATAAACAAACTTCATTGACGCAAAAGCAGTTTACTGTTGATATTTTGTCGATTTTACTTAGAGAAAATACTCAATTGAGAAAATATATTTTTTAAGAATATATATAGTTTACATGTCACAATAACACCGAGAGAAATGACATGTGGGTGTATATATGTATGTGTGTGTGCGTATGTATTTGTATGTATACATATGTGTATGTGCGTATAATTTTATTTCAATTAGATTCTCTTTCTTGGAATCCAGACCGACTGGGAATCTATGACACGCGGTGTGTCTATTTCTTCTCTGTGCCTGGCTGCTTCTTTCTTTCTTTCTTTTCTCCTACCGAGTTCGAGAACACGAGTTTTGCTGGACGCATTTTATCTCGGCTGGAGATGTATGAATAAAAGTTGTGTATGTGATTATGCTTAGTTATGGTAATGTGTGAGTGAGAGTACGTGTGTTCGTGCGCATAGGATGTGTGCGTATTTAGGTTTGTGTATGCCCGTGAGTAAAGTTGTCTATATGTATGGTATCGTCAAGTCGTATGTGTCATAATTTTGACACGGCAGTTTTTAGTTGATTAACTTAAAGGTCCCTCCCCGTCGACCGCCATAGGTAAATATAAGTTTTAAATGTCCTCTCTCGCTAAAAGATGTATCAAATTAGTTGCTACCACCACTCTCTCTGGTTGTGTTTTAATTGTCGTAGGGAAATTCAATTTTCTATCAGTCTCAAAAATGTAATTGTCTGAGTGATGCTTGAAAAAACCGCACGGTTGAAATAAAGTATTGCATCGACAATTATGTGATTTCGTGTTATTATATTTTATGTTATTCTTGCTCTGTTTACTACATTGAGCTCTCATACCCAGATTTCCTCCTGGAATTATCCCATTATAAAACAAATATATATATATATATATTAGTAATGATTAATTATATATATATATATATATATATATATATATATATATATATATATGTATATATATATCGAGGCAGCATTTTTTCTTTAAGACACGTATTATTAAAGATAACCGACAATTTTTGTCTGGAGTGAGATTTATAATTATAAATATCACTCCAGGTCTTTACCTGTGTGTTATTATTCTACTGACGATGGACCCAGACGGGTCAGAAAGTACTCCGGACCAACATGTACATTACGGAAGTTTCATCAGCCAATTTTCTTCCGAGATTAAGATTTTAATCTAGAAATTGAAGGGATCAATACTAAAATAACCAGACAAAAATTGTCGGTTATTTTTAATAATAATAATAATATATATATATATATATATATATATATATATATATATATATATATATATATATATATATATATATATATACATAAAGCGATAGATAGAGAAGGAGAAAGAGAAATCAAGAGAGACAGATATTAAAAATAGACATTGATCTTGAACTCTAGTGCAATACTCCTACTCTCTCGTTGAGATATGTCTGATTCCTAGTATTTATTAGTTGAATATCACTTAATTTCTCCGTTACCACGTAACCATCTCTTGTGGTATCATGGAGTAAGTGAACCTTTACGGAGTCAATGTTGCTCTGTGAACATGAATTGCGCCCTGTTACCGTCTAATATTCTTTTTTCCTGGCCGTAAGTTCGAAACGACACCATACGCAGATAAAATAATTAAATAGAATATATATATATATATATATATATATATGTGGGTGCGTGTGTGTGTGCGTTTGTCAGAAGTATAAACTATAATTTCATTTCTATACATCTAACCGGAACTAACTAATAATATGTACTTTAATACTCAATATAAACTACATAAATTCATAAAATGATAAGTTCTTCCGGAATATTCGAAACAATACGTTTCTCCGTGTTTTTGTTACATTTATTTTACGTTTTGATTACTTATGAGTCAGTAACGATGTGACAACAATCTTTATTATCTCTCTTTTTAATATAACTTCTGGCGTAATCTTGTACACTTGTAGAAAACTGTAATGGCTGGGTAGACCTCGCTATTTGACCGCTCTTTTAAAAATATCGGCGAATCGTTCAGACCGACCATTGCTTCTCGCATGATATGGCCCGATAGTGATGTATTAGCCGTAACACGACTGAACCAACATTTAAAATTCGCTGGACGTTTATTTAGTTTCGTTTTCTGGAACTTCACAATACACAACTCTGAAACGTGTGAACACCTCATCCGAAAACGAATTGTTACTTCTTTTACATCTACGTATTTGATGGCATTTTGTTAAATTGTCCACTACTACACGACAATATAACGCACCCTAAAGCCACTCAAATACTATATGAATTCTAGACATTTTTCTGCCAGGGTTTGAATTTTATAGAAGCGCCTTTACATGGTTTTACTGTATTCTTAAGAAGAGGTAAATTCGGGTAATACTATTTTGTTTTTGTAAATTCATGTATAACCAACATGTAACTTTCTTTTTATCAATGCTGCACAATGTGCACTCAGTCAACGCACATCAGTACATCACCGTAGATAAAATATACTACTTAAATGTGTAAATCTGCTGTATGTGACTGACAACATCATCGTTAATTGACGTTTTATGTAATCTTCTAAATGTCGCTACAATATATATTGTTATGGAACACACCATGTTTATCATCTAAATCCGCATTTTCTGTGTCTGCATGGGCTTCAACGCATGTGTGTATCAACGTAGCCAGATAATGACTCATTACTCAATTTTATAATTTAAATTCATGAAAATTGTTCCGTATATCTGTAATCTAATCTCAGTATGGTTTGGTAAACTTTTTTGTCTACTCATACATTTTTAATAAAGGTATATCTCCGGTTAGTAATAAGAGTTGTCTCCCGTGCACGAAACAATGCACCTTCGAACCGGAACTCTTATACCTAACGCTTCGTTTTCAATTAGCGAATACGAGACGCATGCACAATAAGAGTTAGCAAGTAGTCGTCAGGTTTGTGTAAAATAGCAGCTTCATTGCCGTATTTACTAACATCAGTAGTTACAAAGATTATATCGCTCTGAATGATAGCGTGTTTAAATAATTCAGATGTTAGAATGTTCTTTATTTTCCCCAATGCATCCTGGAGGTCTACCCAACATTTTTATCATTTTATATCATCTAATAGTTCGTGTAGATGCGTCTATACATGCTCCATACTGTACATAGTCCGTTTACTTCGTATCAAGTGTCAACTGTTTTAGGATAAGTAATGATAAATAAGAAATTCATCGCCGTTAAAAATGTTTTATTTCATTCACTTTACAATGGAATTGAAAAAATGGAATGAGACGTCATCAATCACTGACTGGAATGATTTTAGCGATGCAAATAACGTTTACATATTGCATGATAAAACGTCTATTTTTAATGGTTTACATTTTTACAATAAATGAATATAACGATTATTGTTATTTAGTTATTCCGAATATTATTTAACTCTCAATCCATTATAACTATATTATTCTCTGGTTGATCACAATTCGCTAAAATCTACGTGTCACAGTCTCTATATATAATATTTTCCCCGACTTCTAAACGTGTCGGCCACGTTTGGTACTTCAATATCACTATGCCAATCTCATTCGTGGTATGCTTTTAATTTCCCTCATTCACTTGAACTTATATAAGTAGTGATATTGTTGAACGTCATGTTATCGAATTTGCGAATATTTATCTCGAATTCGCGATTCGGCATTCGTAACTAAACCATATATTGCATGTGCGAGATGGATATAAAATAATATGATCATAATATACTGAATAATAATAAATGAATTCACCTATAAACTCTCTTGTAGGATATGAGATACGAGATTTACTTCATATTTACGGTGTTCGTCCCGATAATGTTGTGCTATCCTGCTCTCAGCTGTGGACGTACGAAAGGTCGTACCACCGATAAAGGTAGTATGCGTATAAAACCACTACATTACTATAATTCTCACACATTTCCTACATATGCTAAAATACGTTTTAATACACTAATTTACATAGTAAGTATACTGCTGTTTATGCAAACTGTCTCGGCTACCTATCTTGATTTTTTAGCATATTTTCCAGACAGTTGTCAAGAAAATATTTTCCAATATTTTCACATCGCATTACAAAGAAAAACAACGGTGGTTAAGCAGATTACGCTTCAACAGAGAAACCTTTTATTATCTGACACTTAGACACCCATTAAAGACAAGTTCGACTCTTAACGGCATTGTTACCCGCGGACGTATAGTTTCTACGATGATGTCGTTCAATTGACAGTTCATGAGTACACTGTATATCTGGTGAAAACTTAGTACATTTTTGTTTTTTTATTACTTTTTTAAAAAGTTGTCTTCATGTTCACTCCAAGAAAATGAAGAGGTGGAACATGCTAAGTAGATACTCGCAAATATCTGAAATGGCATAACATCAAGAAGGTAAACATTTTGCCGTTTCCATTGTTAATTGAATGAAAAGAAATAAAAATGGCTGTTGATTGAAATGTCTTATCGATCTTTTGGCTACAGAAAAATACCGTTCATGATGCACCTGGTCTTGACAGATCTCAATTCGAGAATTGCCCAGCAAAAGTCTTAAACCCGATTTGAGGACAATTGACAGTTAGCTGTGACACATGAATCGGGTAAATACTTGCATTTATTCTATATTTACTCGTATCAATATTTTTTAAGAATAAGGGTAATTGACTAGCACGTGACGTACACATCTTTTAATTAACTCTTAAAGTTAACACTCTATTGAAGTATATAGCATTTCTTTACAAATAAATAGTGTATATATCCTAGCCTTAATTAACTACATGGCAATTCTCGATGCTATTGCACGTCATGATAGTTTCCCGATGAGCCTTGTCATTATGATGATTTTTTGGCAATCTTATTGAGATAACTACATAGGGTACAGTTCTGTATAATATTAAGTTGTGTTCTAATGAATGGAGATATTCTAACCTCATGTGTTCAATTATAATTAAAATATTGCGAACGTTTAAGTTTTAATAAATGTTGTGTACTTTAAAACACACATGGTTATGGTTTAATCACCAAAATAAAACACTTTTACGAAACAATTCTTTATAGTGTATCTACCTCTTTCTACTCATTCAAATCAGCGTAGTTGCGCTAACAAACGTGTTGTTCTTTCTGACCCAGTGCTAATGACAAATATAACATGAGCAGGTTGTGAAGAACCCATCTCGAAGTAGACCGGGACATCTACTAAACCTATCTTTGAAGTTGAGTGAGTGATACACTTTTAAATAGTTCAAATCATTCATGTATTTGAATACTTATAACATGTAAAACTCTTTGTTTGATATAATATTATCTAATAGACCCTATCTCCTTTGACATTTTAATATATCCGGATGAAAATACGTTTTTGGAATCCTTTATGTTTCGAGTAATAGGAATCCAGGGCATAGGAGTGTGTCAATGTGTGAATAAATTATTTTAGAGGAAAATCGTGGATTAATTCATATTATTTATTAGGTGTAATTCACTGGTGCTCACTATTTTATGAACGTTCTCGGTGAAATGATCAGATCGAATACAGGTGGTGAACGGCTGCATTCAAGTTTAATATGCGATATGTGCAGGTAGCTTAGAACTAGGTCTGATGCAATACATTCGTAGAAGAAGTAAAACGTGTAGTAATATATTTTTACAGAAACTCAAAATAAGTTTTCATTCTAGATCGATAATATTACGTATGTTTGTGTTTTGGAGTGTGTAATTTGCCAAAACAAAGTGAGAGAGACCCACACACAGAAAGAAACAGAGAGGCAGAGAGAGAGAGAGAAAGAGAGATAGAAAAAGAGAGAGCAAGAGTGATGAGGGAGATAAAAAAACATCGTTAAATATGTAACTGAAAGTCAAAACAAATGTTAAATATAATAAAAAGTTTTTGCTATCCTACTAAGTAAAATAGTTTACCGAGAGCAATGCGGTTAAGTATATCAAAAACAAACGCCTGTGTTAATTGGGTTAATGCGTCTCTTATAGAAACACGATTGTTTATGTTATTACACAGTTAATTACATTGCCAAGTGAACTAATCTTCTTTAATAATGAGATCGTAACTAGTCGTAATATTGCGTCATAAAACTTTAAATATGTTAATGCATTTCTTCAAACGTATATAACATTTCCGATTACGTATAAATCTTTATTTTATTAATCTAAAAATACCCTAGATTTTTACTAAATATCAAGTTATAGCCGTATTCAATACAGAACGACTGATTTCCATGTTTGCCCTCATAGTATGTGTTATAATATGGCCTTATACTATCATATGCATTATAATAATACACATTGACTCGGTTTCTTTATGTTGTTTTACGTGTGACAGTGCATATCCTTATTGCTTGTAATCTGATAGTTATTCAGTAAGCACATATTAGTTGTACAGTAATAGTTATAATAACTCACTGTACCTGGGCTTCATAATTATAGTTAACGTATTTGTACCCTTTTTTATGCGTTTGTAATGTGTATGCTGAAGCATAAATATTAAAAATGAATCTTATCATATGTTAACATAGTTTATACTGCGTAAATATATATATATATAATATATATATATATATATATACATATATATATATATATAATATATATATACATATATATATATACATATATATATGTATACATACATATAAACCCTGTGTATCGCTTTATTGCAGGTCAATATTTTTTTAATTTTGAAATTGCTATGAAACGCAGAGTAGTGAAATTTGGTACAATGGAAGAGCATAACAAAGTGCCTTATTTCCCTGATTTTTGTGGAATTTGAACAAATATTTTGAAAGTTATGCTAATTTTTCTATTTTCTGGTAATTTTAAGTGTGTATCACTTTATTGCAAGTGTCTAAAAATGTATATTTTCGGTAATAAAACAATATTCTAACTTCATATTTCTATTTATATGAAATAAAGAACATATCCAGTAACAATATTAACCAAAAACAAGAACGAATTTCACATTATTTTGTTTATGGAAATATTTATTTATCAACATAACTCCCATGCTTCAAAATCACTTTGAATAGCCTCTTGTCAACTGATGATGTCACTCGGCGGATTTGAGATGATGTGATGCTATAGGAAACTTCCAAAATCTTCCTCCAACGAAAATTGAACACCTCCTTCATAAACTTTGATCTTTATTATTGACCAGAGCTGCTCAATTGGATTTTTATCTGGAGAACAAGGTGGCCATGTCATCAAATTTTCTCCACTAATGACTAATGACTTAAGGTAGGATGCCGTAGCCTTGGCTGAGTGGGATGGCGCATTGTCGTGCATAAAAATCAATTTGCAGTGACGCGCCAATGGAAGGTCATCAAGCCATGGTGACAAATGCTCATTTAAAAATAAAATATAAGACTGGCTTGTCAGTTTGACACCTTCTGGCACTCGAAATGTTCCAATTAGTTCATCGCAGATTATTCCAGCCCAAAACATGACACCTCCACCTCCCTGTTGACGACGGAATCGATGAGGGGTAGGGAATCCAAGAGGACTCCAAACTTTGGCCCACCCATCTGGTCCATCAAGGGTTGCTCTGGCCTCATCGGTGAAAAGAACATTTTCAAAGCTGGTTTCCATGTATTTCTGAGCCCAAGCCAAACGTTTTTCCTTATGAGTTTGGTTTAAAACCGGTCTTGCTATGGGCTTAATGCTTCTTGCAATTTCGTTTAAGACATTGCAGCGTGTCTTTCTGGACAAGGAAGATATTCCAGCCTTGTCAAATATAGCAGCACTGTTGCTGCCCAGCTGCTTGATAAGTTGACGGCGAATCTTTCTAACATCACGAGCAGAAACTGACTTTCTTGTGTTTTTGTCCTTCCTTGGTTTGATATTTGGATTTTCAACGAATGAAGACAATGTTCTTCGATCTCTTCCAAGCTCCTTGGTTAGATCTACGAGAGATAAACCTTCTGCAAGGCCTGCAACAACACGTACCTTTTCACTAGCTGTCAATCGACCCTTTCTAGGCATTTTGGGAGACCTGCAATAAAGTGATACACACTTTAAATTAACAGAAAATAGAAAAATTAGCATAATTTTAAAAATATTTGTTCAAATTCCACAAAAATCAGGGAAATAAGGCACCTTGTTATGCTCTTCCAGTGTACCAAATTTCACTTCTCTGCGTTTCATAGCAATTTCAAAATTTAAAAAATATTGACCTGCAATAAAGCGATACACAGGGTTTATATACATACATACATATATACATATATATGTACATACATATATATAAACACATATATATACATACATACCTATATACATATATATATATACATATGTATATATATACATATATATATACATATATATATATATATAAAATATATACATACACATATACACACATATATATAAAAATGATATATCTAGAGCGTATAGTTATCATGGATGTCGCCGATATATTGACGACCTTGTTTGCATTAATGATAGCGATGAGTTTGCAAATACTAAACATTTAATATATCCTAAAAAGTTAAAATTAAACTGTGAACATGAGGGATCACAAGCTACTTTTCTTTATTTGGATATAAAAATTGAAGATTAAATATTTATCTATAAACTGTTAGATACAAGAAATTCATCCCCTTTTCGTATCGTGCGGAAGCTACATAAAAATAGTACCTGCCCTGGGTATATATTTACGGAAGTATTATGCCCGAGTTTCTACGGATTTCACGTATTACCTTAAAATTGGTAGATTTTATGCCCTCAATTTCTTACCGTATAATAAGATTGATTAAACAAGGTGGCGATCAAAATAAAATATTTAGAAAATTAAATAAGGCAATTACTCGCGATCCTGATGCTTTTAAGTCTTATCAAATTAATCAAAATAATTTGATAGGGCAAATCCAAAGCTATCTAAATGAAGATAATGTAGAATATGTATAAACGTATATATGTAAAGTAGAAGAAAGAGAAAAAATCGGCACTAAAGCTTATGAACGCCGATTAGAAACGCTGTGAGTTTAACAGAAGAAAAAGAATAATGAGAGAAAAATCGACAGTTATGCTTATGAGCCCTGTGAGTGGGTAAGGAATATTATTATTTATTTAAAATTGATGACCAGGCGTTAAACAACACAGGAGGAAGAGGGGGAGAAAAAAGGACTAACTGTATATATATAATTTAAATTTTTATTATATTTTGATACGTTGATATGTTTTATATTTTTAATATGAAACTAAAACTAAAAATACATGAATCACCTAAAAGTAGTATAATGGATTCGTCTACACACTTTAAAATGCAGCAATATTTTTGTAAGTAACGGATAAATGTTATTAGACAGACGAACAACACAGGTACGGAGGACGTCTTTTTTTTAAATAACTAATATAAGTAAGCAAAACATTTATACGGAACAAAACTAAGATTTAGTATTTGGAACGTTTATGTTTTTGTCTTTTAAGGGTAGTGGGGGTTGATCAACTCTGCTGGGAAGCCATTACATTAAATACTGTCTTGTTTTTAAATTCCCGAAACAGTTTTTCATGGTAAGCAACTGATGATCCCTTAAATAATGTTAGAAGCAAACTAATATAATAACTGTAAAAATCAAATTGAATTACATGAGTGATTTTCCACTGAACGACTTCGGACTTAAGAAAAAAGCAAAATAATACCTTATTTCCTTACATAATGTTAATGCTTGAAATACTTCCGAGACTCTCTCTCTCTCTCTCTCTCTCTCTCTCTCTCTCTCTCTCTATATATATATATATATATATATATATATATATATATATATATATATAAGTGGTGTACTAAAAGCTAACTTTTAGGAAAGGTAAAACCTATTGTGAAGAGTATACAGCTCAATATCCAGGATAGAGCAGGTAGACATGAAGAAGAATGGAAAGGAATTAGACAAGCAAAAGCCAAATCAAAATTCAATTCAATTGCTCAGAGCAAGGTATATTCCGCAAAACGGCAATTTATTCAAGTTAAATTTTCCTTAAGCCAGGCTTTTAAAAGATCAAAATCTTATCATCAGAGGAAGTCGCATAGATAGATAAGTTGGCAATGGCCAAGATTAAAAATTTGAAAAAATGAAATAAAAGTTGTAGTAAAAGAAACGCAGGGTAAAACTCGAATGCAAGCAAATGTCCGATTGCTAAAAAGTCCGGTGTCGAAAAGTCCAGCGGAGAGAATAAGATGTAGATAGGTAGGTCGTTAAAGGCACGAGATGTAAAGAGAGAGGATTCAAAGTTAAATTCCAAGAAGCCACAACTTCAGGTACGGCGAAAATAGAAAATCCAAATGGTAAAAAGTCCAATAAGAGGTACGTTCGTGGATGCAGGCAGGCTCAGAGAAGATTGAGGTGGAAAATATTCGCCATTAAAAATACTTCCTGGGCAGAGATAACAAAGGAAAGTGTTTTAAAGTGGGAAAAAGAGGCAGCGAAAATAGTTAAAGCTAGCCCGTTGAGAAAGCCGGCTTAAAATGAAGAAAAGCAAAAACATAATATACGACCAGTAGGCAGGGGAGGAACGGGTAAGGGGTGTTGGGGAGGAGAAAGGGACGGGTACGAGAGAGGAGAAAGGAAGCGGTCGGTGAAAGAGTGCGGTTAAAACTAAGAGTGTGAATGTGGGGGGAGGTGAGTCGCATAAAGTTGAAATTGGATGTTAGGTCGAATTAGGATTCAACTAGAAAAGGGGAAGAAAGGAGTGGGGGTGGGTATACGAATGTTAGGAGAGGGAGTTAAAATATCAGAATATGTTTATGAACAGAGTTCGGGGTTTGGATGTTTAATCAGATGACCTTAGATATAAACAATGAAGCAAAATATATTTGAAGGGTAGAACTAGAAAAATGAATTAAAAATTAAAAAAGTAAAGATAAAAAATAAAGACAAAAATACAATTAAAAGTAGAAATAAGAAAATAAAAAATGAAAAAGAGATAAGAAGATTAGTCTTAGGCTCGCAGGGAAAATTAAGGATTGACCGATAAAAAATAAAAAATAATAAAATAATAAACTAATAATAATAGAATGAGAGAAAAGTCGATGAGATTGGAGCTCAAGAATGAGAATTAGAATAAGGAAAAAGTAAAAAGTGAAAATGACCTCGAAAGGATATCCGGAATGGGAATCTCCAAGGTGGTTAAAGATATGGGTTGAAGTAAAATATGCTGTTACGGGACGCTAGTTCTATATGGATATGGGAAATTAAACTTTGAAATTGTTTTCCAAAAAGTTATATGGAGGTTTATTAAGAAAATTATTAAAAAGGTTAATGATGGCAGAAAGAAGTAAGAGACATACAAGGTTAAAGAGGTGACAATAGATTAAGCAAGAGGGAAAGTGGAGATCGCAGTTAAAAGTACATACTATGGGGGTTTAAAGATGTAGAGCGAGGGCGGGTTGGGGGTTGAGTATGGTCTGAGAGAAGTGTGCGAAGGGCGAGGTAAAACAAGGGGGGGGGATAATCGAGGCTGTTAAAAGAGTGAGAATAATTATTTAGAAGTAAAAACAGGAGGGGAAGATAATTAGAGTGCACAGTGAAAACAGTAAGGAATTCGATATCGAAGTGTGTAAAGGGGATTAGGAGAAGATAAGGCGAATCATCAAGTAAATAAAAGGGCTAGGGTATAATATGAATAAGGTGGGTTAGTTATCAAGTTGAGAGGGAGAGGAATGAAGGTTGAAAGTTTTGAAAGGAAGCGGACGAATGTATTAAAAGAAGTTAAACGGGAAAGAAAATGGAAAGCCATATAAAAGTTATACGGTTAAGGAGGTTAAGTGGAATGCTTTAGGGGGTAGTGGAAGAAAGATGTTAAAACTAAGGGAATTGTGAAGCTAACGGAGTTCATGGGTAATTTTATTAAGTTAAGAGAAGGTTAAAAGGAATGAGGGAGATATAAGCAGAGATTATAGAACAACAGGAATTAGAGCTGTCGGAAAGGAGATTCGATATGTAAGGGGGGAAGATCCGAGATGAAAGGAGGGTATTTAATCAAATGGGGGAGGGGTGTCTGGGGGATTACTGTGGTTGCTAAACTTGAGTTTACGTGTATGCCTGCAACTGGAGATAAGTTCATTCTTAGAATTAATAATATTTTTTAGATTTAGTAGCAGTAGCTATCATCAAGGTTTCCAAATTACAAAGTTGGCAATGGGATGCTCCCGGGGTATATGATTTGGACTTTTTAAGTATTGACCAGTGAAGTGAATAGGGAGTATTTTTAAGATTGAGGTTTCTAATTAGATTGGAAAGTGAAGTGCCTGTGCTGTGATCGCTGCTATTTGTAAAGGAATAGACATTGTTAGAGATCCGGGTCTTAATGGGGAAAAAAGACGCCCCAATGTATATGTGTATCTTGAAGGGTGGTGCTATAGTCTCATTGAGATTTCTAATGTTATTTGATGAGATTTGGGTTAGGTGATCCAAGTTATGCGAGGAAAGTTGTTTGGAGAAGTGGGGTGGTGATGATATGGGAGAAATGTGAGTTAGTCAATGGGCACTATCTATTATTGGGGGTGCTTGGTTAGAGGTATGGCTGTATAAGTGGGAGTTTTGAGTAGAAGCGGATTGGGGTTGCGGGGAGATACGGAGTGTGGGTGTAGTATGGGAACTATGATTACTCACAACATTGGTGGAGCGGAGGAATTGTTTAACAGTACAAGTGTATATTACGTATTTCTGTACACAGTTGTTGTAAAGGGGGCAATCTCTAGGTTTACGGCAGTTACAAGTGGTGAGGGATGTGGTGGGTGGTTGTTGTTGGATATGTTTGATTTTCCTATTATTAGAGGTTATGATAGTGTGTTCAATATTGGGCATAGTAGAGTAAGATATTTTAATAGAATTGTTGTTAAGGATAGTGCTATATCTGTGGGGATGCTTAAAAGATCTGTCTAAGATTTGGAAAAATTCTTTTGGTATATTGGTTTTAACATTACTGCTGAAAGGCGGATTAAACCAGATGTTATTCTTTCTTCTAAGTTTTTTCTTTGTTTGTGCGCCTGTGGGTCTGCCCTATTATCAATATTGTTAGTTCCTATGGGCTTATTAGCGTGTGTTTTGATTATCTTACTATGCCCAATATTGAACAAACTATCATAACCTCCCACTTATACAGCCATACCTCTACCCAAGCACCCCCAATAATAGATAGTGCCCACGGGCTAACTCACATTTCCCCCATATCCGCTCCCCCCCACTTCTCCAAACAACTTTCCTCGAATAACTTGGATCTCCAAACCCAAATCTCATCTAATACCATTAGCAATCTCAATGCAACTATAGCACCACCTTTAAAGATGCACACATACATTGGGGCGTCCTCTTTCCCCATTAAGACCCGGATCTCTAACCATGTCTATTCCATTAAAAATAGCAGCGATAACAGCACATGCACATATCTTTAACCACCTTGGAGATTCCCATTCCGGATATCCTTTCGAGGTCATTTTTACTTTTTACTTTTTTAAAATTCTAATTCTCATTCTTGAGATCCAATCTTATCGACTTTTCCCTCATTCTATTATTATTATTTTATAATTTTATTATTTTTATTTTTTATCGGTCAATCCTTTATTTTCCCTGACTAATCTTATTATCTCTTTTTCATTTTTTATTTTCTTATTTCTACTTTTAATAGTATTTTTGTCTTTATTTTTTATCTTTACTTTTTTAATTTTTAATTCATTTTTCTAATTCTACCCTTCAAATATAGTTTGCCTCATTGTTTATATCTAAGGTCATCTGATTAAACATCTAAACCCCGAACTCTTTTCATAAACATATTCTGATATTTTAACTCCCTCTCCTAACATTCGTTAACTCACCCCCACTCCTTTCTTCCCCTTTTCTAGTTGAATCCTAATTCGCGCTAACATCCAATTTCAACTTTATGCGACTCACCCCCCCACACTCACACTCTTAGTTTTAACCGCACTCTTTCACCGCATCCGCTCCCTTTCTCCTCCCTCGTACCCGTCCCTTTCTCCTCCCCCACCCCCTTGTGCGTTCCTCCCCTGCCTACTGGTCGCATATTATGTGTTTGCTTTTCTTCATTTTAAGCCGGCTTTCTCAACGGGCTAGCTTTAAATATTTTCGCTGCCTCTTTTTCCCACTTTGAAACACTTTCCTTTGTTATCTCTGCCCAGGAAGTATTTTTAATGGCGAATATTTTCCACCTCAATCTTCTATGAGCCTGCCTGCATCCACGAACGTACCTCTTGTTGGACTTTTTACCATTTGGATTTTCTATTTTCGCCGTACCTGAAGTTGTGGCTTCTTGGAATTTAACTTTGAATCCTCTCTGTTTACATCTCGTACCTGTAACGACCTACCTATCTACATCTTATTCTCTCCGCTGGACTTTTCGACACCGGACTTTTTAGCAATCGGACATTTGCTTGCATTCGGGCAGAGTTTTACCCTGCGTTTCTTTCCCTACAACATTTATTTCATTTTTTCAAATTTTAAATAATGGCCATAGCCAACTTATCTATCCCAGCGACTTCCTCTGATTATAAGATGTTGATCTTTGACAAACCTGGCTTAAGGAAAATTTAACTTGAATAAATTGCCTTTTTGCGGAATATACCTTGCTCTGAGCAATTGAATTGAATTTTGATTTGGCTTTTGCTTCTCTAATTTCTTTCCATTCTTCTTCATATCTACCTGCTCTATCCTGGATATTGAGTTGTATACTCTTCACAATAGGTTTTACCTTTCCTAAAAGTTCGCTTTTACTACACCTCTTTATATATATATATATATATATATATATATATGTATATATATATATTTATTTATTTATATATATATATACATGTGTGTTTATATATATATATATATATATATATATATATATATATATATATATATATATATGTGTGTGTATATGTTTATTTATATATATATATATATATATATATATATATATATATATATATATATATATATGTATATATATATACATTTATTTATATATGTGCTACATCTTCCTGCGGAAAGAAAGAAATACCAAGTATTTTTTTAAAATCACTTCAAGACAAACGCCGGACCGTTATATACCAGTCGAAAATACGCGTTCGACAATCAGTCAGGCACAACTAGGAAAGCTCTGTGGATTTATAATATCGGACTGAGGTATCTGTACTCGTAGGTCTGTAAAGGATAACCCTATTTGAGGCATATCGACAGTGCTGAACATATTGTTTTCAAGGGGCGATAGTGTTTTTTTTTTCTTTAGGGGCCTTTCATTATTCCTCTCTTTCTTTTCAGATTTGGAAGTTAATACAGTATTTCTCTAACATCACTGTTTGCAGTTCTTTGAATACACACCCTTGTAAATATACCGCCGTTATGTCCTTACAATGATCGCCTTCAAAATGTCACAACATACACCTTATATATATATATATATATATATATATATATGTCACATCGTATATTAGAAGTGGGCGTGTTGCACTTGTAAGAAATACACCATTTAAAAGGGCTCAATGTAGGCACAGAGCTGAACTAAATTAGAATTAAAATAAAGCAGAACACACCTCCCGTCCGAATTAAAATGTATTTAGCTTCTAAGAGTTATTTTTACGTGTTGGCAACCGTTGAAAAGAAAATCGAGATGTTCTTGTGTGCCCGCTCTGCTCAGTTCTGCTATCAAGAAGTTGATTTTCTGCACACACACATCCAGCTCATATATATATATATATATATATATATATATATATATATATATATATATATATATATATATATATATATATATATATATATATATATCCCACATTCCTTTCAATTAAATTAAATACAAATGTACGAACCGACCAAAGAGCTTGACATTCGTTTTCATGTGTGAACTCTGAATGCCTTTAGAAATGGATTTCTCCTGGCGGCAACATGTGACTCACGCTGGTTGCATGACTTTACGAGCACAAGATTGTCGATATATCGAGTCAAAGCCGTTACGTGGCAGCAGGACACTAGAAGCTTCTGGCATATTGAACGTCGAAAAGAAATCCAGAAAAAAATGAATCGGGTGTCGACGACAGAACCATACTTTTACAGTAAACCCGTGCAGTGTTAACTTAAAATACATATAAATTACTATGAAATATTTTGATTACTCTTCTCTTTCTCCTTCTCCCTTTCTCTCCCTCTCTATATACACATATATAAAGAACTTTAATTTAATTCATATGTTATTTAAGTATATACCATCACAATTAGTAATCGTTTTATAACTATAAATCTGTTATATATTATTGTATCTATCTTCCTTTTTACGTGTGTTTGTATTTTCCCGTAATATATGATTGCCCTCTTGTTTTTAGATTGAAACTACTTATTATAATTTATAAACACTGACTCTCTACATTATTGTCTATCATGTAATTTTAAAGATTTGTGTTTGATGTTTGTTAAATTTACTCCAGAAAATACTAACACATAGTTATAAAAGTATTAACACATATTATCGTAAGGTATTGTATATGTAAGCAGTGTTAGCATGACAATTAATGAATACGGTAACTTAAAAGCATCATAACCTCATAGCGGCGCTGAAGGTATCTGTTGCGTTGTCATATTTAAAATAAGTATACTATACATAGTAATATTTAATATAGCCATTCTAGTGTAAGCCCATTAACATCCAAGGAAAATACATTATTGATTAGGGATCCAGACAAGCTTGATAGATTGGCAGATCATTCACAGCGCATTATAGTTATGTGTTGAATAATCTGTCGATTGTCAGAAGTTATCTGATAAGGAGCTTGACTCAGGAGGCTGTCATCGACTAAATGGATTCTGTTCCTTCTATGAAGAAGGTGGGTGGAGGTATATGGCAGTTGAGATGGGTAGCACTTGTTAGAGATTATACACATGTGTTAGTCCTTCGTTGTGGTGGAAGACAATTGGCAGGTCAAAATACACATTTGATTGACAACATCTGGTTTTACGGGCATGTTTACCATGATTGGCGTGACTTCATTACTGTCGCCGTGTACAAGTGCAAAGGAAGGAAGGATCAGTGCGGCTATCTTCGAGTCATCTTTTTAAAATGTGACATGAAAGGTGTTTACTAGAATCTTGTTGAATTGCCTTAATGTCCACACATGTTCGCTTATCCTTCCTCAGAGTCACACTGTTTAGAAGAAATAAGGGTACAACTCTTTACAGCCCGGCAAATGCAGTAAAACTATATTAAACATCGTCTAGATCTATGACATGTATTTGTAGGTCTAAACAGCGTCAAATACAGTAGATAAGATGCGCTTTAAAAGGTATTGAGTAAGTTCGAATGGCCTGTAATTTTTTTAGCCTTTTTCGTAAGGTGCACGACAACATGACAACACGTGTCAACTACAGTGTTGAGCAGGGTGCTATACTTTCACCTACGTTGTTGGTCGTTTATGTTGCTGTAATTCTGTCATTGGCTTTCACTAATTGTGTGTATCTTAGATTTCTCACATTGTGCCAGCTCTATAACTTAGTGTAGGTTAAGACTTGGTCAGGCGCATTTTTTACAGTTGTTCGAGATTTGCCCTATGCAGATGGCGTGGATCTCGTGGGGCACTCGCAGAATTATATGCAAGCTATCATGGAAAACTTTACATAGGCGTGTAGAAGCATGAGACTTATAATGATCACATAATAAGTCTGGCAAGACAACCCGTATTAGGAATCGTATATATTTGTTGAATGTCACAGACTGCTTGTGTGGGATTGTTTTTAGTATATGGGTAGTATTATTTTGAGGAACGGGCCGTTGGATGCTGAGATATATGAAGGTATAGAACGGGATGGTGTGTCGTTTGGTAATTTTTGAGAAACCGGTGTTTGCGCAACGTGATTCCAGATGTGAAACTAAGATCTCTGTGTATAAAGCCTGCGTGCTATAAACTTTGTAACATGCTTGTAAGACATGACCCACTTACATAGTTCATATTCACCTGCTGAAAAAGGCATTAATCGTGGCTTGTAGGTCCTCTTCAGTCAGAGCACAAACTGCATCATCATCTGCATATTGAAATTCAATAAGAGAATACACATTTGTTTAATTCTGGCCTTCAGACGTCTTATGTTGTAAACTCCACCATTCATTCTGTAGTTTATGTATATACCAGGTGGAAGTTGACCATCCAACAGGTGCAGTATAGCCGCAATAAAGATTGAGAACAAAGTTGGTGCAGCTACATATCCCTGATTGCCCCCAGATGTTACTTTCAATGGATCCGTAGAGCAGCCATTTGCGATTACCGTTGCAGATATATCGTCGTGAAGAAGTTTCATCATTCTGATGAACTTCTCTGGACAACCAGCTCTTGATAGAATTTTCCAGAGAAGCTCACGTCTTACACTATCGACGGCTTTACTTAAATCGATGAAAGCCATATATAGAGGTTGTTGTTGCTCTCGGCATTTTTCCTGAAGCCGCCTCAGACTGAACATCATGGCACTGGTGCCACGAGCCGGTCGAAAACCACATTGTGACTCGGGTAAGACAGATTCAGCAAGAGGTGTTAGTCTCTTGGTTAAGATATGAGCCAGGAGTATTCCACCTATTGATAGTAGTGTGGTACCTCTATAATTTCTACAGTCAGTTTTTTCACCTTTCTTCTTGAAGATTGTTGTAATTAAGCAATCCCTTAAGTCAGTTGGTATTTACTCCTGTACCCATATTTTGACAATATGTTGATGCATGAGACGATGATAAGTACTTTGAAATTAATGCTGGAAGATTAGCAAAGTAGTGGTAGATAGGTCAAGGTGAAAGGACACATCATTTAAAAGCATCAAGTTTTTTTAAGAGAATAGAATGAAACACCAGTAGCCGAAGAAAGCAGCAGGAAAAAGACAGAGCGTGACACCTCCAGCACATGGAACACCATGGAGCACTTCAGATGCCAAGCTTGCATCCTGGTAACAATGTCACGTGCATGTGTGTAGAATAACCAACAGGGGCATGTTTTGAAAAATCAAGCACGGCAAGCGGTGGCTTAATTTATAGCATCTTCCAAGACCATCACAACGCCTGCCCATATCTGTGGCAGGGCCTGTAAAAGTATGGCAGAGTTAAGGATTTACATCCGCGTTCTTTTCTTGACAACCTAACAGTAATACAACATCAATACGCTAATAATTTATTATTTCATGTATATGCATATGATGTTGACAAAGAAGTACATTTTCTTATTATTGCGACATACGGAATACAGCTAAGTAGTAATAGTATTAAAGTAAATATAGTACTTTGATAGTTTATTGCGGCGATGAAAAATGTATACGGCTTCGAAACTTACTTGCCTTAGATATATTTCAATACAACTATAAAAAATAAGAAGGCCGAATTAAAACCGCACAAACAACCCAGTATTTTGAGGTCAAAGAAAACGGACGCTTACCAATAATTGAATGGAATATAATACGACAGGCCAGCACATGTAAACACTAAAACGATCCGTGTAGATTATGACTGAATGAGAAATTTGACATCCTAAACTTAAAAAAATAAACCCTATAAAACTGTAGGAGTGAAATATCAAACAACTGCATGCACAGAATAACATAAACCTAGGGTTTACAATACATACTAAATAAGTAAACAAATAAATACATTAACAAACAAATAAAGAAAGAAATACTTACACAATAACTAAAACCTAAAAACGTAAAAATTTAAATCGAACATATAAATACAATTAATCACGTGTTAAAATAACGTCACTCCTTATATTGAGACAGCAAAGAAACAAAAATAGCCCCCCCCCTATAAAAACACAATAGAATAGGAAATAAATAGTTAAATCAAGCGACGTGTTGTTTGTGAGTCTCCCAACGATAGGCTAAGAGAAGAATAAAGAAAAAGGGATAAATCATCCTATAGAAAACAGAACACTAAAATAAGAAAATGGTAGTACACTCAAGCGAACCTTTGTTTCTGAGAAGCCGAATGATTGGCTAAGAGAACAACAAAAAGTATGGTTAACAAGCTAGACGTGTGTATAAACACACCCGGCAAAACAAAATCCATGCATTTTAGCCTGACGATACTCGCCGAGAATGAAACGCGCAAGCCTCAGTCTTGCTTAATTGCCATTAACATGATGTCATAGCATACTAAATAGCTCTACTCAGGTATTGAGCACTGGTGATGTTAATACTGAAAATTGATACATAAAAAAGTATATCACCTTATAATATTTTATATGGAAAAATGAAATAATAATATAAATACATACATATATATATATATATATAGAGAGAGAGAGAGAGAAATATATATATATATATATATATATATGTAATTCTATGATTTTATATAAAATACATCAATCTAGTACACATATCTATTTTTCAGTTAGCTGTACAGAGCATTCATATATGACTAGTCCCTTGATGTGGTTACGGAAACTCTCATTGCAACCGTTGTACATTAATAGAATGATCATTTCTTATATACAGCACTATGCCTTTACGCTAATCGTACTTGACGATTCAAGTTAGCAGAGAGCTTACCCCACACACACACACACATATATATATATATATATATATATATATAAGAGATAGAGAAAAGGGGAGTGAGGAAGAGAGAGAGAGAGACAGGGAAACAGATATATTGAGAGTATGTGTCAAGTTCCGCACCCGGATTAAAGTATATGTTGTCTAGACACAGTGAAGAGATGTGACAAAGCTAAACTGTCTGTGTGGGGGTCACTAAAACATGGCCATCGATGTTGGTCAAGATCTGTCGTTTTTAATATCGCGAACTGCCATCAGCTTATACGGCATTGCTTTTTGTGTGAACAATTGAAACGCTTATGCAATTGACAAGTGTCACCCTGAGATATCGCTTGCTCTTAAAATCTGCTGAATTATTTTCAAGTGGTTAGACGGTAGATTTAAGATCCGGACTGAAGAGCTGTTTTTCACGAGACTTTCTATTCATCGATGTTTCTGTATATATTAATCCTTGAATCTTTGAAAACCCTACTTTAAGGAAAGAAAAATAAACATGTTTTTTTATCGAGTACACCTTGCATTACACAATTGGAGATGAAATAGATTTGCCATTCGCACATCTTTATCTCTCTTCCTTCATTTATCTTCATAATTGCTTTATCTTGTATATTGAGCTTGAACTATTTCACTATAGGTTAAATTGTATAAAAGTTTACAGTTAGCTTAATATTGAATAATATATACGAGTATATACATATATATATATATATATATATATATATATATATATATATATATATATATATATATATATATACACACTTAAGAATAGAAATCCTGACCTATTCCCTATCACTTCTCTTTCTCTTTCGTTTTCCATCCATTGGCAGTATCCGAGCCTGGATTCTGTTATCCGTCCTGTTGCGCACTCTGAGGATGTACCTGTGCCTGTTTTCACCAGTTTGCTTGAAATCGATGAAACCGAAGAGATTCCAGCTGATCTTTCAATATCAAGTGATGATAGTTGTGGTGACTATGAAAAACCCTAAAATGGCCCTCAGCTTTTCAATCAATCTGAACTTAATGCCTTAGTGCGAGACCTTTGTTTTTCGAAGGAGCAGTCTGAAGTTCTTGCATCACGACTCCAAGAGAAAAACATTATTGATTCTGGCACAAAAGTAACATACTATAGGACAAAGGAAGGCAGCTTGCTTCGTTTATTTTCTAAAGAAGACGACCAGGTCTTTTGTAATGACGTTTCTGCACTTCTTAACTGCATGGGGATCTCATCATATGACCCAGCAGATTGGCGTCTCTTCATAGATAGTTCGAAAGCAAGTCTAATAATTGTACTTTTGCACAATGGCAATAAGTTTGCTCCTGTACCAATTGGCCATTCTACCAAGATGAAAGAAGAGTATGATGCTATCAAATTTGTTCTTGAAAAGCTGAATTACAACACTATTAAATGGCTGATTTGTGTGGACTTGAAAATGGTGAATTTTCTGCTTGGTCAGCAAAGTGGGTACACAAAGTATCCCTGCTTTCTTTGTTTGTGGGATAGCAGAGCAAGAATCCAGCACTGGAGAAGGGAGAACTGGCCAGAACGAGAAAGTCTCGAAGTCGGCACAGCCAACGTCATCAATGAGCCTTTGGTACCCAGGGATAGAATCATCTTCCCTTCATGGCACATAAAACTAGGGCTCATGAAGCAGTTGGTTAAGGCGTTGAACAAGGATGGGGATTGCTTCGAGTACATATGCAGGCAATTTCCAGGTCTTTCCATCGAAAAAGCTAAAGGTGGCATCTTCGATGGACCTCAGATTCGAACGCTCATGAGGGATTCTGACTTCACTAATCATATGAACACGGTTGAGTTAAATGCTTGGGTGTCCTTCACAGATGTAGTGACACACTTTTTGGGAAATCACAAAGCTGACAATTACAAGCAATTGGTCCGTAAGATGCTTACTGCATACGGAAAACTAGGGGCAAATATGAGCATTAAAGTTCATTTCTTGTTTAGCCACCTCGACATATTTCCTGGTAATCTTGGTGATTACAGTGAGGAGCAGGGAGAGAGATTCCATCAAGACATAAAAACAATGGAAGAGAGGTATCAAGGCAAATGGGATGAGCACATGATGGCAGACTACTGCTGGAACCTTTTGAGAGACTGCCCAAAAGTTGCTCACAAGCGAAAATCGTATAAACGTCAATTTTAGTTTTGTGAATAAAATATTGTTTTGTGTGTTCATTGTAACTAAGAATCTAGTGTATAATGCTTTGCATTAATTTATGATATATAACTGATTATGTAAATGTTTTTTTTCACTTGGAGAATTAAAATTCAGCAAATTCTTAGCAAATTTTGTGTATATCCTCGAAATCTATAAAAATTGTTCAGTTATAGGATAAATGAAATGATGTTATATCTAACTTAACTTGTTAGATTGAGATTTTACACTGTCTTTGTGGTTTAAGATCATCATAAAAATCAATATCTGACATTTATGCACTATTTAGCCGTTTTTTGTACGTTTAGCTATGGTCGCGAATGGGTGATTTCAGACAAACGACCCCCCTGTGATAACTCAAAAACTAGAGCCAATTTGAAAAAACTAATGTCAGATTCGGATTCAGCGCCCTTGAAACCCCCAGAAACCAGTCTTACTTTGCCTGCCAAAAATATTGTGTTGACCAGTGTAACTTATATAATTTAAACCGAATTTTAAGCAGAGTTTTGTTAGCAAAAATGGTGTAGATATAGTCATTACAATTTCGTACGAATTCATGTAATATTCGTATAGGTAGTTTACCCAGATATACGCGTATATTATTTGTGATTGTATCATACCGGGAAACTATTGATCCGGCTAGAACTCACATATGTTTAAGGAACACACATAGGATAGATAGTTTGCTCATACGGTAAACATCATCTCAATGGTTATTATAATTTCAGTTCAATCTTTAATTTTATAACTCAGTAATCCAAGTTCTTAAAAAGAAATGAACGTTCCTTACAACTTTCTTAGCATTGAACTTAAAAAGTGTTTAGGTCGCCAAAATGTATGTGTACCAAACAGAACGAGGGCTTCGACATACTGTGTCCTTTACTTAAACTTTTTTCACGTCTTAGCCGATAAGAATAGTAAAAATCATACAAAAATATTGTGAACAAGATCTAGCGATCTAATGGACAATTTATGTACATTTATCCACAAATATCAGAAAAGTAACAGAACACGAAGATCTGTCAAACAATATGCGTAGCAACGTATGTATATAAGTTATTACTCTCGAAGCATTTTTTAATAAATGATGTCGACCTACCATAGAATATTAACTCTACAAATTAATTGGTATCTATAAGGTAAAATAATAGGATTTCAACAAATTTAAATTTAATTGTTAAAAAATCGATTATGTTTTGTCATCGATTCTATCATTCTAAAACAACTACTTTTTGCAGTCTTTTAATAAGAATTCTAGCAAATGTTAATCCATATTTTAAAATGTATTTTTACTTTTAAGTTATTCTTAAGATTAAATATGTCATATATTTGTAGATATTGAAATATATTTACGTAATCATATCATTTTTATTTTAAAACCATTTTCATAGGACACTTATGCTTATATAACAAGCGGGGGCTGTTGTTTTCAAAACGTTTACATTTTAACAACATTCACTAAATAAATAAAACAGTTATTATACATTATTGAAGCGTTTTTGTTGGCAGCAGCAATTCTTTTTTCGGAAGAAAGGAAAGATGCATTTACCTTATTTTAACCATATGTACATTTATTATTTCGAAAGAATTGTGATCAGTATAATAACTAATACAGATAATGATCAATGCATATAATACTCAATACAGATGATAATAAATACAGATACTAATACATACAAATAAAAAGCAATACAGATAACAATACATCGAGATTATATGCCTTATATATAACAATCAATATAGATAATAATCAACATAAATAATACTAATACAGATAATATTATAAGAAGATAAGAATCAATACAGATAATAATCACCACACATAATATTCAATACATATGATAATCAATACAGATAACAACCACTACATATAATATCCAATACATCGTATATTCAATACATATACTACTCAATACAGATGATATTATATGAAGATAAAAATCAATACATATAATAATCAATATATATATGATATTCAATACATATAATAATAAATACAGATAATAACCACTACAGATAATATTTAATACATATTATATTCAATACATATGATAATCAATACATATAATCAATACAGATGATAATCAATACGTATAATAATCAATACAGATAATAATCAATATGTATGATAATCAATACATACGTACACTATAATATGAAGACAATAATAGTGGTATATTATTAAAGTTGAATTAAATAATAATATAAATATGATCGCCGTGTATATACGTCAATTCATCCATATAAACGATCCTACTTAAGAGAACGAAGAGCAAGCTGAGAAAGTTAACATTTATCAACAGTTAAAGAATAGACGTGTCCAATGATATTACACCGGTTCAGTTGTGTTTTTAAATATAATGGAGTAGAATTGATTATTTTAAAGATATATCTATCTACTATTTACTTTTGGCAATAACACCGATATTAAAAACTTGAGTGCGATATATTGATGAAATCATATTTTAACTTGAGACATGCGTTACTAACAGTAATAATATTTAAAAATAAATCATGGAGATACAAAAAATGAAATGTTATATCCAAGCATGAGTAAACCACACATTCCTATCTTATAATGCCCCGCGATAGAACAATACATTATATATATATGGGAAACTTATATTTAGTTTTGAATTTTCAGTTAAAATTGCTGACACTGAAAACCCATAACACGAATGGCGAATAAAAAAAAAACTATATAAACACAAGCATAAATATTACTACTTTAAAAAGATGGTGATTGGCGGAATTTGTCAATTTACTGATATATCTTTCAAATAATCTGTGGTATTTCAGCAAAGCATTGTGAGAGAACATTTGTCAAAAAGAGATTTATTAGAAAACATTATATCGGGCGATCTTGATAAAATTAGAACAAACATAATTATGTTTCTTTCATATGATTTCCTTATAACTGGTGGATAATTCAATTAATCCAATTACAGTTTGATAAGACTCAATGAGAAAATTTAACGATAACGCAATGTTTTCCTTTGTAATGGTAAAAGCTAATCTGTAATAAAATGGGCAAACAAAACAGTCGATGTGTAATTTAGCTAATTCGTTATTTTTAAATAAATCATATGTCCGAAAATTATTTACGTGAAACTTCTGGATAATTAATGTGTACGTGCATTCTCACACAGCAATAACGTAAAACTGATCGGCGTACATGTGTGGCTAGTAGAGTCGCATACACATATATTTAAGTTAAATTGTTCCGCTTTATATGTGTTGATGTTGTTAAAAAACTAATTTGAATTTGGCTTGCTTTCTTCGATTTGAAGAGGCAGTACTGCTAGATAGGTTTCATTAATACACACGAAGGAAACATGTACGTACGACGCCTTATTTTACCACCATTTTTATTATTTGAATCCTGCATTTCTGCAAAAAATAATGATTTTATGTTGTAACAAAGTGATGCTCTCGTTTACTAAGCTTTTTTATGCGACACACTTGAATTGAAACCTCCATGTTAGATTTCTATCACATCTTCACAATGGCCGAGTCCAACATTTTTGCGTTAAAATAAAAATAATTAACCTACTAACACAGAGCTAACACTAAAAAAAAATATGAACCTTAAACACTATATATAAAGATGTATATATATATACATATATATATACTATAATAATATATATATATACTATATATATATAATATAAAGATATATATACTATAAAGATATATATATATATATATATATATATATACTAAAAAGATGTATACATATATATATATATATATATATATAGAGAGAGAGAGAGAGAGAGAGACATTATATATATGTATATACATATATATATATACTATAAAAATATATAAATATATATATGTATATATACGCTCAAGACATATATATATATATATATATATATATATATATATATACTATGAAATGTCCACATGTGCTGGCCTCTCGTGATATTTCCTTTTCAATTAATGGTGAGCGTCTTCGAATTTGAGCTCCCATTACGTTTTGCTAGTGCGGTTTCGTTCGTCGTTTGTTTGTTATTAAATGTGTATTGATTTACTCCTCTCCAGGATTAGGCACAAGGCCAGTATTTATCTTACTCCCACAAGTAAGATGTGACCCAAGGTCGGGTCGGGAAAGTGGGGTGTAAAAATTGCCTGGACAACCCCGTCGGCATCCTCGCTAGGGGCGCCTCAGGCAGTAAGCAATAAACTTACTCCTTCCTAAAGAGGGGAGGTAAAGCCTGGGAGGGTGGACCTCTTAGAACTGTACAGGACAGACACATAGACAGGCGTAAATCAAGCCGTGAAGGCCAAGACAATACCAGTCTATCGGGTGCAGTATCCATCGGAACAGATACTACACTTTGATCTTAGCCAAAAGGCCAAAGAACAGTAGAATTCTTTTTTATATTTAATGCAAATAATTAGTTTTCCGGTACGATTAAGGAAGTTATTGCGCGGTTTATGAGACGGTATGTGCCAGATTATATTTCTTTTACTTTTTCGTTTGTTTTTGATGGTATTATAGTTATTGGAGTACTGTGGTTTGTATTTTTGTTTGATATTATAGTACCTACATATTGTTAGAGCTGCATTGCAAATGTTGATTGACGTATTCAGTACAATTTCGTTGCGAGAATTATTAGTAAGCTGATGTTCGATAGGATTAGGTATCTGTGTTATAATTGACGGGGACTGATTGAAATGTAGGGTCACGTGTATTGTGTTAACGTTGTATTTTGAATATGGCTTGTAACTATTTTTATTTAATTTCGGTGGCATCTTAAACGTAAGTTATTTTTATGTGAGCCAGTGCATTTGTTCATTTCCATATATATATATATATATATATATATATATATATATATATATATATATATATATATATATATATATATAAGTTTCTTGAGTTGTACTCCCTTGACCTTGTGGCAACCCTGGAAATATATTGTTTAGGGTATCACCCATAGATACCCCCACATGATCTGAATTCTCCACATCTCTGAAAACATATAACGAGTGTTTACATTTTGTTTGGATCAATTGCCCATTTAATTGATTAAAACTGATCTATTACATGTTTAATGATGCGCATTAAACTCGTGGATATATCGCTATATTAATCGACAGACACTATACCGATGTTGAACATCTGTTATGATATGAATGGATACCACTCAACGATGTAAAATTTGTAGGAAGGGGCAGTTGTGTTTATTCCATAGTATTAAACAAAGTGATTGCTTCGGCAGTATTGAACCACTGGTTTACTGATATGTATATATATATATATATATATATATATGTATATATATATATATATATATATATATATATATATATATATATATGTAAATATATATACATATATACATATATATATATGTATATATATATGTATATATGATATGTATATGTATATATATATATATGTATATGTATATATATATATATATATATATATATATATATGTATATGTATATATATATATATATATATATATATATATATATATATATATATATTTAAGTAAGCACTTGATATCGTATTACTTGCCCAACATATATAGTGCTTATTGCTCCGATGTCAATCACAGCTTAACTGGTGTTCGCAATGTTCACACCGTATCATTAAATGGTATGACGTATAAAGTACGCTGATGAAAGGGGAACCCCGTATACATTTAATATATGTATACTGACTAATAAATGTGTTGGTAAATGTGAATAAATGATTATCCAATTTTATAATTTTATCCTACCTCTCAACCGCTATCCAACTGCCCTGATAAATTGGTAGGATGTCTTATCTCTGTCAGCATTTTCGATTTAACGTTGTATTTAGAGCATTATTTCGAAAACCAGTAACAGCTAAAACACATAAGCCCATATGTAATCAATAACCTTCGCATATATAAGGTAAGAGAGATAGGTTTGTTATTGAGCACTATAATATACTCACAGAAGTGTCATTGGATGAATATCTAGGACGAATTAACACACACACACACTGTAAATGTATATATATATATATATATATGTATATATAAGTATCATGTGCTCTACTTTCTATATATAAGGAGTTTCGTTATTAAAGTTATGTATTAAATCTTCAAATGCTTAACGAGACATACTCCTTTGCTTCAGGCTAACTTTCAGTATTATTGTGTTTAATAATGTATACGGAAATAAAATAAAATAAAGTAAATACATACACAATTGAAACAATGAATATATTCATCTTTTCAAAAGATAAATCTACTTTTATGAAGTAGACCTCTAAAGATATTCGGTCATTCAGAATATTTCTAATATATGTTCATACCCAATGCTTGCTGCGGGAGAATTCACAAACAAGATTAATATAAATATACGAATGTTTAAGCAGTTGTAGTTAGAGACATATTTCAAGGCATATCAGATTGAGTTTACTTCGTTCTATGATAAACCAGTTAATTCATAATAAATAAGCTTGAAGAATCTATAATAATAGTCGACATACAGAGAACTAAAGGGAACTTCAAGGAATATTATACGTAGTTTGCAGTTGCCATTTGATACATGCAATAGTGTTAAATGATAACACTTGGTATTAGCTGACGATATGTGTTGCCCAATTTATTCTAGAAAATTATCACCTCTTACGCGGAATGATTGTTCTATACAGATATATTTAGAACCGTGTCATACATAGGAAGTATGCATGTAAACAAAAGGAAAACATGAGCGTGCTTAAATATATTATTGCAATAATAGCTTGCTGCATGCCAAGCTATATCTCCGAACATGGAATGTAGAAAACAGTTAGCATTTTTGATGAAATCCATGAAAATATTCGCTAGAAAACAATATAAAACAAAATACGACACATTACTTAGTCTGTATTGAAATGGGGAATACGGCGTAATCACTCTCGTCCGTAAACAAAAAAGTACCATTATACAAATGTTTAACTTAATTATTATTAATAGCATGGATGTATCAAGTGAATGGGTTAATTAATTAATGCAGGGTTCGTTATAAAATAACTCGCCGATTCTCTAGAAAAATAAATTCAAAACCCAGTACCTCTAAAAAGCATTGCAAGTGTCACGGTTTATGACTAACCTATTGTTCTTTTCAAACATTGAACCCAGTTTTACGTTTAGGAATTTGAATTGATTTTCATGATAATATTGGAGAGTGAGTGCACGTATTCGTCCCAATGATATTTAATTTTAATTGTAAAAAAATATGGAGACTTTCAAATAAAAATAAATTGTTAAAAATTGGTAAAAATATTTTCACTTTACATTCGTGGTAATATTTCGGTATTTTATTCAGCTTATAATTAGTATATTTTACGTGCACTGGGACTTAAAAATATGGTTTTGCAATGCATGTTTTTAATAATTACTACTTACTAGGATATTCTCTTAAATTATGTATTTTAAATTGTTCTGTAATAGTTCAGTTCGGCGTACAATGAGTTTGTTTGACGCGCAATATGGCATTTGCGATTTTAGAATGTCTGTTTGTAATAATAAATACTTACTAAGGATATTCTCTTAAATCATATATTTTATTTTTTCTGTAATATGTTGGTATTTCATTCAACATACAATGAGTTATTATTACGTGCACTGTGGCATATACAGTTTTGGAATGTATTTTTTCAGTAATTCATACTTAATAATGGTATACTCTTGAATTATATATGTGTAATTCTTCTGTAATATTTTAGTATTTTATTCAGCGTAAATGAGTTTGTTTTACGTGCACTGGGGCATACACGATTTTGAAATGTATGTTTTTAATAAGTAATACTTACAAAGGGTATTCTCTTACAGTATACATTTTAAATTATTCTGCAATATTTTAGTATTTTATTCAGCATGCAAATAGTTGGTTTTACCTGCACTGGGGTATATACGGTTTCGACATTTATGTTTTTTTCATAATTAATACTTACCAAGGGTATTCTCTTAAATTATATTTTTAAAATTTTTCTGTAATAGTTCAGTATTTTATTCGGCGTACAATGAGTTTGTTTTACATGCATGGGACATATACGCTTGTGGAATGTATGGTTGTTTAATAATTAATACTTACTAAGGGTATTCTTTTAAATTATATATTTTAAATATATTGAGAGTTCAATAAACTTGAACGTCAGAACCTATAGACGTATTGTCTTAATTCTCTCAGTCTTATATTCAATTCTGTTTTATTTCATTTAATTATGTTTATTAATTTTTATTTACTTAATTATGTTATTTCATATTCATCAGTACTTTTATTGTATTAACACACCCTCTACTATTTCTATTATATTTATTATAATAAGTAAACTGGTTACACTTATTCTCATTATTGTTTATCATTACTGTTATCATTATCATTGTTGTTTCACTTGAAAATTGTCATACCATTACACAACTCTTAGCCGTTAAGCAATAATAATTTGGAATTCCGCACACGTTTAGAACGTAATCCAGTTCGCATCAAGCCATCCTTGAATGTTTAATATGTTTCGAAAGAAGTACTTAGGGAATATCCAGAAATCATACAATGAAAGAACAGCCAATACGTGTTATCGATGCCCCTATTATGAGATTAAATACACACACTCGTCATAAGTAAAGTTATATAATACCTAAATAGATATTATAAAGTATCAAATGTACCTAGAATAATCCATTATTATATGGTGATATCATCACAAATCTGAGTAAATAAAATATCCTTGTTTGCACTATAATGGTATGGAATCAACTGCTAATTTATCGATGTGGGGTAAGATAAGCAACGCCCATTTGCAATTTCTGGTGTCATTTAGGGTGACCATGACGAAGCGGATATCTTTTATATTTCCATTAACTAAATTAGTCGAAAGAAAGAATTTGCGGGAAAAAAATCCGACTTTAAATATAGTGTAGGCGTTTTATTTTTGTTAACAGGTCTTCAATTTATTTATGTCAGATAAGGCGGTCATGACGAATGGTGTGTTTTCTATTCTACAATTTAAAAAAATGTGAAATATGTCCTCAAATAGCGTACGCATATCACATATATTATTATTAGACTTAACGAGTTTCAAATAAAAAGGTAGACTTATTTCCGGTCTAGTTATGTGTAAATTTATGTAGTACCCCTGTCATTAAACATAACTCATATCATGCTTAGTGTGTGTTTCTTACACAACAAACAAATTATTGACTAATGCGCCCCGTTTAGTATCAGGAGAGTTATATGGTTAATGTGTGACTCTTTCATATAAAATAACTGTCATATAAAATAACTGCCATATGAAATAACTGTCAGATGAAATAACTGCATTATAAAATAACTGCCATATGAAATAACTGTCAGATGAAATAACTGTCATATAAAATAACTCCCATATAAAATAACTGACATATGAAATAACTGTCAGATGAAATAACTCAAATATCATTTATATACTTCACTATTATATAAAATAACTCATAGTAAAGCATCCGTGGTGTATCATTACTCCATACTGTGCCCCTGGACCAAAATCATTATCATTTATGCAGCTCTCCTGGCATATATTATATTAACTCGTCCCTGCCATATCACATAACTCATCAGGTCAATGTGTACACTTGGAAGAAAATCATGTTCATTTCTGCACCACCCTGAAATGCGAAAGCACTCATTAAACATGTCCATTTATGTAGCGTCGTTATCAAATACAAAAAAACTCATATTAATGCGTCCCTATTGTATTGAATAACCCATTAGGTTAATTTGTGCAGTTTAAACAAAATCATGTTGATATATGTAGCGACCCTGTTATATGAAAAGAACTCATAAAGAAATGAAAATGTATGTTGCGCCCATATTTATATATATATTATAATATAAAATTAAGTAATAAAATAAGGTGTCAATCAAATTTTATTAGAATTCAATGTTCAAGCTAAGTATCCTTAAGTCCTTAGCTCATGAGTTTTCAAAAATAATTCTTCTCTTCAGAGGACCATTACCGCAGTTATACTCCTACAGGTAATAAAATTACGCTTTGAAAATATATAAAATTATATACACAAATAAATAAAAATACATAACATCAAATATATCAACCCAAAAACATACTTTTTGTTGAATCCATACAATCCATCCAGGTCATACAAATTGAGAAACCTAATCAGGAAAGAAATTACTCCAAGTTATAAACAGCAGTCCATATACGTTAACTTGAAGGAGCTGACAAAGTTATCCAGTCGTGAAATGTGTCAATATTCAATGTTAATGATAAATAAATCAAATAATATAGAAAGTTCAATTAAAATTCCAAAATCCCGATATGGGCAACCCAAATCAAATCAAAGTTCGTTGTTTAATTAGAAAACCCTTTAAATCCGAATTGAGCAAAATAAGACTGAATCCCGGTCAATTAGATGTTACTGGACGCTTATATCTTTTGTTGGATTGCTTCATATATATATATATATATATATATATATATATATATATATATATATATATATATATATATATATATATATATGCAAAGCTTGTTAAAAATAACAGAATTCGTCGGTTTAATTAAATATTTGTATTTTTTCAATTTTCTTATGCGATTGTTTGTATTGAAATAAACAAAAGGTATAAATGTTCCATAGGTGTCACAGGTTACACCAACCTTTTCGATTCTTTGTCGAATCACATTTGCTATGAATAGCAAATTAACAAAAAAGTTGGAGAAAAATGAGCATTTTAAAAATACTGTTGAGAAAAGCGCGTGGAACGTATCCCGCATTGTTCCAGGTTGTCGTTAGCAATTTTAAATAAAGCATCGCTTGATGGCATCAGAGAACAAACTCGCATTGCGTCAATCATTTTAAAATGTTACCACTGGTTTCATATGTGATGTTGTTTATTTGAGGTGGTTGTGTTTTTAGTTAGATAGCTTCGAGTTTTTTTAAATGCTAGTTGTTCTGTGATGCCATCAATCGTTGCTGAATTTAAACTCGCCAACAACTCTCTGGAAATACGAGAAAAAATGGTCTATGCGCTATTCCCCACAGTTGTTTATGAATTCTCTTATATCCCCGGTTGTTTTGTTAATTTGCTTTGGACACCTGAAGTTTATTCGACGAAGAATCGAAAACTTCGGGAAATATATATATATATATATATATATATATATATATATATATATATATATATATATATATTCACGGAACTTTTCTTTTCATTCACTGCGTTTTTTTAACAAAGATTCTTTTAAAAATAATTTTCATATTTTTCAATTATTTAAACTTTGTTTTTTTCGAAATGTTCGCAATTTTCTTGTTTTCCACCCGCCCTAGTAATTCATTAAATAATGCTCCCTCTAACATTTACCCTACGATTGTACACGAAATTTACTCACTAGTTCTTTTGCACTAATAGTGTGTCTTTTTCTCATATTAAACAAAATATTAAATTATAGTAAACATTATATCTATGAAAATGATTCTCATTTTGATGAGCATCTGTCCCATATATGTTATCATAGAAACTGTCTAAAAGTATAGACACTGTGCACATCCAGAAACATATACATTCAGAGAATCATTATTAATTCGACGTCATATGTGTGTAGATCAACACTAGTGCGACTATGATATATTTACTTTTAAATCATCGGAGCCCCACTCATATACTATTAAAATACTCCAAATAAATTGAAATCTAAAAATGTTATTATTAATTTATTTTTTATATTTGTTTTTAAATGTTCAAATCTTTCAATCTGACGCCCCTTTATAACAACTAATTCATGTTATATATCTAGAGCAATTTGACACATCATGCCTAATAAATGATGTTCACGATTACTAATTATTGGTATGTGTACATAGGTGAACGCTGTACATACACATATACACAAAATACAGTGGTATTATTATTGCAGCGGTATAAAGAATAAAAAAAGATAGTGCCATGATTCAATATATATATATATATATATATATATATATATATATATATATATATATATATATATATATATAACATTTTGGATGTTATATATAAAAACATTCAAATAGTATAGGTATATGTTTAGAATTGTAGCTTCCTCAGAGAATACTGGTATCACACGCATACATGTAATGTTATCAATAGGTAAATAGCATACACACAATTTACATTTCTTATGTATTGATTGTTAATCTTAGATTTGGGATATTTTTACTATACTCATTGTATATTCAAATGTATTTCCCCGATGTATATTATACGATTCTTGCATGAATTACGACTTGTATTATTGCTTCATCCTCATATAAGTGTAGGCAATTATGGATCATTTTTACATTTACATAATTATATATATATATATATATATGAATATATATGTACATATATATATATATATATATATATATATATATATATATATATATATATATATGAATATATATGTACATATATATATATTAATGAATATATATGCATGTATACATATACATATATATATATATATATATATATATATATATACATAAATGAATATATATATATATAAATGAATATATATATATATATATATATATATATATATGTAAAGATAGAAGCAATAAGAGTGATAAACATGTACGCATGTCTAGATTTATTTCAAACTTCGATTGTGCAATGCAAGGTATATTCTGTAAGAAATGTATGTTTATTATTCTTGTTACATCGTGTTTTGGATCTGCCGTATTTTGGTTCCGCGTTTTTCAACTGCTAGCACTGCCCTTTCGATCGCCGGCTCGTTGCTATCGTCGTATACTGACTCTCGTGCTTTTCTCCGTCTCTGGTCGCTAATACTCGTACTACCTTTTTGCCTTTAACAATCTGTTGACAACTGCTATCGACGTTCCTATTCCAATAAGCTTCCTTGCCCCCCTCTTAACGAACTGCTGCCCTCGCTAGCTTAAAATCCAACTTAACTTATAACAAGAATTTATGTGTGTTTCAAAGGGCCGTTTTTCTTTATCTCTATATAATTAGCCGACCTGAACGAGTTTGTCCAACTGAGAGAGAGATCGCTCTAACTAAATGTACTTGTTATTTCCTTAGTTAACTTGAGAGGGAGGGCAAGAAGATTCGGCTCCAATCTCTTACTTTTTCGTCATTCGGAAATCTTTTCTCAGCGTCACATTTTTGCGATGTTTACTCTATCGCTTCCAAGTCAAGACTGATCTAAAATCCAACTCAACGTTCTCACGCTAGGGACATCTCGTCTAACTCTCGCCTGTCAATACCAGGTGCAAATCTTGACCTCCGCAACCTTTAAGACTACATCAGCCGTGGTTCTTGGTGTGGGAAAACGCACCCGTAGTCTCGGACGGAATGATTCCGCCATAATCGCGAAAGTCAAACCCATCTCGAATAGATGCGTCCAAGCCATTATCTAACATTCTTTTCTTAAGTCAAGGCTTTTCATATATCGAAATCGCATCATCAGAGGAATTATACAGATAGATAAGTTGGCTGTGAAAAAATCAAAGTTCAAACATCTGAAAAAATATCATTAAAAAATGGAGTTTTAAATGTTCGTGTAAAAAAGATATGGGGTTTGTCCAGGTGGTAATTGTCCGTTGATAAAGTGTCTAATGAAAATAGATTTTGATGAAGAAGAAAAAGTTGTTTGTAGAGGCAGCATGAACAAGCGTTCAAAATGAAGTAACTCTAATAGTGAGATGTTGAGTTCAACTCGTAGATGAAGCGCACTGAAACAGAATTGATATGAGAAATCGGGTCATTTAAAAAATCCTCCTGTTCCAGAGTAGAAAACAAATTACTTCAGTGGTGAAAATATTCAAGCGATTCTAAGAAAAAGTTCTCAAGTTAAAAACGAGGCCAAATTAGGAGGTGGGCTGGAAAGAAGGGAGAGTGAAACATGAGGGAAGAATGTGGGAGGGTTAGTTGAAAGAGCCATGGCTGCTGTTAGAATGAAAATAGGGAAAGGGGAGAAAGGGTTCTAATGATAAGGGTGTTGTTGATATGTATTAGATAGGATTTGGGTAAGGATTAGTCATAGTTGAGGATTAAGGTCATTGAGTGTGTATATTATTTGAAAAGAAAGTGAGGGGCGTAGTTAAAACGGATTTTGGACGGAGGACAAAAATAATTTCGAAAGTTTAAAAGTGTTACCGTTGCGGAGATTAGAATTCCAATGAATGGAAATCTGAAGTTTAAATGTTGAATATGTAATTAGTGGGGCAAAGACTAGCGTTTACTAGTAAAATATTCTGAAAAGTTTAGAGGGCTACCTAGTGGGTTAAATGTATAATTAAATAAATAAATAATTAAATGATCAAGTAATTAAGTAATTACATAATTAAGTAAGACAAGCTTAATGTATAGTTATACATCTAGCCTGTTCCACTCAATCAAATTAAAATTTAGATTTGGGGACAATTTTGGGGAGAATGTTAGACTGCTTGTTACAATTGATTTCTATAATATGTATCATGGGGAGGATTGCGTTTAATCAAGTAAACGTATATGTACGTTGAAGTTATAAATGGCTTGATGAGGGGAAGCAGAATGACTGATTAAAGGAATAACCAAGGAGCGTAGTTAAATGTCAGATAAATGGAATCTACGAAATAGGTATTGTCGGGAGAGAGAGGCCTATACAAGGTCGATAGAATTGATGAAATCGAGATAAGGAGGTGCAACTAGAAAGCATAAGAAACAAATGAAAAGTGTATGCGGGAAGGCTTAGCCATAGGTGAGGATTTAGGTAATTGAGTGTATATAATATTTAAAACCCAGATGGCCGTAGTTAAAGTGGATTTTTAACGGAAGACAAACATAATTCCGAAAGTTTAAAAGGGTAACCCATGCCGAGATTAGGGATCAAATGAATGGGAATCTATAGTTTAAATGTATAATATGTAATAAGTGGGGCAAATACAAGCGTATACTAGTTAAATATTCTAAAAAGTTTAAAGGGCTTCCTAGTTGGTTAAATGTATAATTAAATAAATTATAGATAACTAATTAAATAATTAAATAAGACCCACAGGAATGATTGAATGATTAAGTAATTAAATAAGTAAATAATCAAGTAAGACAAGATCAATGTATAGTTATACATCTAGGCGGTCCCACTCAATCTCATTAAAATATAGGGTTGGGGAAGATTTGGGGGCAATGTTAGACTGCTTGTAACAATTGATGTCTATTATAAGTATTATGGGATAAGGTTGGGTTGAAACTAATTAAACTTAAATGTAATGCCAGCGCGTTGACGTTGTAAATAGCTTCATAGGCGGAAGCAGATAGACAAATATGAAGGAGTAACCAAGGAGCGTAGTCAAATGTTAGATAAATGGAATCTACGTAGAATATATTGTCGGTAGAGAGAGGCATATACAGGGTCGATAACATGGATACAAGGGAGATCAGAAGGATGTAAAATTAAGAAGCAATAGAAGAGTGTATGCGAAGTTTGGCAAACAGTAGAACAAAAAGGAAGAAGGAAAAGTGAAGCAAAACAAATAGGGGCTATAATGTTGAGTAAGGATAATGGTATTGAAGTTAGAGCGGTTAAGGATCGGTAGGTGTAGGAGGAGTTATGTTAGTCTTTATTTACAATAAGTGCTATGGGTTGATATTGTAAGTATGTGTACTGGTGAGGATATGTTATTGGGATGGTTATTCTTGAGGTTGGAGGAGTTCAGAATTAAAGATTAAACAAATTAACAGATTCTATAATTTAAAAATGTGTATGATTCTAGATAGCGGGTTGTTGGCTGGGAGGAGGGGTGTCAGAGGGAGTGATGAAATTTATGTATTTAAATTTTCGTTTTGCTTGCAATTAGATATGAGCTCATTTTTAGAGTTGATAATATTTAAGCTCTTAGATGCTGTAGCTATCATAAATGTTTCTAGTGTACATAGTTGGCAGAAGGCGGATCCTAGAGTCTAAGGATTATACCTTTTTAATATAGTCCAACGTAGGGAGTAGGGAGTGTTTTTAATGTTAAAGCTGTTTATCAGATTGGATAGAGAGGTGCTAGTGGCATTGTTATTATTGTGTTTGAAAGAGTAGATATGCTTTGATATTTGGGTCTTAATGGGGAAGCTACTTGCCACAATATATGGGTGTATATTTTGTGGGGTTGTTGTTATAGTATTTGTGTTATTTATAGTATCGGGAATGCGTTGGGTTTGTATGCTCAAGTTCTGGGCCAAACTAAAGTCGGGATTGTTAGTTGGAGAAGATGTAATACTTTGAGGGGTGAGATCAAATAAATTATTAGTTAGCGGGGATTGTTGGTTAGCGTGAGAGGTGTTATTTAGGGGTTCGTTTGGTACAGGGAAGTGTAGATGGTGAGAGCTATGGGCTGAGTGGGGAATTTGGTATGTTGGTATTAGTTGGCATAATGATGTTTTGGGGAAATTGTTAAACAGTACATACATACATAACGTTACTTTGTATGCAATCACCATTTAATGGGCATTCTGTATATTTTTGGCAGTTGCAGTTATTAGTGGGGTGTATAGTAGGTGTTGGTTGTTTGGCAGATTTAATTTGTTTGTTGTTAGATGTGATGATGAGTTGTGCTCTATTTGGCATTGTTGAGTAGGACGTTTTATTAGAGTTTTTTATTTAATATACTGCTGTACATATGCGGGTATTTGAATTAGTTATCTCAAATTTTGAAAAGATTCCTTAGCTATACAGGAGAAACAGCGAGCTAACACCACACTACCCCAGAAACACAAGATATATATAAATACACCCACTAAAACTATCAATATTGACAAACCTGCTAACCCGCAGTAAAATAATAATAAAAAAATAGAAGAAAGTTGGTCTAACCCACCCTATAATTGCAATGTGAAAACTAATATACGTAAGGAATTTTCTCAATTTTAGATAACTCATTCAAGCACCCGCATCAGTACAGCACTATTTTAAATAAAAACTTTATCAAAATGTCCTAATCCACAATGTCCAATATAGCACGAACCATCATCACATCTAACAAAAAAAAATTAAACCTGTCCAACAACCAGCACCTACTATACACTCCACTAATAACTGCAACTGCCAACAATCTAGAGATTGCCCATTAAATGGTTTTTGCATACAAAGTAACGTTATTTATGCCTGTACTGTTAAACAATTCCCTCAAA
Organism: Sepiola atlantica; assembly: GCA_963556195.1. Classification (NCBI taxonomy): domain Eukaryota; kingdom Metazoa; phylum Mollusca; class Cephalopoda; order Sepiida; family Sepiolidae; genus Sepiola; species Sepiola atlantica. The sequence continues at coordinate 125,297,630 of OY744526.1, read as the reverse complement.
ACACCATTATGTAAACTCATACCACCATACAAATTTCCCATTCACCCTATAGCTTTCACCATCTACAACTCCCGGTACCAAACGAAACCCTAAATAACACCTCTCACGCGTAACCAACAATCCCCGCTAACTAATTATGCATTTGATCTTACCCCTCAAAGTATTTCATCTTCTCCAACTAATAAACCCGACTAAAGTTTGGCCCAGAACATGAGTATACAAACGCAACGCATTCCCAATACTATAAATAACACAAATACTATGACAACAAAAGTACAACAAATACACACTTATATTGTGGCAAGTAGCTTCCCCATTAAGACCCGAATATCAAACCAAATCTACTCTTTCAAACACAATAATGACAATGCACATAGCACTTCTCTATCCAATCTAATAAACAGCTTTAACATTAAAAACACCCCCTACTCCCTACGTTGGACTATAGTAAAAAGGTATAATTCCTACACTCCAAGATCCGCCTTCTGTAAACTATGCCCACTAGAAACATTTATGTTAGCTATAGCATATAAGAGCTCAAATATTATTAACTCTAAAAATGAGCTCATATCTAATTGCAGGCATGAACGAAAATTTAAATACATTAATTTCATCACTCCCTCTTTCACCCCTCCTCTCGGCCAACGACCCCCTATCTAGCATTAGACACATGTTTAAATTCTATAATTTGTTAATTTGTCAATCTGTAATTCTTAACTTCTCCAACCTCACAAATAACACTTCCAACAACATATCCTCACCAGTACACCTACTAACTATATCGACCCATAGCACGTCTTGTAAATTAAGAACTAACATTACTCTTCCTACACCCTACCGATCCTTAACCGCTCTAACTTCAATTCCGTTATCCCACTCAAAATTATAGCTCCTATTTATTTTTCTTCCCTTTTCCTTCTTCCTTTTTGTTCTTCTGTTTGCCAACCCTCGCATACAATGTTCCATTGATTCTTAATTTTATGTCCTTCTTATCTCTCTTGTATGCATTTATCGACCCTGTATATGCCTCCTTCTACCGACAATATCTTCCTCGTTGATTCCATTTATCTAACATTTAACTACGCTCCTTGGTTACACCTTCAATCGGGCAATCTGCTTCCCCTTATGAACCCATTAAAAACTTCAACGCACTGGCATTACATTTATGTTTACTTGAGTCAACCCTACCCTACTCCATAATTGTCCCCAACCCTACATTTTAATTTGAATGAGTGGCACAGGTTAGATGTATAACTATACATTGAGCTTGTCTTACTTAATCATTTAATTATTGATCTGGGCCTTATTTAATTATTTATTTATTTATTAAATTATACATTTAACCAACTAGGTAGCTCTCTAAACTTTTTAGAATATTTAACTAGTAAACGCATGTATTTGCCCCACTTATTACATATTCAACATTTAAACTACATATTACCATTCATTGGAATTCTAATCACCGCAACGTAACCCTTTTAAACTTTCGAAATTATTTTTGTCCTCCGTTCAAAATCTGTTTTCACTACGGTCCCACTTTCTTTTCAAATAATATATACACTCAATGACTTAAATCTTCACCTATGACCAATCCTTACCCACATCCGATCTAGTACCTATCAACAACACCCTCATAACTAGAACCCTTTCTCCCCCTTTCTTTTTTTAATTCCAACAGCAGCCATTGCTCTTTCAACTCACCCTCCCACCGTCATGGTTCACTCTCTCTTCTATCCAGCCCACCTCCTAATTTTAACTCGTTTTTAACTTTTTCTTTGAATCGCCTGAATATTTTCACCACTAATCTCATTTGTTTTCTACTCTGGCCCAGTAAGATTTTTAAAGTGGACCGCGTTCTCATATCAATTCGATTTAAGTGCGCTCCATCTACGATTTGAACTCAACATCTCACTATTGGAGTTACTTCATTTTGAACGCTATTTCCATGCTGCCTCTACGAAAAACTTTTTCTTTTTGATCAGAATCTCCTTTTACTTGACACTTTATCAACGGACAAGTACCATCTGGACACACCCCATATCTTTTGTACACGAACGTTATTCAACACATTTTTTTATGATTTTTTTAAATGTTTGAACTTTGGTTTTACCACAGCCAACTTATCTATCTGTGTAATTCCTCTGATGATAAGATTTCGATCTTTGAAAAGCTTTGGCTTAAGGAAATATTAATAAACATAAGTTAGTTACAGAATAGACCTTGCATTGAACAATCGAAGTTTGAGATAAATCTGGACATTCGTACATGTGTATCACTCTTATCTATTCTATATTTATCTATCTCGTATATTGAGCTTAAACCATTTCAGTATAGGTTTTCTCTACTAAAAGTTTACTTTAAGTTTCATATTTGATTATATATGTGTATGTATATATAAATGAATATATATGTATATATATGTATATATATATATAAATATATATATATATATATAAATGAATATATCAAGGTTTATAACTAAAAGACAACTTTTAGAGAAATAGACCTATTGTGAGATGAGGAAAGCTCAATATACTGGATAGAGTAAAAATAAGGTGAGTCAATGAAAAATAGTTAGACCTGTAAATGGAAAAAGATCGATATCTTCAGTTGTTCAGAATAAGGAGCATTTAGTAGATAAAAAATATTTATTCTTTTTCGCTTTAAATTGTATTCCTTAAGCACGGCTTTTCAAAGATCAAAATCTTATCATCAGAGGAAGTAGTGATTGATAAGTTGAACAGTCAAAATTCAAAATTTGGAAAAAGTTTTTTTAAATGTTCTTTTTAAAAAAAGTTCATTTAAAAAAGTTTTTAAAAGTTCAAACGGGTGTGTAAATGAAATTCACCAAAAACGGAGATCCAAGTTGTAAAGGGTTCAAATGTAATTGGTAAATCCAGAAGAATCTGCAAGAAAATCCAACGGCGAAGATTCCACCCAAGTCCTTAGTCCTTAGAGGGGAGATCAGACAAAATTAGCCATATTAAGAAAACGCATTTCTTCCTGTTTTCAAGTAAACAGATCCAGAGGCAAAAAGCAGCGAACCAAACCTCAATGAAAATAGGAAATCCGAATTGTTGTAAAGTGTGAAACTTACTTGGAATTGTGGGATATGTAGGGGAGGAAGAGAGTGAGAAAAAAGTGGAAATAGCAAAGGAGGTAGGGGGTTAGGAGCCGAAAAGACAGAAGAAAAAATGGGAAAAGACAAAAAACAAAAAGGAAAAAGAAAAGAAAAAAAGAAAAAACAGAAGAAAAGGAAAGAGAAAAGAAAAGAGCAAGGAAAAAAGCAAGAGAGAATGAGGAGGGGGGTGCCCATCCTATGAGTGGGGAGAGGTGTTAATGGTATTTAGGAAAAAGGATGAAGAAAAAATAAGATCGTTGGTGGTCAAAATTAGGAATTGTATGGCTTTTGGTCAGTGCTTGAATTGAATTCCCGTAGGGTTTAGAGTTTAGATTAAATGCAGATAAAGATATCGATCTGTTTCCATTTACAGGTCTAACTATTTTTCATTGACTCACCATATAAATACATATATATATATATATATATATATATATATATATATATATATATATATATATATATATATATATATATATAAATGAATATATATATATATAAATATATATATATATAAATGAATATATATATATATAAATATATATATATATAAATAAATGAATATATATATATATAAAAATATATATATATATATAAATGAATATATATATATATATATAAATGAATATATATATGTATATAAATGAATATATATATATGAATATATATATACATATGTAAATGAATATATATATATAAATGAATATATATATATATATATATACATGGATATATATATATATATATATATATATATATATATACATATATATATATACATGGATATATATATATATATATATATACATGGATATATATATATATATATATATACATGGATATATATATATATATACATGGATATATATATATATATATATATATACATGGATATATATATATATATATACATGGATATATATATATATATATATAGATATATATATATATATATATATATATATAGAGAGAGAGAGAGAGAGAAATAGAGAGAGAGAGAGAGAGAGAAATAGAGAGAGAGAGAGAGAGAGAAATAGACAGAGAGAGAAAGAGAGATGGCGGAGACACATTGAGAGAGAAACAGAGAGAAACAGAGAGAAGTCTAAATATATAGGCATACATATGGAGATATAAATAGAAGGAGGCAGATAGCGAGTGAAGTACAATGATTATATATTCAATTCTAATGGTATTTCTTAAAATCCTCGAATTTTCTGATCATTGAAAATGTTTTCTAATAAATATTTATTTTTCTCGTTCATTATCTGCTTTAAACGATGAACTAAAATATGGACAGAAATGATAATGGATTTTATCAATCGATTGAATATAAATGGATTCTATGCGAAAGCAAAAAATAGCTGTATTTTGAGCGACGGCCATTTTATTACTAAACGTGGCACACACTGAATGATCTTGATAGTAGGCGGATTTGTTTACTTTAAGGAAATATCAAAGAGTGATATCCTAAAATGCAATCTGCAGAAAAATATTGAAGAACCACGATAAGCCTTCATCAAAGCAATCAATTTTTTTATTTATTTAAGCAACAGCCAATAATCAATAATTGCGTGTTTTATCAGCATTGCGTAAATAAAACAAAAAGAAAAATAAATTTCTCAACGTAAACGGATAATATTCAAACGCATAACTGTTAACAAAAAGATTAACATATATTAATAACAGTTTTCAATTTTATTCACACATAGTGTGGCGCAGTACAGTTTAATTCATCACTAAAATATTATACATGTACTTTGTATGGGTACACTCAACAGAAACATAAATTATAAACTTATATATAGATTACAGATTCAAAATTACGACATGTGTCACATCTTCATACAGCTATCAGCTCCTGAGATAAACAATATATGCCTATTTAAAGCACATATCTTACTGAGATATGTGTAAATGCATGCAAACCATATAAACCAACACAGAGTATATTAATATGTCTATATTTCGAAATAATTAATGAGTAATTCCGTACATATACAGTATCCGTATATTTCTTGTTCGATTCACTGGCTTCAATTAAAATTACACACGGTAAATCTCGGGGTGTTTTCTTTCCAGTTACTTGTAATGTTTACATCATGTTTTTCGTGGGCATTTTCATAAATTTGAGTGTAGCTTTTTTAAACGCTAGTATTGACCAATGTAGTGACGTGATGTAATTTTAAGTCTGATCCGCATTTCCTCAAGCGAAAGAAATGCAATTCAAATGTTAACAAATATATTGCTGCACAACTTTATATTAGGGTGTCCGCTATAAATACTAATCACAGAACCCTTTGAATTCTCAGTAGGAATGTGCCCCGTTTAGCAATAGGGAAAGTAAAAGAAAAATACGTGCACGCTTGCCTATTCTTATTGTAATACTACGACACCTAAAACGGATACGCACTTTTACTAAAACGAAAATTATTGGTGTCTAGGAAAGTAAAATAGAACTTACAGCAACTAGTGTTGTCAGACCATTCTTTGTTTGAGGAAGGGTGAGAACTAGGTAGTATTCACTGAGTCACATTATCTCTGAAACTGGAATTATAATAATAAACGTGTGTAGCACAGTAAATTATGAGTATATTACATTTTTAAACACAGAAGAACATGTATATTGAAGAAGTGAGACCACAAATATTTATCAATAAAACATGTATATTATATGTTTTATTTGATAACTCGTTTCGTTCGAGCATATTTGTCTTCTTCATATATTTGTTTTCGTTTGCAATTATGAGTTAGTTTTTAAAGTTTAGCGTATCTGCGCATGTCTCTGTGTGCGTAGGGGTTTTTCATATCCTTTACTTGTTAGGGTTAAGGCTGGATTATTTTAAGAAGTCGAGTGTCTTTCTTACCTTTATATCTGTTGGTCGACACTGGTTGTTATTTCAGTTCATTTTTGTCAATTTATCTGGTGAATCGTAGGAGTGCCCTGTTAATTTATGAGCGTTGTCTATTTTTGTGGTATCCGTCCTTAAGTATCATGTGTGCGTGTGTTAAGTGTATATATTTAGGTAAGTTCGTTTGTGTTCGTATGTGTACGTAGGTTCGTGCGCGCGTATATATGTATGTGTGTATACCCACAACGTGCACTTTAAATATATAAATTTCGGTAGCCTTATCTCTTAAACTATACGCTTAAGTATACAACTATTTTACCCACACTACGAGTTGTTAGACAACTGTAAGACATCACATATCCAGGATCAATCGATTAAAACGAAAAAGACATACAAATGCCGAAACATGACTAAGCTTCAAAAACAAAATAAAAATTTTCGACAATGAAATGAAAAACAGTCAAACCGCATCCGCATATAGAACATTTTCTGGAGATAGGTGAATAATTGATTCCAAACAAATTCCGTAATAAAATAACTCCACACGGTACGGTAGCACAAAATAGAATACACACACTCTAAACATATCACTACAACCCCAGATGGGCATACAAGAATGCAGACAAATATACGTAAACAAATACACGGAATACAATTATAATAAAATAAAAAAAAATCGGGGACTAATCCATTCCTATAAGAACTCTTTGGATCCGAATGCAAATAGTAGCAACACATTCAGGAATATTACCAAAAGAATAATAACTTGGCTAATGAGATTACTATACAAAGAAAATACAAAACGAAGCATCAAATATGTACAGAAGGAACACTCCAGAACACAATCCCACTGAATACAAGCTCACTAAACAACCCTTACCATCATCCGCCTTCAATACAAAATAACCCGTCCAAATATCAGTCAAATCAAAGTATACCTAACATCCATTAAACACCCCCTGCTAACTATGTATCATCAAGCGTTTCCGTGTTATTACATTAAATACGAACTCAGCTTACTAAGTTTCAAAGAGTAATGTTTATTAAAATAAACAATAAAGGAACTAGATTATTATTTTTAAGTTCGTTATTTGGTAACCTAAAAGAAACATGTTGACTTTTTATAAACTTAAAACACAGTAATCAACTTTTTAACTCTTAATCGATATATTTTATGAACTGTAGTTTTTTTTATAATTAAATTGTACATACTACTATAGCTTTTTGAATGTTTAAAAACTTAAAACACAATAATCAACTTTTTAACTCTTACTCGATATATTTTATGAACTGTTGTTTTTTTATAATTGAATTGTATATAATACTATTGCGTTTTGAATTTTTATAAACTTAAAACACAGTAATGAACTTTTTAACTTTTACTCGATATATTTTATTAACTGTATTTTTTTTATAATTAAATTGTGCATAATACTATTGCATTTCGATATGTTATAAACTTAAAACACAATAATAAACTTTTTAACTCTCACTCGATATATTTTAAGAACTGTTGGTTTTTTATAATAAAATTGTGCATAATACTATTACTTTTTGAATTTTTATAAACTTAAAACAAAGTAATCAACTTTTTAACTCTTACTCAATATATTTTATGGACTGTTGTTTTTTATAATTAAATTGTGCATAATACTATTACTTTTTGAATTTTTATAAAGTTAAAACAAAGTAATCAACTTTTTAACTCTTACTCGATATATTTTAATAACTGTTGTTGTTTATAATTAAATTGTGCATAATACTATTGCTTTTCGAATTTTATATAAACGTAAAACATAGTAATCAACTTTTTAACTCTTACTCAATATATTTTAGGAACTGTTGTTTCTTTAATAATTAAATTGTGCATAATACTATTGCTTTTCGAATTGTTATAAACTTAAAACACAGTAATCAACTTTTTAACTCTTACTCGATATATTTTATGAACTGTAGTTTTTTTTGATAATTAAATTGTGCATAATACTATTGCTTTTCGAATTTTTATGAACTCTAAAAACAATAATCAACTTTTTAACTCTTACTCGATATATTTTATGAACTGTAGTTATTTTAATAATTAAATTGTGCAAAATATAATTGCTTCTCGAATTTGTATACACTTAAAACACAGTAATACACTTTTTAACTCTCACTCAATATATTTTATGAACTGTATTTTTTTTTATAATTAAATTGTGCATAATATTATTGCTTTTCGAATTTTTATAAACTTAAAACACAGTAATCAACATTTTAACTCTTACTCGATATATTTTAATAACTGTTGTTGTTTATAATTAAATTGTGCATAATACTATTGCTTTTCGAATTTTATATAAACGTAAAACATAGTAATCAACTTTTTAACTCTTACTCAATCTATTTTAGGAACTGTTGTTTTTTTAATAATTAAATTGTGCATAATACTATTGCTTTTCGAATTGTTATAAACTTAAAACACAGTAATCAACTTTTTAACTCTTACTCGATATATTTTATGAACTGTAGTTTTTTTTGATAATTAAATTGTGCATAATACTATTGCTTTTCGAATTTTATATAAACGTAAAACATAGTAATCAACTTTTTAACTCTTACTCAATATATTTTATGAACTGTTGTTTTTTTTTAATAATTAAATTGTGCATAATACTATTGATTTTTGAATTTTTATAAAGTTAAAACACAATAATCAACTTTTTAACTCTTACTCGATATATTTTATGAACTGTAGTTTTTTTTGATAATTAAATTGTGCATAATACTATTGCTTTTCGAATTTTTATGAACTTAAAAAACAATAATCAACTTTTTGACTCTTACTCGATATATTTTATGAACTGTAGTTATTTTAATAATTAAATTGTGCAAAATATAATTGCTTTTCGAATTTGTATACACTTAAAACACAGTAATACACTTTTTAACTCTCACTCAATATATTTTATGAACTGTATTTTTTTTTATAATTAAATTGTGCATAATATTATTGCTTTTCGAATTTTTATAAACTTAAAACACAGTAATCAACATTTTAACTCTTACCCGATATAATTTAGGAACTGTTGTTTTTTTATAATTAAATTGTGCATAATATTATTACTTTTTGAATTCTTATAAACTTAAAACACAGTAATCAACTTTTTAACTCTTACTCGATATATTTTAGGAACTGTTGTTTTTTTATAATTAAATTGTGCATAATACTATTGATTTTTGAATTTTTATAAACTTAAAACACAGTAATCAACTTTTTAACTCTTACTCGATATATTTTAGGAACTGTTGTTTTTTTATAATTAAATTGTGCATAATACTATTGCATTTCGATATGTTATAAACTTAAAACACAGTAAGCAACTTTTTAACGAGTACTCGATATATTTTAGGAACTGTTGTTTTTTTTATTATTAAATTGTGCATAATACTATTGCTTTTCGAATCTTTATTAACTTAAAACACAGTAATCAATTTTTAACTTTTACTCAATATATTTTATGAACTGTTGTTTTTTTTTATAATTAAATTGTGCATAATACTTAAGAATTGCTTTTCGAATTTTTATAAACTTATTTTAAAATAATAATTTTATTATTTCAGCGCCTAAACTTTCATACGTTACTTTTCTTACAAGCTAGGTATTAATATATGTTTTTAACCAATAATGTTAGCATTTCGTTATTCGTTTATGTTGTTTGGCTTAACTTTCTGGCAAGCTTTTAACTATGGCGTTGCTGTAGCTAAACCAAAAAGGAACCTAACATTGAAAATAATAATAGTGAAATATGATCACATATTACATATTTCAGTACTTAAAGTAGAGTATTGATTCTCACATATCTATTTAACGTCAAAATGATCATACACTCACAACTCCACCTAACATATATTCCAGCAGTTAAAAATAGTTCCCATTTCATTACATTTAATAAGAACATTGTTTACTCTGTTTAAAAGACCGTTTTTTGTTAAACTAAAACTGTTGCATAGCCCCATAAAATTCATACCTTCGTTTTTTCTTTGTTTGCTCTGTCGTCTAGTGGTTGAGTACTTTCTTCGCCTCTGCACTGTAGTGGCCATCTCCGTGAGTTTTCTGTAACAAAAGACAGTTATCACCCGCTTCATAAGACAACAATCTTTTCATTTTAATTACTTTTTATTCGGCGTCAGTGGAGATGTTTTGCTATCGTTGAGAGAGAGAGGGGGAGACCTATGAATATCGTGGTTAATTCTTAGCTAGCTTATGGTCTAATCGGCCATTTGTTATTTGAGGATACAGGGAGGAGAAGGACATCTTGTACGCCAGTATTTTTCTGACTTGGCTACATATTAATTCCTTCGTCCGACTTCTAAGTTTCATTGTTTCTACACTTTTGACCCAGGCGGTCATTGAACTACAACAAAGCATTGCAATCCGCGATATTAGCGAGCCGTAAACAATTACATAGTTATGTACTGAAAACATGGTTCATTTTAACACATTAATCTAACGTCAAATACTCACTTTCTAATAGACAAAAAATAAAAGGTCCTCCAGCGATAAAAAATATTGGATGTTATTAAAAGTGAACGGTTTATTACACTCACAAAGCGTGACGTACATCTATGTAGTTGTTCCCAATTTATTGCACACCCCTGTTCTATTTTGGACTAAAAGTGTCTTCGAACTATATCCCAAAAACAACAAAAGTATAAATTGAGTCAGTTATTCCCATAGCCTCTATACGTCAATCAACACTTTCTTCATTCTTCCTTTTTTTTGCTCTTTCTTTCATTGATTAGGGTGGTCTCTTTTTTCTTTTTCTCTGCCTTTTTAATTTTATAGTGTAATTGTGAAATGTATTTAACGTTTCAGGCAATACTTATGCAGTTTACGACCGCGTTACAACATACGTTAAGTCAGAATATCACAGCAACTTACGTGAAATGCCGGGAAGTGAGGTACTTCTGTAGTTTTCAGATGATGCTGAAAGAAACATGTTTTTATTGTTAACCATTTTAAATAGGAGAGCGGGTAATTCTTCAGTATTCTGTCATTTTACTTAACAATTTGATAAACTAAATATACTGTTAAAATTGCATTTAACTGGATTAATCATACATAAAAATGCACGCCTTGTAAACTGCAGAAGAAACTCATGTTCTTGCTAAGAAACATATACAATTCCAATTAATGGACAGATATAGGTTTCTAAAAACTCTAACCATTAAAGAAAATATTCAAATGAAAAAAATAGTATTCGCATGGTAAATGTCATGAAAAAGTATTTCACCTTGAAGTTAGAACTTCATCGGTATAATTGTAAATGCCTTTATATTTTTTTTTGCTGAAAATAATATTTGTTTCTTATTAATAAGTTGCCGAGAGGAAGTGAGCGACAATGCATTGCTACATATTTATCGAATCTAGCAGGAGTGGGTGTAAGAAAGTGATAAAATGAGTGAACGAGTAAACTAACTTAATCCAATCGACATGTGTTTATGACGAAATACTTACTTATCTTTGTTCACGCTAATTTTAAAGACTTAAGAGAGCTGGCCTTATTAATCACATTACTTCTTTTTTCAACATACGTAAAGTATCTCATAAAAAAATGGAGATGGTATTACTATAGGGGACATCTTTATTTAACTGAGCACATTTCCACTTAATTTTTGGGAATTGATCAGACGTCAAAGTACGAACACGCCTGATAGTTGATCATGTTACCACCGTCTACCCTATAAATTAAGATAAAAATAGACTTTTCCCAGTTTAACTATTTTAGAAAGTTACATGTAACCAGCCGGAAAATATACCGATTAAAAATAAATGATATGTTAAGATAAATATTACGTTAGCGGGTAATTTAGACGTATACATGAAAGGTTTCTCAATTATGACACATAAAGTATGGTTGATGTCATGTTTAATAACCTATCCAACTTAGTTTTTAGATGTGAACTATACATCGATGGTTGGATTTACTTTTTAATTATTTTCAATATTTTAGATTTAGGGGTGAAAGAAAGTGACAATAATCGACTATGATCGAACACCCGTGTTTGGCTAAGTAACAGTTACGATAACAAACGGTAAAGAGCTACACCTACAAATCAACACAATACAAAACAAACTGTTTGTGTTAAATATGTAGTTAATCTTTAGCTTAACTAAACCGAACCTCATAATAAAATAAGCATACCCTAACCTACAAATAACCAAAACATAACCTGAAATTAATTGTGTACCACCTCTTATGTATTTGCTAAAAATCACTAGTTTCTAGTTTCTACGACCCAATGGGGTTTCTCTTAATTGCAGTATACGTTTCTCTGTCATCTTTTATTCTACTTTTCCAAATACTTCTATGAATGGTTTCCGATGTGTATTTAACTTATGGTGCTGAATCGGCCGAACGTACTCTAATGTTTCGCAATGACAGCTGTACATGTTTAAGTGAACCATTTATGAGAGTAGAACATGTTTTTCATTGCCTGCTTTGACTAATTACGTTTCCTTTTTGGCACAGTAACATATTTTACTCCAATGGGCATCTTGATGCGATTAAATATTGATCTCAATCGGCATTTTAAAAAGATGTTGTCATTGTCAACAACGGCTGTCCACTTGGTTTAGAAAGTTACCGTTGATATTTCGGAGTTGGTAATAGGTAATTAAATCAAAAGAAAAAAGAAAAATATTTCAAAACATTTATCAAAATATTTTAAAATACCTTCCGTTTTTTTTCTTCATCTTGATTTTTTTTTAAATCTAATATTTCGCTTGATAAAAACAAGCTTCTAACTTTTTTTTCCATAATATCCTTCCTGGTGTTGTAGAAGTGTCTCGTCCGATGTTGTAGACTATTGGTGAAAATGTCTGTTTCAAATAGAATAAAACTTGATTGCGCATGGTCGCTGCTAGTTATAAATTAAAAAAGTTAATTTTATAAAGCATCTTTTGAATGTTAATATAAATATAGATTCATATATGTCGTCTTTGGTCTAAAGAGGTTGATTCTCTGTGAAGAGTACAACCGATAATATAACTAATAATTTGTGTATGAATTAGAAAATTATACTAAAGAATATCTATAGTTGTTATTGAGCACTTTTTATAAACACTGTAATTTTACGGAGTTATACCTATACAAAGTAATATGATACGTGTACCATATACATATACATATATAATGCCTGTACGCTTTCGCCGCCGTTAATGTGTTAAAATTATCATTGTTTATAAGCTGTTCAGAACTGGCCTAGAGGTTAGCGACGTTGGACTGTGGGTTGAAAAATACTTGTAGTCAAGGGTTTCGAATCGTGTGACCGGTGGTGAATAGTCGTACTTCTATGCTGATGAGTCTATATATAGACATTACAAGGCGACGATGTCTAAATGTGGTTGTGAGGTCTACAGTAGCAAGTTATCATATCGGATACAATTCCACTATTAGTAAACAAAATGTAAGTGTATATAAAGTGTAGGTTGGGTTTTCTTTCGGAAGCCTCGACACTTTTGATTCTCTGATTTTGTTCCTTCGACTTTACATCTTATGAGATATTCTTCTGAGAAAGGGAGAAGAGATCCTGCAAAATTAGACTTCCAGAGGTGTTTCCAGCAGTAAATGGATCGGTTTGCTAAGTGTGGTCAAGCACAAGTACCCTTCTTCGTCTGATACCTTTTAAGGTATATATATATATATATATATATATATATATATATATATATATATATATATATATATATATATATATGCGTTTATGTTCTTATGTGGGGTGTATTTATATTTGTGTATATGCGCGTGTGCTAAAATACGTCTATTTTTTTTTAATCGGAAATATATTCTCTTGAAGGGCTATACATTATGTGTTTGTCTGCAAAACCGGTCGGATCCGATTACGCGTGCAATACGTCATCTGCCAACGTTCTCTGAATAATAACACCTTCAATTTACATTTCCACACCATTCTCAAATAATGAATGGGAATAATTAGATTTCTTTTAATTTAAGGAGATCATTTATTACGATATTTATGGTCGTGTCCTTTTCATTCTTCTCCGTCAGGAATTTCGTTTCGTCAGTGCTATTCCATAAAACTTCAAAAATTGCCTTTTTCCTTTCCTCATAAATTTACTCTGAACGTAATCAGATTTACGACATTAAGGCGATTTGATTTTTATTATCTTTTTCCAAGTAATTATTATTATACTTCATTATTACAAAACCTTCAATGGATAATAAGGTAAAATTAAACAGAAAACAGAGGTCGACATATTCCGGCAGTATTCTTTCATTTGAGAAACCTTTTATAATAAATAGAATTTTTCAGCTTGATTATATATTTTTTTTAGATTTTCGATTTTTATAATGTATCTTTAGTTTTTAAATTATAAACACAGTAATTAATTATGAAAACAGTTATAAATTATAAAGAAACAGTAATAAAGGAAAAATGTTTAGAAAGGATATTTTCGATTTTTTCTTGAATCATCTTCAGATAACAAGAAATTAATAAAAAGATGGTGAAAACTATTAACTACTTTAATAAACAACCGAAGTTGTGAAATTACGTTAAACATGTTTAAATTATGTAACTAGTTTCGTATGCAATATTATATGTTGTAGTTAACTTGGTTTTAATCAAATAGCTTCAGCTATGTCACATTTGTTAATTTTTTATATATTCCTTGTTTTCGTCATGCATATAGAACTTTTATTAATGTATTATCTGTTAGAAAGTGTTAATGGAAAATCAAAACAGAGAAAAGGTTTAATCAAGCAGTAGTATTTGCGTTCAATACTGTTTCTTACATGAAATAATACTGCCTAATTACACACGATTCAAATAATTACATCTCAATATATTTATTTATATGTATACATTTAATTATAAATAATGAGATACTAGCAGATATATGTTCACTACGGTCGCACACCTTTGCCAGACTGGGATAATGATATCATATTGAATGAACTGCATTGACTGAAATCCATCGAATGACGTAATAACCAACATATAATTCACTAATCAACAACAGAGGAGGGCATTTCTGGTAGAATAGTATCATGCCAACAGTACATGAACTACAATATCAATTCAAAAATAGAGGAGGTAATACCTGGGAGGGTCTCCCCATAAAACATAAGGTAATGCATGTGAGTATAGTTTCCTGACAACATGAGATATATTACTCTACAACCGCTCCTCAGAATGAATGTTGCCTCTGTAAAGATGGTCTCATGACAAAAGAACATATACTATATTAACCCTCCCTACCAGAATCATGTAAGCCCTAGGAGGATTACAAAAAGATGAAGTAATTCCTGGGAGGACGATCCGATGAAACAGTAACCTACCTTCATTCAAAATTATACAATATTATGTTAAATCAATTCGTTAAGGGGGCATTCATTTATACATTTCGAGTTATAAACACATAGTTCTTTATAGTTTCTTGGTAGTTTCCCTAAGATCCTACTCCCCATTTAAATTTAATGAATTTCTGTAAAAAAATGTATTTAATAAAAAATTAAAAAAAAAATTGAATATATTTTAAGTAGAAAACCTCCCCACAAGTAATTGTTGTATAGTGGTGATTGAGATGATTCTAGTTAAGAGTAAGACGTGTTTAACTGTTGACGAAGAATGATCAACGACCTTCTTTTTCCCCACACTTTTGACCCATTTTGCCTAATGTGTTGCTATAAATAACTTAAAGTCTAGTATCTGTTCCCAGTATCTCATTCACTACTTTACTATTGACGAGACTATTGCATCAAACAAAAATAAAAATCCAATATCATAATAAACAACATCCTTAAAAGCAGAGAGAAATATAAAACATATTGCGAAACAAAACAGTTGTTATATAAACATTTCAGCAAGCAATGATTTAAAAACAATACGAAATAATAATTAACTAATAGACTTAACTTTTACCAAAATATGCAAATTAGTGAACCTTGTGAATCTGATATCACATATATATATATATATATATATATATATATATATATATATATATATATATATATATATATATATATATATAAACTGTATATATAAAAGATTGTGCGTGCAATAAATAAGTTGAATTTATTGGTAATATACCGTTTTGACTTTACCATAAGTGCCAGATATGAACCCGGCTTTCGTATTTATCCATTTAGATATGTATTCTCTTTCTTGTTTCATTTTACTTCAGTCGAAGTTCTCTAAATGACTGAACCAGTAAAGAAATTAAGAACTTCATTTTTGTCTCCCTAATTAACCAGTTGACTATGTGATAGTATACCATTTCTTGTGGCTTATTCGTCTAATCGGATTTCAATACAAACATTAATTATGTCTGGTGGAGTATCAAGCTCATCAATGTTACTAGAACACATAACTTAATGAAGGTGCACACTTTCTCGTATAAGTAAGTGTGGTGTAGCTATACATATATGATCTTATTTTAGCGTAAAATAATATGTTATGTGTTATATAGTCACTGGGTTTACTTGTAAGTGGAAGTATTTACATGTCAGGTTGTTCTGATAAACCACTGTATAGAGATACCTCGAGTTCAGGGTCTAGTAGGCATTCAGGTGTGCG
Organism: Sepiola atlantica; assembly: GCA_963556195.1. NCBI lineage: Eukaryota > Metazoa > Mollusca > Cephalopoda > Sepiida > Sepiolidae > Sepiola > Sepiola atlantica. The sequence goes on along the minus strand of OY744526.1, from coordinate 125,281,073 downwards.
AGTATGGGATAGTATGTTTATATTTTATTTTAAGTTAAATTTTAATGGAATTTGTAGCGCGGGGTCTGGCCTCGGTAGAGTAATTTTAAGCGACGTTAGCGTCATTGGGATGTTATAAATGACGACTCGACAATTAATACAAATAGTAAAATGTGGGTTGTATAAGGCGAAAGAAATAATATGGGTATATATATATATATATATATATATATATATATATATATATATATACAGGGTGTCTCAAATAAATGTACTCACTCTTAGAATGACGAGAAAACCTTTATTTATGAACATAGAGAGAAATGAAATAGTAATTAAAGTAAAATCATTCTACGAGTGAGTTCATCTTTTTGAGACACCCTGTATATATATATATATATATATATATATATATATATATGTTTAGAGGTACAACATTCATAAATAGTTTTAAATATGAGAGGGATTTTGTTAATCTCCGTAAGCGTGGTTTCGAGAGCTCTTTCGTCCAACATAATGATTTGTTCCCTCATCAGCAACGGTTATCCGAGAGATTTAATCTCGGATTGCATCCAGAAGAAAGTTGCAGCTTTCTTACCTCCTAGAACTTTAGTCACACCAAGATGTCCAGTTTATCTTAAACTGCCTTGGATAGGTGGCATAAGTCAGGAGTTAGGCAAGTAAATCACTAAAAGAGTAACTGGTTGTTTTTTTTCTGTTGATTTACGTTTGTTTTTTGGAACAAGATCTGCTTTTCGGTCCTTTACTAAAGATAGTCTGCCTTATTTACAAAATAGTAATATTATTTATAAATGTAAATGCCAGTGTGATGCTGAGTATATTGGGCCGACGAAATTGCATTTAGAGACAAGAATAAACCAGCATATCCTATCCAAAATTAGACAGGGTAGATATGGTTTCTTGTGCCATACCTCTACCTCGGCTTTGGAATCGTCTATTGGCCAGCATTTAGCTGACAATGCATGCTGCGCCGATAAGTATAAACTAGAGTGGTTCACTATCTTACATCGGGCGGATTCTACTTTTCATTTAAACATTTTAGAATCCGTCGCGACGCTTTACGGAAGCCTTCTCTTTGCAAGCAGAAGGATTTCGTGAAGACGTTGACATTATTCGTGGAAAGTTAGTTGGCTTTTTTATGCCTCTAAATCTGCCTTTTAGTCGTTTTCATTCGTTGAATTGAATTACATCTTTTAAATGTGTATTTTCACTGGCAGTTAATTTCCCATACCTGTCTTTTGTCGTTTTCTTCTCTCTATTTATTTATTTCATCCTGTTTTATTCCAACGATTACTCCTGATGAGATGTTAGACGAAAGAGCTCTCGAGACCACACTTACGGAGATCAAAAAAAATCCGCTTATATTTAAAACTATTTATATATATATATATATATATATAAAATATATATATATATATATATATATATATATATATATATATATATATATATAAAATATATACATATATATATATATATATATATAGACATATTTTTATTTTATTTTTTTAGGAGAGCATAGCACACTAAAATGAAAAATAAATGCCCACAAAAAGTAATTTATTATTAAGTGTTTAAAAGATTATTTAGAAAATAGGGCGTACTAGACTCTCCCTTAGGATATGTTATGTGTTGTGTATATACAATATGTGCGAGTAACCTCTCATACTATTTATTCCAATAGCATAGCACCCTATTGTATGTAATAAATGTTTTATGAATTACATAAACTTTTGCATGTATTTCTTAGAAGTCTAATTTCTATACGTAAGTTGTTTCCAATATAGTTTACATCTCTAACTCTGTTTAGTCAAACCTTACCTAATGATTTTATACGATGTGATATATAGACGCCTCCGTGTAGCTTAATTGTATTAGTCGCTATACGTGCATGCATATGCGAGTTGTTCGTCTATGTAAAGCGTCGTTTAGCCTGGTGCATAGTTGCATAAACGTGTTCATAAAATGCAGCAGACAGACGTGATATTGGCACACATTTCTATTTAGGCTCGTGAGTATCTTATCCCCATGATACGTTGTGTTATTGAGAGAAAGCAGAGTAAAGTCCTCGCCCTCCTACTTTATTGTGATGGAAGTGCAAGGTTATGTGTGTTGACAGAAACTATTTGCCAAGTCCACGGAGGCAATCAGTGAGAAATTAGTTCGCCTTTATCTTGTTAAAATGCTAATGATAATGCTTAGAATAAACGTTGCCCCGCTAAAAAAGATGTCGCTAATATTATAAGCGTGTTCTCCAACGTCCCTTGAATGACAAATAACTAGAAATAATTCAGTCGTTTGGTTAGCGGAAAGAAAATAAATATACAGAGAAATTATTTTTTCTCAAGTGAATAGCACTTAAAACATTATTGAATACAGCAAAACTATAATACCGTTTAATGTTGTGCCCTATCCAGAAGAAAACAAGTTAATCGCCTCTACGTTATGTGTTACTGATTTATTAAATTTCTACGATAGGCGGTATTTTTAAATAACTGGGCGCATTCACAGGAATTAGCCGGGAATAATGTAGAAACAACTAGCATCCAAATGGAACTACATAAACTCATTTACATTTAATTTCTGCTTATATATATATATATATATATATATATATATATATATATATATATACATATGTTGACAAGAGTTATTCCTATTAATGCATATGTAAACCATTGTATTACTGTATAAGCAAACCAATACATTCTTCAAGCAACCCACTTACGTTGAGTCGATGATAATTTATTTAATTTTGGGGGAGAATAAAAGCAAAACAGATCCTGGAAAGAAGATGCGATTTCATAGAATGCAGTATTTGTAAATAAATTATATTTTAAAGGTACTTGTTTAAAAAAAAGTGACCTTTCCGTTCAATAAGAATGGTAAGCGAATATGATGCCCGAATTTAGCGATGGGTTTTAATGATGATTTAAAAAATAAATGACATTTAGACTAAAATCAAAGATTAATAGAAATTTGATTTAAAAATACACATTGACATTATGAGAACTAAGATTAGACATCGACGAACTAACGTACGAGTCTATATTAAGTGATGTATTTGTAGCGCAATGCTCGTGTCTTTGAATAACTGCTACTACAATGAATATTAACATTTTCTATGATATAATCGATGCACATATTATATATCCGCTTAAACCTTTCTAGAGAATGTGTATGTGTATAAAACTGACCAGATGGACATTTGCGTTAGGCCATTTAATTTAGTGTCTAAACACGTTAGACAACGTGAGACGTTTCTTTTACACCTCAATTTATAACACATGCGTTTATGATTATAACAACGTAGGTTCTAGTTCCCCGCATATGTACATACCCCCACAAACCCACACACATGTATATATATATATATATATATATATATATATATATATATATATATAAATATATATATATATATATATATATATATACATATATATATATATATATATATATATATATATATATATATATATATATATATATATATATATATATATAGTTCTGCTACATAAATTAAAAAAAACACATTTCCGAAAGGAAACACGAACAACCCAAAATAGAAAAATGTAATTTAGCGACACGCATGCGCAGGGTGTAAGGCATGAGTGAGGAATTATTATTGTAATATATCCAAGATGACGAACATTGTTGGTTCTTGTTCACATTGTAAACGAAGACGTGATAAATAAGATGTTTCGAGGAAATATATTAGCGGTAAATAACGAAAATAATTAATACAATAAATGAACATGTTGGAATAATAAATTAATGTTATTTGCTTCATAACGACTACTGTTTTGCAAAGCGATCAGCACAGCTTGTTGACTCGCACACCAACGTAATCCGATTGTAGTCATTTCGGAAGTTGATCCAATTAAATGATTTAGAGCAAATTGGTTCAACTAGAATATAATCGAACTAAGTACACGTTAATTCTCATAGAAATAACAATACAGAGAATTTCACAAATAACATTAAGTGCGTTGACGTTGATCTGAGCGTTAGGAAAATAAATAAAGCAAACTCGAAAACGCAATAAGAAATAACATATCATGTGATTAGAATAACTTGGTGTTTGACTGCAACGATAAACATTGCTTTTCGAATCCAATATCATTTCCGAGTATTTATATCGATGTTATAATATATTAAAATATGTTACCTCTTTTAAATTGTTTTTTTTACATAATATCTACGTATAAAATATGTTATCATCATCTAATACCAATTGAATCACTAATTTTATCATATCTATTTATTTAGTTTGCTTGATTTAATAAGTAATTGGATTACGTATAGCATTTACGTTGACCACTTTTTTATGCGGAAACTGATGGTCAGAGACTCCTCAGTAACTTTTTCAAAAAGTGAATCAGCTATCCCGAGTTTGAATCTTGACCGATCGTTTATTATGTATATTTTACGCATATAGTACACTGGATTTACTCACCAATTTCTCAATTAATCACATAAGAAAAACACATACATTTGCACATGAAACGTACACTATTAGTCTTATGTCAAAATTTAAAATAAACACATCGTCTAAAATATATATCAGATTACAGTATATATGGATCACTCCTGTTTAATGTTACCGTGTTCGACTTTATTTGGATTTTTATTTGAGCGAAATTTCCTTGGACAAAAAATACGTTTCATTGACACTTATTGTGTTATATATGGCATCTCTCTCTTTTTACCATTGAGTGAACTTAACAGAAACACTCAAATGGTGTAAACGCACTGTCAATGTTATCCAAACTTACAGCAACCTGCTATTTTAACAATAATATACTAAATTAAATTGTTCGCATTAAAAGGAAAACCAGCATGTGTATAGTGGCTACGAACTAGATACAACTGTGCTGGTGTAAGTCATGTCAAAATATGTAAAAAAAGGTGATGGAGAGGCCGACGTTTAAGTATTGCTGTATTCACACAACTGGCACAACATAATGCTGAGAAAAATATTAATACCCAATAAAATAGTAGGACAAAGAGATTCAAAGAGGACATGTTTGGTTAAGACATACCCGTTTTTTTTATGCCATCTTCAAAAAGCTGATATATTTTTACTATAAGAAAAACACACCTGAAAATAACTTCATTCAGAACATAGTATTAAGATGCCATTTTTTCTGCAATCTACCTAGGGGCACTCCGGTTTTATGAAATAAAACAAGTAAATTATTATAAAACAAACCATAAGAAAATTATTGTATATTGGTTTGTATACATTTATGCAGTATAATTTAATCTCTAATTGGACCGTTTAAATGGGCAGTGATACTCAAGAAAATGTATTTACTTCTCTCTGTAATAAATACATCGTTTTAGTTATCCTTAATCGTTTTGTAATTTCTTCATGATTCTTTACAAATGTTATTCAACCCCAAATCACTGATACGAGTTAATTAACCGGGTATCATATTCATATTGTGCACTCTATATAGCCAGCATAAGGTTATTACCGCTATCATAGAGCCTTCAGATGCTACTTGCAAGAGACGACCTACAATAAATGTCAATCTCAGTTGTCTCAAATGTGTGCTGTGACCACAATTTCGAACATTTCATTTGCAGGAGACGAAATGAAAAAGTATTCCGGAGCACCAGTAGTACAATTAACGGAAGAAAACACGCGAGCATCAACCACGGATCTTGACGGAATTTAGATAATTAAACATAAAGAATGATTGTCGTTCTACATTGACATTGAAAAAATAACATTGTATTTATCTGTGCTGTCTTATGTCTATTTGATTCGTATTTTGAATATGAAAGAGTACAAAGTTCATATTGATTTCTCGACAAATACCGGACTGACAGTTAAGTTCATATAGATTGCCGATAATCATTATAGGTATCTAAGGGACGGATTTACACTCGCAGATTATTAAGAGGATCGAACATCATATCAAGGGTTGTTAACGAATTTCCACAAGATACACTTAATCTCTATACTTAACGATAGGGAAATTGTTTTAATGACATTCGGCAGGGTAGCATTGTCAGTTGAAAAGATATGTGGGAAAGCCCAGGAGAATATGCAAGTGGTCTAAGAGATTCTGGTAAGCAGTATGCTTGCTAGACTTGTCATACAGTGACATCCGGAGGCAGCATCGAGAATGGAAAGGGTCATACAGGCCAACTTCTTAAATTGCTATATGGGCACTTTAAAGAAACTAGATGATCGGTGTGACTTCATTAGTTGTAATCCCGCTGGTTTATAAGACGCCTTATAGTTGTCTAAAGCCAGCGATAAGTTGGACGGAATATGAATAAATGTGCAGGGGTGAGGTTAAGAGGTTAACAGTTCAGTGTTGGTGGGTTCAAGAAAAGTGAACTAATTAGAAAGCAAATAGGATCAGGTGACGATTCACTTTCGAAAAAAATGCATTATCCTGCCGGTGTGTAGATAGAAAGTTCAGCGAACCAAGATTATTCTCAACCGTTTTGGATGTGTCTAACCATCTGTGAAACTTAGCTCACCTATCAGTATACTGGTCGCATGATGTATGAATTCTACTCCACACTATGCGCGTAGCATATAAAGAAGTCCCCTTATTTATATGCAATGTACTATTTACAAAGCGTATTATTGTGCGCAATAGACAACCAAAATAGTGTTGATATGCTTTAACACAGAAACACTACCATTAATTGTGAGTAAACCCGCTTAACAATGACGACATGTCTACTATTTCTATTACTCATATCTAAAAAGTTAGGGCACGCATAAGAGATTGATAGATATGTGTCGCAGCAATGTCTGGAAAATTAATAGGCATGTCTATTTCAATGGACACATTTTTCGTCGTGTCAATATTTAGTATGAAGTTAAAGATGAAGTTGTATATTAGTTTTCACATAAATTTACACGTTAATAAAAATTAAATTGTGTAAGTTCACGTTAGATTTTAGCTTGTGTGTTGAGGTTGCATTATAATATTAGACGTGTGTTATTAGCTTACTTCTTTAATTTGTTCGCAAAATTCCGTCATATAAAGTTGTTTAATTTCCATAAGATATCGATCGTTGTCATCTCAAGTCTTTGTTTATAAAAACAAGTATAGATAACGGAAGAAAATAAAAAAAATATCGACAAATATTTTTTAGAATATTCTATAAAAAAGATACACTATATAGCCGAGAGAAATATCAAACTAGTATATTGATCGTGAGTACTTGGATAAATATAACAATCAATTCCAAGTTAATTCATTCTCTTCTATGCCCGAGAGAAATTTGAAACGATAGCGTAAATGGGAGATCGTTCTTAAAATGTAATACACAATATACATATATTATGGGAGCACATGATGTCTTCACAAATAATTACCAATCTAGCTCCGTCAACGATGATTGCCTGTGATTCGACGATAATCCAGCTCTTTTAACCTAATTTAATCCTACCACGAACTGTAATCAGAATAAATAATCGTTCGTACACACTCAAATCTATAAGAATACATCGAGTACCTGTACGTACTGACGTCAGTATCGACTAATAATATTCGCGATTTAAGTGATCAGCAATGTTAATATGAGCATCTTATGTATCGTAGTGGGTTATTTTCTCTGGTAATATTGACGATGCACTCAGACGATTTTATAGACACCTACAACCTATTCTTTGAGAATGTATGTATGTTTATATTGTGTTGATATCAAAATGATTAAGAATAAAAAAGTGCTGAATAACCAGAAAATTGAAAAGTGTTTGCTAATAAGAATTAGTATCTAATATAGATTAATAATTGTGTACATGGACTGTATAAGGTGCGAATTTAAAATGCAATATATATATATATATATATATATATATATATATATATACACACACATATATATATGCCTTTTTTGTTGATTTTATTCCATTAGTTGCGACAAAACAAGTTCTGTTTCGTTAACGCTTGCAAATAGCATCCACTCATCAGGCTAACAATGGAATCCATTGTTGATTTTATTCCATTCCATTGTTAGCCTGATGAGTGGATGCTATTTGCAAGCGTCAACGAAACAGAACTTGTTTTGTCGCAACTAATGGAATAAAATCAACAAAAAAATATATTTTGCTCTGAATTTTTATTGAGCACTCTCATAAACCCGGTTTGAACTTCCTTCGGATTCACACCCCCTGGATATTTGTAACAAGTTAATTATATATATATATATATATATATATATATATATATATATATATATATATATATATATATATATATATGTATGTATGTATATATATATATATATATATATACATAACGTACATATACATATATACATATATATATACATATATATACACATATATATATATATATTATATATACACACATTAAGATATGCATTTACAAATTCATATGCAGTATTCAACTCGTAAATCTACAATCCTATCATTGGGAATATTTAGGCACAGCGTAAGAGGTGATACATTAGTTTACTTTTATTTTAAATGTGATTTATTTAAAGGAGGTATGGAATCAGAAGGTATAAGTCCTTTATGAAAATTCAGATACCTCTAATCTGTGTCTAATTAAAACTATCAGTAGTAGCTTAAATTAATACATATTACGCGTATATTAGTCTATTTCTGGTGTGTAAAAGGTATGCAGTGACATACTATGTGTGCAACAATTTAAATACATGGAATTTGCATTAATATTTATGTCTCATCATTCCACATTAAATTTAGCATGAGTGTCTCAATTACATTTTCTAGAAGAACACTCATGTAATAGGTATATATATATATATATATATATATATATATAGGTATATATATATATATATCAATTGGATTTATGAGTATTGCTAATAATATGTAGTATTTTTCATCTATAATGTTATACTCACAAAGGGATATCACTGTGTTTTACACTGCCTTGTTCGAGGAATAAAAAAATAATATTATACTATAATTGCATAACAATAGAGTTTTTCAAAATTTGACATCATTACTTTAATATTTTAATCACATTGACGAGCAGACAGACATCAATATCTTATACTAATAGTATATGATGGTGACGTGTAAATCGATTCAGTGTAATGTTCAGAACGTAAGGAGTCGAAAAGTAAAACTGTGGCATCCATAGCTCTGCCAAAACATGTGTTCTTGAAAAGCAGATTTGGATACCCTCCAACCATGGGGCTAAATAAGGGTATACTGGTTTGGTTAATGGTTGAATTGTATTTGCTAAAGGACATGCAATTCGAGGTTATGTAAAATAAAGAACCTATGAAGGAAAAACAAGAAGAAGTTTTAAAAAGTAATAGTATATGTGTGGTAAAATCTGGGCAAGTAGAGAGAAAATCAATTTGTGTATTCAATCTACTCATAGGAATAGTTTCAATTGAAATAAGACTCTTTGAACTCGGACGAACATTTGTGTTGACTTTTCTTTGTGAGAAGTTGGATTTAGAATTCCCATACTATCATTGGATTGGAATGGTAACTTGTGAGCGGTATCTTGAATGATTTAGTTCTTTTGTTTTATTGTGGGGGGGGGGGGATTTATTCATCATTGTACCGGCTAACGTGAAAGTGTATTATCGCACATTGTTCCGGTTTTGTGGTTTTATTGAATGTATTTGGGACCGACTACTTGCTTGTTGGCTTGGTGGAAGAAATAATGCACAAGCTACTTTTCTAAGACTTTTCTAGGACTTTTTTTTCTTATCGTTGTTCTTCCTTGCTTTTTAAGTTTGACTTTTATTTTTATTTTTATTTTTTTCCTCTTCTTTTCTTAAGTGACCTCAACTATTACAACGCCACATTGTGTTTTGTCGGCAGTTGAAACCAGTATTCCAGACATTTAATTTCCCTGATGATCTGCCAAGCAAGTAACTGCTTGGTAGTGAAACACGTGTAGGAAAAAACATTTAATTTGAATAAATAGTATTTGTAAGAAAAAATATCTTTAATGGTGTTCATTGGTGTCTTGAAAGGAATGCTTTGGTAAGCCTTCATAAAATCACATATAAATGCTCTGTACTCTGTAATCGAGTATCATCGAGCTTGTTTTTTATTGGAACAACCCCGGTCTTCACTGAATGATCTATTTTATAAGTGAAAAATCTAAATCTATATATATATATATATATATATATATATAGAGAGAGAGAGAGAGAGAGAGAGAGAGAGATAGTAAGCTATTAAAATATATTCATGGCAATTTAGCTAAACAGAGGTTTTCGCGTTCATATCCGTATGAAATTATCATTATTATGTGCACGCTATAACTGATTGTTTTTATATATATGCGTTGGTCTTTCCTCTTACGAGTAAAAGTGTCAATTAGCAAATGATGTAATTTCTCTCACACAAAGGTGTGGCTGACCTGTATTTGACATACTTTCTCTTTTTTGTGGCACATCCTTTCTGTGAATGTGTCGAATTAACAGTTGCTCTCATGATAATACTGGTAGAGACAGTTTCATTTATATTTGTTTTGTTATTCGTTGCTATTTTTCAGGTGTTGATTTATTTTGTTTAAATGTTTATGACGCATTTTGTCCTAAAGTAAACTGTATTCTGTGTATACAGTTGTTTTCTATTTTAGTTCTATAATTGAGTAGGTTTGCCAGTATTTAAAGTTTAGAATTTCAAATTTATCATTCGAACATAATCTGCACGTGGCGTCTACGTATATACGTGTACCGGCCCATCGTACTATTTTCTACTTTATTATTTGCAAGCGCTCGCATTTTTACAGTTCCCAGAAATAGGTAGCTTATGCCGGTTTATAGTCAGTGTTTTTGTTATTGAGTGTGGTTTTATAGTTGTACTACTATGCAATATTATCCAAGTGTAATTTACTTTATTATTCGGGCTTTTCTATGCAAATATTGTTGCTTTGTAAACACTACTTTTTGTTAAGCAGTTATTTTGTAGTGGGCAATGTGCACAAGTTTTACAGTGACGCATTTTCTCTTTATTAGTAACTTTGTTATTTCTATTTTGATGAGTTCTATAGGTAATGTTAGTCATTTCTCGAGATTATATTTTTGTTCTTCCTTGGGTGTGTTTCTATCGTTGCTATATTTATCACTTTTTTATGCTTTTTTTAATTATTTAACTCCACTACTTTCGTTTTTTTTTATTTTGTTATTGTGTGATTCAATTATAATTTCTAAATTTTCGTAGCAACTGTAAGAGAGTTCTAATTGACTTTTATTGACTATTGTAGTGTAAGAGGTCAATTGCAGGGAACTTGATTTCGATGAGATGTTCTGCCACGTTTAGATTTCAGCACATGATTATATTGTTGTTTCTCTCTTTTATTTGTATGTTTATCCTAATTACTTGTATCACGTTGCTTATATGCCCTTTCGATGTCATTCAAATAATTGTTAGAACTGTATTGTAAATGTAACTTTTTATAATACATTCCCGTTGCTAGAGTTACATGTACGCTCGATACAACTGTGTATATGTTTTATGAATGAGGAGAGAGTGATTGGAATTTGCTTACACGTATATCAGTTGTTATTGGCATATAAACAGTAAGTTATTTTTCATGGCAGTTAGTGTGTATAACCATAACCCAATTTATTTTCATTTTCAGATATATAATAGTTTTGAAATGTTCACCAGTGATCTTATTGAAATACCTTATTATAGCGACCCAGTGTCTTTACAATAGGGTAATAATTGCGTTATCAAATATATTTGGGGCGGTATATAAAACGAATAACCCCATAAGATACGATGCCATTACAGAGTCTAGTGCAGCAATATCTAAATCGAAACAGGTTGTCATTTCAGTTTTGATTAAACTTATCTTGTACATTATTAAATGATACAGGATACATGTATTAATATGCCAACCCTTTAGGTTATGTTATAGAGGTATTTAGGTATAACCGGATTAAAACTCTCCAATGTAAGTTGTAGGAATGAACATTCATTTTTATTTTAGATATTAACAAAAGTGATTGTTTAACGAGTATTACGGCTAGGTATGTTATCATGTGCTTGTGAATTCCAGAAAGGTGGGTTGTACTAATTTGTCTTATATCGGGATCCGTCGGATTTATTAAGCGAGTGCTAGATTTATATTTAAACTACTCTGAACGTGTATGAGATATCAGGATTTTCCTCTTTTAATTTACTAATATATTACTAGCTTATTTTACTCAACCAGTTCACTCAACCAGTTTACTTTCGACATTTATAATATATATTTAGTTGCATTGATTTCATCAAGTTTTTGTAGTTTTTTCGCAATGTTTTCGCTGATTAGTTTGTTATTCTTTTGTATATTTATCTATGACAGTTTCTAGGTTAATCTGTTTATAAAATGATTTTGCTGAAGTTGTTTATGTGTCTAATGATGTTTCGTAATTGTTTTTAAAAAAATAATATTTTGTATGTAGAACTTTACATCGTTAATTATATTTAAAAGGTCGTTACATCATAAGATATCTTTTTGTATGTTAGGTAATGTAAATAAGAAAACTATCGGTGTGTTTCTGTGTAAGTGTTTATCATATGTGGGTAAGGTTTTTACTAATATATTAAGGGGGTCAGAACATGTTTTGCTTAACTATAAATTTAACTAAAAACAAGCTATACTTACTCGCGTTACATGTAGATTATTTTCGGTTTGCTGTTACCTATTCGTACATTACTATGTTGTATGATTTACTTTGTTATTTATGTAATTTGAACTGATATTTAAATTACGAGTTATACTGTTTTTGATGTCCATGTTGTGGATTACAATATTGGATATTCTTAGTGACCTCGATAGGAAATATTTTTAGCGTAACCTTCCTATCTTAACGCATTGTTTTAAAATTCAGTGTCTAATAGACAGCCTTCTGGATATTCGATCAGAAACGTAAGGTGCCATTGAATTCATTACAATGTATTGTAAAAGCTTTGGGTTACCAGAATTACTAACAATAGAGCTGATTGGAACCTGTAATATCAATTAGTATCTGACTGGCTTGATTTACTCCACCTTTCACCTGTGTTACTTATAGTGGTTATTTGTCTAGTTAGAAAACTTTACTTATATATATATATATATAGGTGTAATAACTTCTAATATAAGTCAAATGTGTAGATGTTAGTATCCCATTACTTTGTAGTTTACATCCGATGATCAATTTAATTAGACAATTATAGTGATAATAATAATATATAGAAACACGAAAAACAAAATGATAGTTTTGAAGTACCAATCTACTTCATTCTGTCTAAAATAATTGTTTACATCTCTGAAATTAATGTTAAAATGGATAACCCGGTTTTAAATCATCATCGGAAAAACATGTGATGCACTTTCAGCAGCTTATTTTGGGGCTACACTTGTATAAGAACTATTGTCTGTTTTCAGCTATTCGCTTTCTTTTATTTATTTTAAGAATGACACATCTGGGTTACTAATAAATTGCAATTTACAGGTGTCTAGTAAACCTGTTAACCTTTTTCTATCCTTAGGAGTGTGTAGTAAACCCACACATGTTACTTAGACATTTTAAAAGCAGTCCCGATTTTACATCTATGTTCACAAAGTTTCATCTTGCATAATTCGGGAGGGTGTATTTAAAAATATTATGGGCGCGAAATCATGTAATGATTAAAGCCTGAAAGATAATTAGTATCGTCAGAGTGTCATACTTTTTTTACTATAATCAGAGTGTAGTATCTGTCCCGATGAAGGCTAAACTCTGTAGAATGGTACTGTTTCTGGCTTCAGGCGTAGAGGCCGCCTGTCTTAGGTACTGTCATGTACATTTCCAGGAAGACAACCTCTCTAGGCTCAACTTTCTATTTAATAACGGGTTAGTTTAATGTTAATCGTATGAAGTGCCCCTACCATAGACTGGCGACGGGGCTGCTCAGACATGTTTTGTCGGTGAAAGCGTACTAATTTTAATACGCTGGCTTTTCACGCCTGCCTTTATGTCTAACTTCCTGGCAAAGAGGTAAATAAAAATTCTTTGATATTGGGTCTAACCTCCTGGAAAGTGGAAAAAATAAAATACGATTTACTTAGGCGGTTATTTATCTGTAAACGTGTATATTTGTTTGTTTTTACTGTGATATGTCCGGATAAATTGTGCGTGTAATTTTCTCATCCGAACAGATGTTCAAGCTAATATATGATGATGCAATCTATATATTTAAAAACAAAATATTAAAAAGCGGTTGCTTCTAAAAAAGTAGTGTGCGTATATAACATCTCTAATTTTGTCTACATCATTACACTTGTGAAAAGATATATTGTTGAACTAATATAATGGATGTATAAACACAGGCTACCACATTATATACGATTAAATAGTTAATATTACCTGTGGCATGACATTAATTGAATTTCTAAACATATATCTAAAAATCGATGAGATAACAGATGTTGTACGTGTCAAAATGCCCATTACCATTTGGGTTGACCTTTTAAAAAGTCAACACATATGCTTATTCCACACATAACATGCACACACTACATATATATATATATATATATATATATATATATATATATATATATATATATATATATATATGTATGGTAGCAATTATACTAGTATCAAAATATGTTCATGGCAAGTGTTACATGTGTATATGTAAGTATTGTGCTAAATAATCACGTAATTAACCTGATAATTTTACCCGGGACTCAAACATAAACTCTTCTATGTGGCTCACTTTCCATAACACTTAAGGTGTAATTAAACACTTAATATATCGTGAGGTATGTGTTCGTGCTGTACATCAATACAAGAAACAATTTGGACTATAATTAAGTTTCGATGAAAAATTGAATAGTAAAGGATATAGACATCGAAGTATGAAGTGCAGAAACTTAACTGGTATTAGAAAAAATGTCAAATGTGTCACGAACAGTGTTGAAGGGAATATGAATTTACCAGAACTGATTAAAGTAATTTAACTGTCGTCACTTTTAGCTTACCTAATCAATATTGTGTATATACGTATGCTCTACCTTAAAGGTGTAATATTATAATATGTAAATAAATAACACTAACAAATATAATATGGTCATTGAACAGAAATACAATAAGAGGGTGTATACAATGTAAATGACTACACACACACACACACACACATATATATATATATATATATATATATATGTGTATATATATATTTATATATACGTATATGTATATATACATATATATATACACATATATATATATAAATATATATATATGTGTGTACATATATAAAAAAGTATATATATATATATATATATATATATGTGTATATATACATATATGTGTATGCATATATATATATATATATATACACATATATATATAAGTATATACACATGTATGTGTATGCATATATATACATATATATATATATATATATATGTATGTATATAAACATTTATACACGTATATATATATATATATATATATATATGTATATATATATATATATGTATATATGATTATTTTTATTTACACAGGAATGTACCAAATCTGCGACACTGTCATATCGTTGTCATCGATCAGCATCCATTATGAAGTGAGATCTCATCAAGCAGAGTTAGTATCAGATTGTAACCGTAGATCATTTTTTAAAATATTTCCAAATATGATCTACTTTTTATACACCTGGTTGACATTCTTTGGATTACCTCCTATGTGGATGTTTTATTTGAATTATTATCATTATTATTTACTCACTAGGAGTTATCACACTTGTCATCGTCAGTGATCACCCACTGCCAATAACCTCTGGCATTCTCTGGGGTCTGAGTCACAACAAGTCTCCTCAGACTTCCAGTATGCTCCACCTCTTTTCGTTCATCACCGCTGATGACCTTGCGGTATCGCAACAGCCACCTACCACCGATTTCACGGTGATAAGGGCCATTGGTCTCCTCTGGGGCCCGGGTGGCAACAAGCCTCCCCACGGTCTCAGAGTGGAGGTTTGGTTTTCGTTTTCCCTCCTCGACCCACTGTCCATAATTTTCGTGGTGTTAGCCTATGCGTGTTCCGCTCTCTCGCGGTTGTATTTTGCCCGGTACTGTTGTATTGTGCTTCCATGTGTTTGTTCTCCATTCGTTGCTTATGTTGGTTGGTTTCCGCATTCGAGCACATTCCTCAGGATTGTAGCTGTTTTGATCATTACCGTCCTTTGTATGGCTACAGTTATCCCTTTGATTCCTATTTCTCCTAGTCTTTTCTCCATGTTTGTGGGAAATGTTCCTAGTGCGCCTATGATTATTGGTGTTATACTGACTTTCTTCATGTTCAATATTCCTTTCAATTCTCTGGCAAGTTCAGTATATTTGCTTCTTTTTTCCGTCTCTTAGATCTTCACTCTGTGGTCCGCTGGAACGGCAAAGTCTACGATTTTGCAGGATTTTTCTTCCTTGTTGATTATTATCATATCCGGTCTCCTTGCTGTTATGGGTTTGTCTGTTTGTACATTCATATCCCATATGATTTTGTGTTTTTCGTTTTCTAGTACAGTTTCTGGTTTGTGTTTGTACCGTGTTTTTGCATATTCGAAATTCAGTTGTTTGCACATTTCCCGGTGTACTTCTTTCCCGACACTGTCATGTCTGTTCTTGTAATCCTTTTGGGCTAGCTTGCTGCATTCACTTATTAGATGATTTATCGTTTCGTCTCTTTGTCCACACAATCGGCATTTGCTGTTTTCCTGGCTTTTATCCATCTTTGCTTTAATAAAGTTTGTCCTAATCGCATTGTTCTGTGCGGCCGTCAGCAGAGGTTCCGTTTCTCTGTTCAAGTGTCCTTTTCTTAGCCATGCCAATCTGGTCTCATTGGCTTCATCGCTTGTGAGTCTTATAAAGCGTCCATGTAGTCGTTTTTCTTCCCACTTTTCCTTTCTTGTCTTTTTTTTCTGGTTTAAGTGCTTCCGGAGTTGTTTGTTGGGCTGGGGTCTCTTGCCGTGGTGATCAGTCTTTCCGTGTTCTGGGTTACATATTACTCCAGCTCTTTTTTGGTGTCTTCCACACAGTCTTCTATACTTACCAGTCCTCTATCTCCTTTATTTTCTTTTCATGTAGAGTGTGTCCGTATCGTCTTTTGGGTGCAATGCATTGTGCATAGTCATTAGTTTTCTAGTCCTCTGGTCAAGGTGACTGAGTTCTTCTTTGGTCCAGTCTATGAATGGTCCAGAGTATCTTATTAGTGATACAGCCAATGTGTTTATCTTTTTTACTAGGTTTCTGCTATATAGTATAGTTTCTAAGAGTGTCCTTGTTCTTCGTAGATATTCTTTTCCAATCTTCTCTTTCATTTCTGTATATTTGATTATTATTATTATTTGTAGTAGTAGTAGTATTATTAATATTATTATAATTATCATTATTATATATATATATATATGTGCATGTGTATATATATATATACATATATATATATATATATATATATATTTATATATAGTGTTTGCAATGTGGTTAATTCAGTGAAACTACGCTGTTTATAAGATAATGCTCAATATTATGTAGATCTATATTTTGCTATAGATTATTAAGTATACTTTTATTGTCCATGTGTATTTTATTATGAAGTGTCATGCGTATTTTTTGTTTTGGTCATATATATGTGTATTTTAAAATACATCTCCTGCCTTGAGTGTAAATATTTGGGTGGGCGTTCTTCGGTAGACTTATTTCGAAAATCTCATCCAATAATATTCATCAGTTTAACTACAATCCTATATGTCGGTGTTCCATTGATTTACATATACCCTGCTTTATGTGATTTAGTTAGTCTATTGTTGGTACACATCTTCTATAAATCACATGTCGGTATTACAATGTAACTCGGAATTACTAAGCGTGTTAATGTGGGTGGCAATCATGTTGGTTTTTGCTACTTTTATAAACCTGATATACAACAATTATATAACGGAAAATAATTTGTCTCTATTGTTTTACTGTATATCTTATTGTTCTTATTGCGCAGGTGAACTAACTGTAATAGAAACATTTACCAGAATGCATTTCTTAGGTTGCGTTCATTATTTAGTCTCTTAACTACTTCGACGAAACTATTGAACTACATTAATTACATATTATTTCTTAAATGTATCGGTAAACGTACTATACTCGATCAGAGTAGCAAATATTTAATAGGCAGCTTGTTCATGAACAATTGGTTGTGAAGTAACATATATGTAGTGTGTTCCTTTAAAATAGAAGTATGACGACATCTGTGTCAGCTGATTGGGTTGAAGAAGTTAGTATCCAATGATATATCTGTTGTTTTAGTAGAAAACAGATAAGAGAACAAATTAACCCAGAAATAGTAAAGAAACATCGTGTACACTATATTTATTTGGAACTATTTCATTTAGAATGTGTGGCAGTTAATTGTCTTCTGACATTACTATAACCAATATAGTGCAGGTTTATGGAAATAAACAAACTATTGCCAGGAATATACACATCAGTAACAATAATAGACAATGTATATTTTGAAAGTGATAAAATGTAACATTCAGTGTCAATAAACTTTGAAATAATTGAATAATCTTCAGGAAACACATTACTTGAAGCGAATTAATTGTGTTATATTCATGTTTGGATAGATTGTGTGTATAAACAAATAATAACACACATTTTAATATTATTTCAATCCTTAAAATGAAGTTTCTCCTGATTGAATTATCTAAAGCACCTCAAATTATGAAAGCCAAATGCCGTCACTTGTTTTGTGCGTCTCCCCTCTTTCCCTGACGTATTCACAGACAAACCCGCATTTGCAGACGCATGCGCTGTAATAATGAACGTCCGTTGCACCGTTATATGTATGAAGTAGAACCCCATCAATAAGAAGATTCGATTAATAACTGATTTTACAATTTTCTGTTTTACGTTGTCTCTTTTTACGGTGGGGAAGTTTTGTTGCGATGCTAATTAAAGCCACACCTTTTAATTACTGGGCAGAATAAAAAATTATCAATGTATTATTCGCTTCCATAATTATCGCCATTATTTTTTACACTGTTTCTATCTTTCTCTCTATTTCACTCACGATTTCTATCTCTATCACGCACTCTCCGTCTATGTCTTTTTTATTGGACTAATTTTCTCAATAATTATATGATTTAATTCAAAAAATATATCAGCTTTTTCTTTATATTTTTAACAAAAGTAGGCGATGTACCCGTCTAACACAATGTTAGATGGACAATGATCTGACAAGTGCATGGACTCTGATAGAATATTAAACTTTCACTTGTAACTTGTCGAATAGTTCTGTCCAAATACAACCCTTATATAAAAATGTAATGGTAACCAGCTAATATTAAAATATATAGCTAATAATTTTTGTCGATGGTAGAAATGAGTGAATGCCTAACCATCTAGTCAGTGTACGTCGAACTACGCAACGTTCATTTCCTGTTTATGGTAATTACTTAAGAATGGTTCGTGTAATATTTATCTTTAGTAGATATTGCGGCTAAAACTGATACAATAACACTGTTATTAGTAGTTGCCGATTAAGTAAAAAAAACAGTCACAAATAGCGGTACGTGCACTCTCAGTGTCCTATACTATTAGTGGGTAATGCTTTCCTTCACCGCTTCATTGATTATGTATTCTTCGCAAGCACCGTTCTCTTTTCTTCTATCAAACACTTATACACACATGACTTGTCGTAACTTTTTAAAATATGCTAAACTACACACAGCATTCATGGGTTCCTATTACGCCTGTGACATATATGTCGTTATATCTTACGGGTATAGCTACACATTACTTCAACTCTTTTCGACTCGCTTCTTGAAAAACGTCACATATATTTCTCAAAATATCCGAACTAAAATCATGTGTACACTGTCTTATGGAACTCTTTATATAACATATGCACAGTAATCAAAAACACTTATTGATCTAATGCATAACCCCCCCCCATCATATATAACTATTGTTTTTGTATATCGTGGTTATTGCAATAGGATGGGTATTTTAAATACTTTAATACTACTATTTATTCTACAACTATTACTAGTAGTGGGAGTACAACTACTACTGCTACCACTACTACTATTGCGCCCATTTTTATTTCTGCCATGTATATTATTTCTGATTTGGTTGTTTATCTCCGCCCACAAGGGTCAAAGACTTTTACATTCAGTTAAGAATGGCTGTCATAATACAGACGGGCACTCCTAACTGAGATGTACTGTTTTCTATTACACACCTATTGATTGAATAACTGCAACTTTAGTTTTTCTTATCGTGTGTTTCAGCTAACTTTATGAAAGTAATTATCCTACAACTACAGCAGTGTAATTATCATGGTACATACACACTTGAATGCAATCCCATTAACTATTTGCTGGACACATCAATTGATAAAACACTAATCGGAGAGTATGCAACATCAAATGCGTACTTATTGCAATAAAAGATACTGGTGATTAGACACCATCCAGAAGACACCATAGATACAACCTGATAGAGTTTTGGGTCCCGTGTAGCGTATTGTAGGGTCACGGCAACTCTTATATATATATATATATATATTTTTTAGTATTTTTATTATACTTCATTTATTATTATTTTCATTATTTCACCTCAATTATTAGGGGTATCTACTATTATTATTATTATTATTATTATTATTATTATTATTATTATTATTATTATTATTATTATTACTACTACTACTATTCCTGTTACATTTAACGAATATACTTATTTATTCAAATTAACTCCAGACAAATTATAAAGACAATATAAACCCAGAACCGAGACACATTTTATTACCGCCCCAACCAATATAACAATCAGCCCAGTTTGCACGCACGCATACTACAGTTGACTTGAAAAATACATTTATAAACTCGACGGTTTTTTGACACCTAATTCATGCATGTCTACCACCCCCTCCTTCCCTCCCGATCTAAATCAACAGACGCCCTCTCTCTCTCTCCTTCTTTTTCTTTTTCTTTTTCTTTTTTCCTCTATGTGTCTCTCCCCTCATCATTATTTGTTCCTCTTTCCACCATATATTTTTATTTTTTTATTTATTTATTTATTTATTTATTTGCCCTGTCTGTTTCAGATTCTAGACCTTAGATTTTTAGATTTTTTAATTTTTAATTTGTAACTTTAATTTTTTAACGGCTTTAATTTTTGAAATGTTAAATTTCTTTCCTTCTTCTTCTCTGTCTCTACCCCTCCACTTCATTCTCTCCAAATATGATCTGAGGTTAAGATCGGATTCTAACTCTGCCTGATGAGATCTCAGTTTATAGTAACTGTTGATCGATAACATCGACATGCCAGTGTCGCAGATTTTGTACATGTCTGTGTAAATAAAATTATCATATATATATATATATATATATATATATATATATATATATATATATATATATATATATGGAGAGAGAGAGATGTAGATATCGTATTGGAGGCTCACGGCAACTCATATATATATATATAAGTATATATATACATATATACATATATATATATATATATATATATGAATATATATATATATATATGAATATATATATATACATATATATATGTATATATAAGAGTTGCCGTGAGCCTCCAATACGCTATCTATATATATATATATGTATATATATATATATATGTAAAAAAAACACAGACATACATATATATATATACATATATGCTCACATATATATATATATATACATATACATATATATACATATATATGTATATATATATATGTGTGTATATACATACATATATATATATATATATGTGTCTATATACACATATTCATACTTATATGTATATGCTTATATATACATATATATATATACACATATGTGTGTATATTTGTAATACCCATATATATATATATACACATATATATGCATATATATATATACATATATATATATATATATATATATATATATATATATATAAACACATATATATATATACCCATATCTATATATATATATATATATATATATATATGTATATATATATATATATATATATATACATATATATATGGTGCATTTGGTATATCAGTTTATGTGAGGGTTACTCCGTTGAAACTCCAGTATTTATAAAAAAGAGCTCGACAACGAGTAAAGTTATTTTGTTAGTATCATTTTTTTGACATAAACATTATGTGTTACATATGTACATACATGTTTCGATTGTACTCTTCATAGAGAAGCAACCTCTTCCAACAAAAGAACGAGTATTTTCCTTTCTCGTTCAGGTCCTAGTTTATATCCGTCTAGTGAAGTAGACTATCTATGAAGAGTAAACACGAACCATGTGAAGACGCTTTTAAAAAACATTTCAATACCACTTCTCACAACACTTCAACATACCTCCCCCCTCATAACGAGCATGGTTCCATTTACCAACACCTGATAAAACATAGCTTCCCAAAAATGACTTCAGGAATATTTTAACCAAGAACACGGCCATTCTTGCGATTTTACATTGCAATATTAGTATGCCCATAATGGAAGCGTTGTTTATTCAAGTATCGACCATGCTCGTTATGAGGGGCGGGAGGTATGTTGAAGTGTTGTTGAAGTGGTATCGAAATGTATTTTTAAAAGCGTCTTGTTAATAAATTCACCATTTTTTTTTTTTTCATACTCATTAATCTGCCCGAAGATGACCGACGTCAGTCGAAAACGTTCGCGAAAATATGGCGATTATTTATACAAATAAATAAACAAAAGCTGGCGTTCCTGTTTAACCAAACATGTATAAGAGAAGGAATGCTGCCTAATTATACAAATGTCAATATATATATATATATATATATATATATATATATATATTATAGCATAGCTATGGATTTATACAAACATTATTAGTTACATATGTGCATACATGGTTCGTGTGTACTCTTCATAGAGAGTCTACTTCACTAGACGGATATAAACTAGGACCTGAACGAGAAAGGCGTATCCTCGTTCTTTTGTTTGAAGAGGTTGCTTCTCTATGAAGAGTACAATCGAAACATGTATTCACATATGTAACACATAATGTTTATGTCAATAAAAATGATACTAAAAGAATAACTTTACTTGTTGTCGAGGAGTTTCAACGGAGTAACACTCACATAAACTGATATAACACATGCACTATATATATATATATATATATATATATATATATATATATATATATATATATATATATATATGTGTGTGTATAAGATGACCGAAGTCGGGCGAGAACGTTCGCGAAAATATGGCGAGTTTTGATACAACATGGACAACAATACCTGATCGGTCGTGCAACGAATCGAAAAATCGAATAATAAAAAAAATCAACAGAAGCTGGTGCTCCTGTTCAACGAAACATGTGTATATATATATATATATATATATATATATATATATATATATATATATATATTAATACGATAGAGTGTGTGTTCGTGTGTCTCGCTTACATCTAAAGCTCTCGGCATGCATCTAGATTTTGAAAAGCATTAAATTACCTATATTTTAAAACATATATAAGTGTTTTCGTTTGCCGCAATGTTTAGATGCGGCGGTTTTTGACGTCGGTTTTTGACGTCGGCCTGACTGCAGTATAGCTCGACCCCAACTAATTTCTCAGATTTTTTTTCCAGATCAAAGGGGGTATTCGAAGGAAGACACATATTAATACGATGTTCAATTTTTTTACATACATATACCAGTCAAATCTTATCATATTTTATTTAAACATGTATATGTAAGAACACTATAATTAGTATTGTACACCTCATTTCGTTTAATTTACACGGGTCCCGTTAGTATATATATATATATATTTATAAATACATTTACATATACATATATATATATATATATATATATATATATATATATATATATATATATAATATATATATATATATATATATATATATATATACATGTATACATATATACATATATGGATATATACATATATATATATATATATATATATGTATATAAATATATACCTATAGTGTCTGCTGCTGACAAAATAACACACACTAAAACATTCCGCCAAACCCTCAAAACTAATTGCTACCCGACTCCCACCATACCCACTCATAATAAGTCCGAAACACGTATTCACCGCACACTCTCTAACACCTGTTTCTTAAAAGTCTCTTTCTTCAGTGATAACATCACCACCTCCATCCACAAGGCTATCCATAGAGACACCCTTGATATACAACTAACCCATACTGGCGCTTCCTTACGCCAACACCTATCTAAGAACGTACTAAGCACATACCTGAACCCAGCTCCCTGACCAATTGTCCTATCCTCAACTCTGGTCTGTGCCATCGCACTATCTGTGTATATAAGCTACAGTTCAATAAATGCAACAAGTTGTATATCGGTATCACAACAAAACCACTACACCTGCGCATCAAAGAGCACATGAACGCACGTATATCCTCTTTCCACAAACACACGGCGATATTCTCGAATACTCAGCGGTATATTCATGTCTCCATCTTAGCTTATGTCAGAAATATTAGAATCACATAATCAATCCTCATCTCCAGATTAAACATCTCACCAATCAGCGTCACGAGCTCCACCCACTGACACCCCCTCATATCTAACATTCATTATTTTCCTTTTCCACCACTTAACTCATTACTTAACTTCTATATTGTCATCACACACCCAAACAATCAAATAGGCCCCTCCCCATGTGGACATCCGTCCCAAAACACATTCAGCCACAAACCAAAAACTATAATCAACCTACTCCACTAACCCACCAAAATAAGTAATCTCATAACATGGCATTGTTAATTAATTAATCTAAACACATAACATGTATACAAATAACATACAAATATAAAAAAAATGTTTAATGATAATAATTATAATAAATAAATCAATAAATCAATAAATATAGACATGAATTAAATTTAAAAAAATAAAAATAATTAAAAAAATATATGAAAAAAACTAGTAACAAACACTAAATAAAGACATATAAATAAAGATGAAAAATAAAAAGTATATGAATAAATAAATAAACAAACAATAGTACATATATATACGTGTATGTGTATGTATGTATATATATATACATACATATATATATATATATATATATATATAAGTATAAATTTTAATTTATACAAACATTATTGGTTACATATGTGCATACATGTTTCGGTTGCACTTTCCCAAGAAAGTCAACCTCATCAGACCGAGACTCTTTCAGGAATGGATGGATTTGAAGAATTTGCTATCTTAAATTCTTCAAATCCATCCATTCCTGAAAGAGTCTCGGTCTGATGAGGTTGACTTTCTTGGGAAAGTGCAACCTAAACATGTATGCACATATGTAACCAATAATGTTTGTATAAATAAAAATGTATACTTATAAACAGCTCTACTTGGTATTGAGAACTTTTTATAAACACTTGAGTTTCTACGGATTTACATTTACAGAAACTAATACAATACATGTACGATATATATATATATATATATATATATATATATATATATATATATATATGTATATGTTTATATATGTATATTTATATATATATATATATATATATATATAACTTAATACACAGACTTCTACCGACCGAATCTATAAATCAATTCGCATTAATGACCCGAATAACAAACAGAGTTATTTACCCTACATCCTCTTCACAACCGACTTTAATCCTATAGTAAATAACATATTATATTAATTCGATGAACTAATTTGATAAAACTCACAATTAATAATACTTCTTGAATATATGATAATCAATACATTTTATATAATCTAGAATTTTTAAAATGAGAGATCAATTACTTTACTTCATATTAAAAATTCTTAAAATCCGGAGAAAAAAATACGGAAATGAAACACACTGAAAAATTTAAAGTAAATAATTAAAATATAAATAAATAATATATATATATATTATTATTAAAACTAACAGTTAATTGATCACCATACAATACCTATCATTTATCCAATATTACACACACTTTTTTGAACACCACCTTTATATACATAACATAACTTGACAACTAATTAATTTCTATTCTATGCGGGACTGGTTTGTACCTGCGCTGTATTATGTATTCTGGCATCCAAAAATCAGAGTCTCTGAACAGAATGAGTTTTCCTCTGGTGTTTATTATTTTGACAAAGGGAAATTTCTTTTCCCGAAATATTAAATGAAGATTTTTATCATCATCCGGACATCACATACAGAGCTAACACCACACTTGCTGTTATGTAAGATTTTAATAAAAAATATATAGTAAGTCACATTTCGTATTCGATTTATTATGTATGTTCCTTCCAGCTTACATCTTACCCGGAATGTACATTGCCCACATCCTTTTAAAAACATACTACTACTAATATATATATATATATATATATATAGACAACTACCATTCTCTCTCTCTCTCTCTCTCTCTCTCTCTATATATATATATATATATATATATATATATATATATATATATATATATTTGTAATATATATATAGTTGAAATGGTTGAAGGTTTATATTTTACGACGCAGACTGGATTCAAAGAAACAATATCATAGAAAGTATATGAGGCACATTGTGTATGTAATGTTTGTTCATTTTTTTATAGAATACAAAGCTTATTCTTTTGTACATACAGAAATTATGTCTATTAATTGTTAAATTGTTTCCAGGGAACTGTTAATACATTATGTTTACGATACCATTATAATCTCTAAACATCGGTAATGATGTATAATGAAAACAATGCTTAAGTAACATTATGCATAGGTATACTACTTCGACTGAAGGCATCACATATATAGAATATCAGTATAACAAAAAAGCTAAATTGAAATTAAAATTTGTGATCGTTCTTCTTAACACAACTTGTTTATATTTACATGCAAGTAATATTAGTTTATTGTTCGTTACGCTAAAGTTCGTAACATCAATGTTTATCTCAATGGGCGTAGATAGTATCGATTATAAGATTCGTTATATCATATAAGGACATTGTCTGGGTGAGTCACGATTAAATTTGAAATAACCTTATCAACCTTCAACGCGTGTATAAATAATAAATAATACAAGACGCGATGCGGTTGGCTTAAAATGCGCTAATAGTGTATTACATGCGTCTATGCATATATATATATATATATATATATATATATATATATATATATATATGAGATGATATGTATGTCAATCGAACAAGAACATCGTTTTTCTGTCAGGCTTACTTTTTAAATGCAGTTAGTCAATATGTTTGTCGGTTCGTCTTGATCAATTCTGAAAGTGTATTTTTTAAATGATCCCATCTGCAGATGAACGGATTCGTCTAGAAATGAAAGAATTCATATATTTACTGTCCCACCCTGAGTACAGTTTAGCAAGTGGTCGATTTTTATATATAGGGCCAACTCCACTTACTATCAAATAACGCTGATTTTGGTGAAAAAGGTACCTCAAAAGTTTAGGGCATCTTACGACGACGCTTTTAATTGTGTTGGAAAGCAAGCCGGTTTATCGTTGTTATTCTGCTAAAATATGTGTTGTCCAGTATCCAATTAATCAAATAAAAATAAAAAACTAGTACATTTTCATATAGAGTGCTTATATGATAACATGTTTTACATATATATATATATATATATATATATATATATATATATATATATATATATATATACATATATATATATATGTGTGTGTGTTTGTGAGGGGGTGTATGTCTGTATGCCTATTATTATACTTTTAAGTTAATATGTGCCTATATTATGCATACGGAAACCCATGGATATGTATAGTACACATTAACATTGCTAAACATTTAAGATTTACTCATTTAAATAGATGCAGGTTATCGTATTTTGTTCTGTCATGAATTATTCACAAAATAAACATAATTCCGAATTTTTTCTTTTAATGAAATTCATTCTACAAAAATGTATATATGTGTAGGGGTACTTATATTGAAATATTGTAATAGTACGTACATAAAGTATCAACACTTCTTTATTCAAACTGTTAAGCTACTGCTTGAAATACCAGCAAGAAAATAAGGGGCAACAATTCGTTGAGATACAGATTTTTACGAAAAATCATTTATGTGAATTCTTATATCCTGGTTCATCTTTCAAATATAATCAACGTTCAAGTTATAAAAATAACTCCTTACCTTTGCCGTCATTTATATTGTAACTCCACTCAGTGGCTAAATTGTGTTGCATTCAACACCATTTTCATTGTTTTATGGATCTGCGTAGTCAAAGATTAATGTAATTCAATGTATTCTAATTACATCGCTTCTAACATCCTAGTACCTCAAATATACGTCAACAACAATCGTTTATTCGACGGACTCTTTATAAGCTTAAGTCTGAGGTATGACCTCTACTTACTCCGTAGGTGCCGTCACGTGATTCATGTAAAAACCGGATTTTCTAAGGTGATATTGGATAAAGTGTTCTATAGTACCTTTTAACCGCTCCCCAATCTCCTAATTACAAAATGTGCAGCTGTGTTCAGGCTTTGCTGTTCTAGTGCTATTTCGAAGTTGAGTAAATGTGACACATCCTTTATTCGAATCCCGACCAAGATTCTCGTCAGCCAATCTGCCGTCATTTAAAAAGTGTTTGTCCTACCTGCATTGTATATCGCTTCTGACCGAACCCTGGTAAGTTGTTCACTTTCTTCTGACGACTCAAGTGTGTTTCTGAATTGCATACGCTTTCCTAGGAAAATTGGCAATATCTTTACATGGTGTGGGATCCCATCAACCAACATCGTGTATAGTCAGTTCGTGTTACCCATGCTTACCTGGACTTTTTTACACACATCTTGTCGGGAAATTGCCCTGAAAAGTTCACCCACCCTTACTGTCTCTCTTCATCTTTTTGAGCAGGGTTGGTCACAACATCAATATCATGTATACTGATGCTGTAAATATATAAAACGTTGAAAGATGTCGTAGAGGATGAAACGGTGTATTTTGGCGTAACCTTACACGAATACGTTACCTCTATTCATAAAATTGTTTCCTAGCCGAAATAGTTTTTTTTACTTTCTGTGTTTTTACTCGACGATAGGGGTTCTCATTAATTTAAAAGCACATTTGGATCAGCTCCGTTCACAACAATTCCACAGTAACAACTGACACTATATGCGTGGTCATTGCCCGTCAGTATCTCAATATACTAGCACGCCCATAATATAAAGAGTCCAACCGAGGTGCAACGCGTACTGGCTCTTGCAAAGGTGATGTTACCAGCCTTACCATCGCTAACATTTGAAATTAATCAAAGCAAGATAATGGTACTTGCCGAGATGAGTAATGTCCACTCGCAACCTGTTTAAATTGTTCTTCACCTATATACATACGCAGAATCAATTGTTTTGCAATCTCTAATACTTCTTAACCACAATGGGGGTATTTCATTGATCTAAATACAACGAAGTTTTATTCCGAGATATCAACACCGTTGATGGACATTTAATGTTGTTCGTTCAGTATTTTTGAAGGGAGTAACTAGTTTTCAGATGAGCATTCTTATAATTAATCAAGTTGACCAGTTCTTAAATGTACTATTAGCTTATATTACTTAATCAAGTCTACTAGTCGTTATTGTAGCAAAGTTTCAAGATGTGACTTGCTTGTTGGTCCGGATTTCCTTGTATTGGCGTCAATATTCATTAGTAAACACATGCAGTATATGTCTTCATATATAATACATTTGCCTTCCACAAGAGCACCAGGTAAACTCAGTTTTAAACAACGTCGAATTATGTTAGATACACGTGGTGCTGATTTTGTTTGCCAGGCGCACTCAGCGTGCATGTGAGACTACTGGTTTTAGTAGTTTTTAGACCGACTGAAGTGGCACATAATATTTCGTCAACATTACTTACTTCCAATCCGCCTACACACTAATCGTTTTTACGGGATCTCTCTATGTACAATGGTACGTTTTACACTTATATATATATATATATATATATATATATATATATATATATATATATATATATATGAAGAAAGAAAATCTTGCATTAGTAAAGTCTTGGAGTAGTAAAAGTTGTATATACAAAGTGAACAAAAACAGGTTTTGTAGTAGAGTTCCACGTTATAACTATATTAGATAAATACGTATAATGGTCTGGAAGATTGGCGCACGTCGCAACGCAATAATTGCTTACACGTCCTTTAAAATTTCAAAGTGATGCCCATGTCTTTGCAAAATCAAACAATTTGCCTCTAAATTGGGGACGTTGTAGAGGTAATATAAAATTACAATGTTAAGTATAGGAAATAGGAAAAAATAAAACGACACCTTAATTAAATCATTCATACATTAGCTAAGCGATAGACTAACAATAAAGAACAATAATAGTTTTTTAGAAAGTATGTATGTCTGCCTTTTATCAGTCAATCTAGCACCTCGACACATTCCTGAATCTAATACACAACATTTATCGAATTCTGCTGAAGAAAGTTAGGATTGTGCTGCGATATTAGATTATTCCAACACCAGAATCATCTGATTCACACGAAAGAAGAAGATTATTCCAATAAGGCTCAGTTAGGTGATGGGCTAACGTTCGTAGAATACTTTCATACGATTTGACCATATCACCGAGCTCAAAATAGCTAGTAATGTCAGAAATACTCACTGATTGGTTCATATTAGTTTTCAAATCCCAATTGCAACATGAAAGCAAATGATAAGACCGTCAACAATGGAGCATTACAATACGCCAAAACTCAATGTCGTCTTCATCATCGCATCGGCCACAAATAAGCGAATTCAACAAGTCCGTTGAATAAAAAATATACCGACCCATCAAGCATTTTCTATCATCGCCGAAGCTGGAAATACATTTTCATGATGGCTATATGTTAAACTAGGAACACATGGAAAGCATTGCGCATGAGAAAAACAATTCGGTAAATCGTTTCTCTATTTTCATGACCAAATGTATCCCGTGATCATTTCGTTTCGGGACACAATGTGGGTGTAACGAAAGCTTTAGAACACCCGCAACGGACACGCAAAAGCTTGCAGTAATAAGCGGATTCTCACCGGAAAATATGTGGGAACACTATATCCAATGCACGATTTTTAAGCCACTTCCATCTTCTCTTCGCACATTCAATCCATGTAGTATAGTCGAATCCCATGTTGACAGATCCTGACGCGTAGCATACCCAAATTGTTTTAAGAAATATGCAGATTATATATCTTGTGACAATTATATAGGTTCAAACGCAGCTACAAGAAACTAGAAAGGGTCGGCTTTAAATCCCACAACGTGTTTGACGCCCGTTGACGCTCTTATAATAAATATAGTATACCTGGAAAGATATGTGAACACATACGCCCTTCACTTTTTATTTAAACACTATTTTGGGTACACAGATCAGCTCCAACACTAATCTGAACACTATTTCCGAACAATCACTTGGAAGAGTATCCCTGTGTTCGTTGGTGAGGAATGGCAAGTTGTTATTTTGAAGCGAAATGAAATAAATGTATAGTAAAGTGGACTTTCTGTGACTTGTTATGAGAATTGGAAAATATTATTTTTTGGTAGACAAAATGGAAGGAACATTTATGTTTGATAGGATTAGTAAGGATCATTATGTACACACTTCATTTGATGGTAACAGTGACAGGTGAATGCAGTGTGTGTTTTGTGAATATGGTTTGGCCTATGAAGAATAAAGTATAATCTTGCGAGGAGACTTGACGTTAAGTTGTGTCTTAGTACCTAATTAGAGATTAGTGCAGACATGAGAAAAACATGAAACAATTTACGAGATAAAACGGTGGTCTAACTAAATCGTCCATGCCCCAGGAATGTTTAAAAGGAAAAACAAAACGAGTCCCATAGACTATTGGTAAAACGTATGTGTGGACACCAAATATCATTTTGCATCACGAACGTCAAAAAATAAATCAATGCCAGCATATGTCGTCTGCATATACAACGATATCTTATTCGGGGGACGAACTGTAGGCACTGTGTTAAAGACGAAATGTCATATCACGTCGCCGTCGCCCACAAGCAATGCATATCGACACATTCATGTTCTGCTGGTAAGAAATTAACATCTAGTCGCACAACATTTTTCACAGCTAATTGCACTTAACACTATGTATTATGGACTGGCTGACCTTTGTCCCGGCGTTGCTTGGAAAGGAGATTTACTCCACAAAGTCTGTGTCTAAACTCAAACAAGCCAGCATACACCCAGCCCCTACAATCGTAAAAGCAGATAACGAGAATGCGCCTATTTATATACGTACTAACATCTACTCCTTACATATATAAACGTTTCGTCGTTTCTATTTTGTTATGTTCTCTCTTTAATTCTAAATTAGTGGGGCATAATTGGTTAACTATGAAACTTCTTGTATTTTCGATCAACTCAAAATGGAGTTATGCTCTCCTACATTTATTAGATCAACATGTGCTGTTTTGAGACATTGTTGAGAGAACTCACTTACTTTCCTAGATGGGGCATTGTATAGCTCAACTCAAATTCTTATTAAAAGGGCCACTGAGTCGGCTTCTTACTATGAAAATAGTAAGTAATTTGTGTAAGTTTGTACTAATGAGTTTGTGTGTGTGACGTGTGTGGTTTGTATTAAGATGATATAAAATTATATAAAGGATTGTCTTGCTGAAAATACATGTTGCTTGAAAAATGTTTTCTTTAAATATATTTTTGTTATATTTTAGATTCCGCCTAGCAATTATGTTATTACGGTGTTCTGTGGTTTTCATGTCAAAAGCTTGTTATATGTCGTAACTATGTATAACAAGCTCTTTAAGTAAAATAGACGCATTATATATGTGTTGCATATATAATGCTAACCAAATACTTTTCTTTCATAAGTATTAGCATTAAAGTATCCCTCTAAAATACTAAAAACTGAACCTATAATGTTCCACCCTACCCTAAGTATGTATATTAATTAAATGTGTATTAAAGTAGTAACAACTAAATTCGTGAAGTAAGAGATCACGCTTTACTATTTTACGATAGAATATTAAAGTTTTCTCGCTTAATATTATGCAACCTTTTACACCCCGATGTGTGTGATACTAAAACCATTGAAAACGTGTACATTAGGTTACATACAA
The DNA here is from genome assembly GCA_963556195.1 of Sepiola atlantica. NCBI lineage: Eukaryota > Metazoa > Mollusca > Cephalopoda > Sepiida > Sepiolidae > Sepiola > Sepiola atlantica. The sequence continues at coordinate 125,247,950 of OY744526.1, read as the reverse complement.
GTTAGCAATATTGAATGATCTCGCTCGCATACCAATATTCAGAATTTGTGGCCGGCAGTAGACTGTTTCTGTTGTACGAGCGACTCTTTAACAGCGTATTGGTGTAATTTCGACGGTTTGAAATTGATAGAAATGAGTGCACATTATAAAGAATAACAATGTTAGAACGAATTACATGTTTTATCATAATTCTTTCTATTTCAATTAGAACATTTGATGTTAAACCTTAAAAAAGAGCTCTGTTTTTCTGTTGTCCATTTTGTAAATAAATACGCTCTTGTAGAGAAAGTCGCCAATGCAAGTGATTTATAACAGCTTAAAATAAAATGCGAACGTCTTTAAGATTACAAATAAATTGAAAGTGTTTCGAATCTTCAGGCTTAAATGCATATAGTTACTTTTGCCGAGTGTTTTTATATATACGGCTAGCAAGGTAACGAATGAGATGTATTGTTGATCTCTTAGTCAATCGTTGGGCTTCCAACGAACAAAGGTTGGGTCGTTTTACTTCCTATATCCTGTTCTATTGGTATGTCTGATACAGAGTGGCCTATGAGTTCCGTTTTTAATTATTTTGAATTAGCCGTTATTTTTAAATAATTTGTAGAGTATATTACAAACATAATATATATGTATACATATATATATATAGATATATATATATATACATATATATATATATATATATATATATATATATATGTATATATATATATATATATATATAGAGAGAGATACATTCATTTCTAGAAGTACAATTTTTTTAAGGCAAGCATGATATACGTTTGTGACATTGTATTTTTTTGTTTCAAATGTAAACACGAGAAGAAAAATATCAATACATGAATCTACTGAGCCGGTTTTCGTCCACACTCATCAGAGTAAATGCTTGGAAATAATTCATGCACTACGAGTAAAAAGTGTAAATAGTGAAATGAGAACGAGTTACACGTTTAGGGACAATAGGAAACTTAGCATGGGGGTCACAAGTGGAGCACATTGAGTTCTGGAAGCCACTCTTTTTGTTTATAAAAATGTGTTTTAATGTTTTAATGTATACTGCTTCCAGGATTTTAAGGTGGAATAACGAATGTGATCTACGTTTGCGAGAAAAACTGTCACTAGTGTAAGCCGACGCATATTCGGCGCTATTTATCAGATGGTGAGCAATACCTGACCCGGATGTTTCGACTAAATTCTTTAGTCCGTCTTGGCGAATTGCAGGGGGTTGTGTTTTATTATTATGGATGTAAACCTTTGCACTGTTTGTTTCACGTATACGGCATGGCATCGACATTTAAATTTATAAATAATATTACTGATATGTTAGGGTGAAAGAACACACCGGCGCACACACACACACACAGGTACGCACACACACACACATATATATACATATACATATATACATATATATATATATATATATACATATATATATACATATATATATATATATATATATATATATATATATATATATATACATGTGTGGCAAAATACTGTTACACTTAACAAAAAGAAAGCCAAATATGTAAAAAAATACGTCATCATATTAAACAGTGTTTATTGTTATATACTTAATTATTTTCCCATGAACCAGACCATCATCGCAAAGTTTGACCGGAATCAGCCACACGTTTAGGCGACATGTTCTTTGTCTATATCGGTAATAGTTAAGGGTAGTTACCGTAAAGTTAAGAGTTGGCTACAAGTTCAGTTACTAGTGGTGAGGAACATTGTGAGCAACGTCTGAGTCGTCTTAGATTTGTGTACAAGAACTGTTGGCGTAGTATATATATATGCATATATATATGCATATATATATATATATATATATATATATATATATGCATATATATATATATATGTGTGTGTCTGTGTAGTGGGTGTGTATGTCTCTGTGTGTGTAAACAATATTACTTCATTGTGTGCAACAAACAAGAGGTGTCTTTTTAGGCTTTTATATTTTGTAGTTGTTGCACATATTACAGTTAAGGGGCCAGGATAATTGTTACAAATTTCTGAGGGTTTACTTTGTTTTAAATCTATAAATGCTGGAGGGCAGCTTCCAGATGCAGGAACATTTAAACCATTGTTTTCTATAACTGCGTCCAGTATAAACTGGCTAAAATGATTTATCGTGCTAATATTTAGTATTGTTATTATTCATATTTCTTATATATATATATATATATATATATATATATATATATATATATATATATATATATATGGGTGTGTGTGTGTGTGGGTGTGTGTGTCTGTGTGTGTGTGTGTATTATCCACTATCATGATAACGTAAATATGGCAAGGTAAAATCAAAGTAAAAATAAGAAATACACTAACACCGAAAGCGGCATCTAGAAATGTCCAGTTCAAGTAAAATTGCTAAGATTTTATTGCAACACATGTTTGTATAATCATTGCCCTCTTCTAGGTATTTCATTATTGGTATTTTGATTGGTACTAGTCAACAAGATGATTCTAGTAACATTTAATCTTTGTTTATGTTGATTATTTCAACAATTTTTCGTAAAATCTGAAAGCAATATTAAGTGCATAACATACGATTCACCTACTAATCTGGTGTTTGTTGAAATGTAAACATATTTATTATTTAAACTAAAAATAAGTGCGTTGTAAATAATGTATCTTATGATGTCTATCATTGCAAATAACACTTCACTCTCTATATAAACATGCCTTTAAATAATGCAGATACACGCATGTTAATATTAGGTGTCTATTGTATAAGCAAGTTAAGTATATGTTGCAATAAAATAGCATAATGCGTTATGTGTTTACTTTTTCTATTTGCTCAACGCAAATATAAAATAATATGGAGATAAAATATTTATGGAAATATGAAATATCTTTCTCATAAGATGAGAGTGCAATGTTAATTCTATATATTACTAGCAGGGCCCGTATCTCGGTGTTGTTAGGGGGCATAATAATAAGTTATAAATCACTTTTGCTGTTTACGGACTGTGCTTAAATACTTACGTTATTATTGGCTTGTTTCTTCACAAATAAGAAAACAGCCGTTAAAAAGTTATTCACTGATTTTTTGTTTGTATTTCTTTTGAGCTTTTGCTTCAGTAAAAATAAAAAGAATTCCTTAAGTATTTTTAAGATTGTAAGTTATTATTTGTTTTGTTTTAGAATAATTAAAGCAATCACATATGTCGTTGGGCTTACATCATCTTCAACTGTTTTCGTTACTATATATATACTATATAAAGTGTTGATGATATCTTAACACTCGGTTAATAGGAACACTAATTATATATGTGTATGATTTTAACATTCATTCGTAGGCTCACACTTTACCTTAGTCTAAAAAATCGGTGCCATGATTTTCTCAAATATTATAAAAAATAGCCGATCTTGTAACTAGCATTCTGAGTCGCTGTTTATATATTAAAAGTAAGTTATTGCCCGTGGTTCATGAACTGATGCGATATGCATAATTTCACAGTGAACCCTACTTTGATTTACACTAACTTAAAAGTAAGCTTAATGTTTCATTATTATTTATATTTGTCAATCCTGCACCACTTTCTATAATACGATAATAATGAAAACATAATTATAATAGTAATGATATTCATAAAAATAATAATAATAATAAATGTAATAATAACACAAAACACGCTTTCACTATATGTTATATATGTATTATTAATGTATGAATTAGTTCATGATCATTTTTACAAGGATTCTTAAGTAAAAGACTTCCCAAAATCAGAATTCATAGTGATGGCATCTTATAGCGACCACGCTTTTGTCAATCTAGATTGATGTATCTCTTACTGACACTCTCTTTATATCACTCCCACTATCGGTTTCTCTTTTTTATAATTGTTGGATAAACAGCATATTGCCAACTGACTTATCTAATATGTGCTTATTTAGAATAAGTCCCGGCTAACTTTGACCTCGTCGCTAATCTCAGGGTGGGAGTCTGTGTTAGGGTTGGCACGGGGTTAGGGTTAGGACTATGTTTATAGTCAGGGTCAGTGTCAAGGCCATTGTTGTTTCAGTATTGAGATGCACGTGGGTCCGAGTCTTAATCTGATGAAGTCCCTTTGTATTTATATTAAGAAAAATATATGAAATGAATATAAATTCAATTCTCAAAGAACTGATTGCAACTATGCACATTATGACTAAATTGGATGCTACATATCATGTGGTGTGATATAATATTATAAAAATACCCAACATTCTGACAGCATATGTCGGTTTTGTTTACCAAATAATATTATCAAAATGCCCAACATTATGACAGTCTATGTCGATTTTATTTACGAAATTATATTATATTCAACAGTTCTTATTAAATAATGCTTACTTAGTAAAATATGATATATACAAATCACTTTATTTTGTGTATACACACTACCCCCTGGAAAGGGTTCTACATAACATTCAAAACTCCTCACTTTGGTTTAGATAATATATACTATAATATGTGTATTAATATTTTGTATATTTTGAATATTTAAATATTTTTAACAAATCAAAACACTCTTTATAATCATTTGTCGTATCATTAACACAAATGATGTTGACTTATTTCTTTGTAAAGACTTACATAAAATTCTCAATGATAGATACGATGGCAAATGCTAGGAACTAACACACATTGTATTTGGTGTCTCTCACAACAAAACTGCCATCTATCTTTTCTAGATTTTTAATTATACTTTCGTTTCACTGCAAGTCTATCATAATTAAAAAACACTGAACACTCGTTTACTAATTGCTAACATGAAAAATTAAGTATTAGTAATACACCTGTCGCGTTTAAAGATATATTGCCCGTTTCAGAGTGTATCTTAATCGCAGAGTACATGTGTATGCCAACACTCTTACTATCAGGGGGTAACATATATAATGGGTGTCTTCGATCTAATTCATATATACATATACATATATATATATATATATATATATATATATATATACATATATATATATACATATATATGCATATATATACATATATATATATACATATATATATGCATTTATATATATATATATATATATAAATGTATATATATATAAATATATATAAATGCATATATATATGTATATAAATGTATATATATATACATAAATGCATATATATATACATTTATATATATATATATAAATGTATATATATTTATATATATATATATATATATATATGTATATATATGTATATATATACATATATATATATATATATATATATGTATATATATATGTATATATATATATATATATATATATGAAGAGTTCGAACGCAAAACGCGATAAATCCAATTCGTCTAAATTGAGACCTTAAACAATAAAAACACGAATATATTAAATCTAGACTTTGAATGAAAGCTGATTTTAATTGAAATCAAAAGGAAATTATTTCTGTATCATATTATGTAACACATAGTTTTGGGGTATCGTCGAGTGTTGAAATGCAACACTTTTTGTAGGGAGAGTTTCGTGATTTGTAAAATGGCGTTTATCGCGTTTTGCATTTAAACTCTTCATATATATATATATATATATATAATTTTAAGCGGAATGGAATCTTCTTAATTACGGAAGTATGATAGTTCATAAATTGTTATGAAAAATACACATAAATCGTTGCGCGCTATGATGTGTATTGATGCAATATGGATCAAAGATACTTGCATATTTAAACTATATACACTTAAAGAAGTTGCAATATAAGAATATATGGATGTAAAATTATAGATAGCAGGTGTATATTAAAACATCATGGGATGAGAAATTTAATCAGCCATGTGACGTTCTTTTGGATATTTTATTATTTTTATAAAGTTATTATTCATCTTGGAAGTGAAACTATTTCAAATCTGATTAATTCAATCGTTGTTGTCTTCATACTTTCAAAAGGGTTGTTTCAATAAGACATAAATAAATGGCAATACTATTTATGGTGTTAAACTACTGCGATAAATCATCTGTTAAAATTAAGTTAGTTTACATAATAACAGACTTTTTGTGTAAAAAGAGTAAATATTTGATATGCATAAAAGCTTGTTTTGTTTGAGTCGAACTCCATGGGCATCCATCTCACTTTATTATATATATATATATGTATATATATATGTATATATATATATATATATATATATATATATATATATATATATATATATATATAATATGTTTTGAAGTACAAAATTTATAAATAGTTTTAAATGTAAGCGGAATTTTGTTAATCTCCGAAAGTGTGGTCTCGAGATCTCTTTCGTTCAACATCTCATCAGGAGAAATCGTTGGAATAAAACAGGATGAAATAAATTAATAGTGAGAAAAAAAGAAGAAACAAAAGCAAGTATGGGGGAGTTACTGCCGGTGAAAATATACGTTTAGAAGAGTTACTTCAATTCAACGAATAAAAACGACTAAAAGGCAGATTTAGAGGCAAGAGAAAAAGATAAAACTTAAAAACAGGCCAACTTACTTTCCCCAAATAATGTCAACGTCTTTACGAAATCCTTCTGTTTGCAAAGAAAAGGCTTTCGTAAAGCGATCGCGACGGATTCTAAAATGTTCAAATTAAAAGTAAATCCGCCCGCTTTTTTTCGCACTATTAATTTATTTAATCCTGTTTTTATTCCAACGATTTCTCTTGATGATATGTTTGACGAAAGAGCTCTCGAGACCACCCTTACTGATATTAACAAAATTCCGCTTATATTTAAATCTATTTATATATATATATATATATATATATATATATATATATATATATATATATATATATTTACAAAGTTTTTTTCATGGATAAGTAAACGTGTATCTTGATATTGATCGTTGATATAAGTGTATATGTATATTTACAAGTGTACTCTATTCTCTATTATATTATTAAAGTATTGATGCGGAGACGTCTAGAAAATAGTTAATTAAACAGACCTCGTCTATTCAATGTTCTGTAATGTAGAATCTATACTTTTTATGTTCTGATTTGCGGAGAAGTAAGTCATTTGATTTGCCCAATAAAACGGGCGGCTTTTCTTTTCTTATTAGATAAACTTTAAGTGTATATTTTTTGTTATTTTAAACCATAAACGGCTACACATTTAGCGTGAGCACCAATGGTTCTATCAGTATTCTGACATTAATCGCACGGTTTAATCTCTTTTTCTGGGAGTTCGACGTGGGAGTTCGTGAATGCACATGTAAATTCATAATTACTTTCTTTTCTGTATCTCCGAGAGTTTCGTGGAATCAAAATAAGGGCAGACAACTCATTACGGATCGTCGTCATAAAAAGTCAAGTTGGACAATGTATTTAACCTCTGGTTATGTATTTGTGCACGAAGTAAATAAAACACGAATAATGGTCGGTTTACGTTGAGACATCTTGGTGACTCTTTCAGAAACTAACTAGCGAAATTATGAAGAACCACATCCGTTGTAATCTATTCAAAATTAGTACCCGAAACATGGTATGCGATAGTAAATACTAGAAGACTCAGTGAAAGATGCAGGGGTGTCACATCTTTTTAATTTAACTCATAGTTCAAATGTTCAATGGTGTTCCAGCAATAATATAACATGTTAATTTTGTACCACAAGGTTGTTAATGTAATTTAATACAGAACCGATGGATTATTTGTAGAAAACTGTTATATAAAAATGATATTTATGTGGCGGTTTAACTGAAAGCAGCGATGAGGGCACTATATAACTGACTCTCTGTCTGCTCTATAAAAAGTATGTTTTAATATGTACATATGACCTATTTCTGTGGTTGTGATCTCTGTTAAATGATTTAAAATCAGGTGGTATACTATAAATCAAACAATTAATGATATCAGCAACAGTTTTAATTATTGATATACATTATACCTAGTCTGACTATGCCTCCCCGATAGGTTCACATTGCATCTCGATACTTATTAAAATCATACTGCTATCAGTCGGAAAATGGCTTTAATTAATTGTATGAATAATTTTTCTTAATATCACCTTATTTGAAAATATTGTAAATACATATGTAAACTTGATAACAGCAGTTATAAGTGTGTATTTGTAAATATGAATTTAATTGAAGGTTAACAGTAATGTATTATGTAAATGACTCAACCCGTCTAGTGTCTAAATGTGATGTGATAATGAAATGGTTTGGTTGATATGTAGGCTTTTGGCTAAGATCAAAGTGTAGTATCTGTTCCGATGGATACTGCACGCCTGTCCTGTGCAGTTCTAGGAGGTCCACCCTCCCAGGCTTTGCCTCCCCTCTTTGGGGAGGAGTAAGTTTATTGCTTACTGTCTGAGGCGCCCCTACCGGGGAATGCCGACGGGGCTGCCCAGGCAATTTTTAAATGGACAGAGTGCTCACCTCTCGAGCGCTGGCTTTTCAAACCCCACATTCTCGACCCGATCTTTGGTCACATCTTACTTGTGGGAGTAAGATAAAACTGGTCTTGTGCCTAACTCCTGGGGAGGAGTAAATAAAACCCTTAATGACAATAAAAGTGGAAACAGTTGGGAATTTACTTGCTTTTGTACATTTAGTGTATATGAATGTTCATCTTAACCCTATTAAGGGCATATGATTTCAGTATACTGGCATTTTTCATGGAATATATATATATATATATATATATATATATATATATATATATATATATATGTATATATATATGTATATATATATATATATATATATATATATATATGTATGTATGTATATACCCATATGTATATATATATATATGTATGTATATACCCATATATATATGTATATATATATATATATGTATATACACATATATATGTATATATATATATATATATATATATATATATGTATATACACACACATATATATATATATATATATATATATATATATATATATATATATATATATATATATATATATATATATATATATATATATATACATATAATAATGATGGTAATAATCCAGGTGAAAAATATCCACAGGGTGGTAATCCAGAGAATTTTAACCGGGTTTATAAAAAGTGCTCAATATCAAAATAGAGCTTTATATATGATAATTTTATTTACGCAGACATATACAAAATCTGTGACACTGGCATGTCGATGTTATCGATCAACAGTTACTATAAACTCAGATCTGCAAATATGATCTGAGGTTAATATCGGATTCTAACTCTACCTGATGAGATCTCAGTTTATAGTAACTGTTGATCGATAACATCGACATGCCAGTGTCGCAGATTTTGTACATGTCTGTGTAAATAAAATTATCATATATTTATATATATATATATATATATATATATATATATATATATATATATATATATATATATATATATATATATGGGGGTGGGGGTGTGTGGGTGTGTGTTTCCGGTTTCAAACGGCAGTTTGTAAAATATTTCGCCGATTACTCTTCATTCGGGAAGTTTTCTAGCGCTGTTTTCTTTTTTTTATATGCATTTAATTCTGAAATACTTTGTGTATGTTGGTGCTGGTGTTTAAAGTAATTTTGTTAGTATGAACGTGTTGTGTTTTAATAAATATTGATTCTATTATTTTAAGTCGGCTTATGCAATTATTTGTGTGTATTATTTTGGTGTTAGAGGTGCATATTTTCTATATGTCGATTGACCGTAGTCTTTTCTTATGTGAGGTAATGTGACGTTGGTTGGGTTTGTTATAAGTTAAATGGTAAGTTAGACGTCGGGATAATTTTTTGTACTATGGCAAGTATTGGTGCCATGTACTTGTTCTTTTATATATATATATATATATATATATATATATATATATATATATATATAATTCATAATTGATGATGACGTTTCATTTGTTGATGCGGTACCACGATTGCGTTACAAGCACTATGTATTGCCTTGAAGTATATTCCTTTATTTCATGCATTGGACTTAATTAGTTACTCGCTCATAACAAAATAAAGTGTAGGTTTATTTCGAAATCAAATTGAAAATATTATTTGTTACTAAATTGTAATTTTTTTCATGTTTAAATATTAATTGTATAAAACTGTTTCTAATGCCACCATACGGTTTTTTGTTCGCGAATTTACAACGCTTTCATGTGGTATCCACACTTCATCATCTGATATTTCATATTTTCGTCTCGGTGTCGATCAAGATACTGTCAAGCTAGTATGGCATCGTGCCGACACAAATTAAATATTGCATTTAAAATGTAACGAATATAATAATAATATAGATTCTATGTAAATGCAGAGACTATGTTATTATCGATTATTATTCATATTTTGTATATCTGGCTTTCTTAAATAGACTTAATAATAGATGTTATTATCTTTAACATTAAATGGTATCGCTATTTTTTTTTTGTTAGCTGCGTCGTTTTTCTGTCGGTTTGTCTCACTCATTAATGGTCCCACAACAATAATGAGGATAATGAGACATCATTAAAGAAGTTGTTGAATCGGCCAACCGTAACATTTTCTTTTCTCCACGGAAACAGACAATCTGAAAGAGGTGTTTATTAGTCGACTTTGATCGTTTGGTGTTCGCAAAAACCACTTACTCGAGAAATGGCGATCTCATCAAGCCGAACAATCTCGTTTAAATGAGAAAACTATTCAATTTTGGTCAATCGAAAAATCGATTCGCATGCCGAGACAGAGCGTCACTCGATGAATATATTAAAGCGGAATTATATTTAGCAGGTGATAGCGCGTTATCATTTCACTTTTGTAAGCTGATTTAAAACGCACTTTTTGTTAAGTTATGAACTTCTGTGTAGGACATTTGCACAATAATAACGCATGCTTATCTAAGCACATTGAAACGAGTAAAGGTAAAATAAACCATAGCTACACACCAAACAGAACAACTATTTCTTATTAAACACAACCACGCATGCAAAAATCAAGAATAAAGAACACAGTATCATATACCTAACAATAATTATAATGACATTAAAGTGCCTCTTTTAGGTTCGATATTTATCCTTAACTTTCAACATGAGACATATTATTTCAATATAGATGTATAGTTATAGAGTATTTGGTAGTAAACGATATGTGTTTATTAGAATAAAACTTCATCTATCTATTTATCTATCCATATATATTTATATATATATATATATATATATAAATATATATAAATGTATAGAGTATATGTATATGTGTATAGATATACATTAATATATATATATATATATATATATACGTATCTACATATATATATATATGTATATATATATATAAATATATATATATATATATATATATATATATATATATATATATATATATATATCTAAAGGTGTGTACTATAAGCGAACTTTTAGGAAAGGTAAAACCTATTGTGAAGAGTATACAGCTTCTTCGAATTTAAGTTGGAATCCTCTCTCACAACCTCTCGTGCCTTTTAACGACCTACCTATCTACATATCATTCTCTCCGCTGGACTTTTCGACACCGGACTTTTTAGAAATCAGACATTTGCTTGCATTCGGGCAGAGTTTTGCCCTGTGTGTCTCTCTCCCTACAACTTTTATTTTATTTTTTCAGATTTTAACTCTTGGTCGTTGCTAACTTATCTATCCTAGCGACTTCCTCTGATGATAAGATTTTTATCTTTGAAAAGCCTGGTTTAAGGAAAATTTAACTTGAATCAATTGCCTTTTTGGCGGAATATACCTTGCTCTGAGCAATTGAATTGAAATTTTATTTGGCTTTTGCTTCTATAATTTCTTTCCAATCTTCATATATATATATATATATATATATATATATATATATATATATATATTAGTGGTTCTTGGATAGACAAAGTTATATATATATATATATGTATATATATATATATATATATATATATATATATATATATATATATATATATATATATATATATATTGGTGCTTGAATATATACAGTAATATAATATAGTGGGTGTGTATGTTTCCAGTATAAACTTCAACAGTGCTGCACGCATTAAAATAGCTTAACGGTAGCAGTAGAATAACAATATATTCATCGCATGCAATATGCACATATACCTCCATGTTTCATACCCACAGGGAATAATCAAGCTTTTAGTGTGATGATTTTTTGTAGCAATAAAACATGGACGACTCTGCTTATACTACTTCTTATATATATATATATATATATATATATATATATATATACACGTGGAAATTAACAGTTCGAAGGCAAAACGCTATTAATGTATCTTTTTTTTTAATTGAGTAAATAACTAATAATACGTAGAATATATACATTATAGACGTCGACTAAAAGCCTATTACTATTGAAAATGAAGAAAAATATGTGGATATAGTATTTATGTAAAACTCAATTGTGGTGTAGTGTCGACTGTTGAAATTTTAGTCGTGCAAACTCTGCACTTTTGAAATAAGCGTTCATTATGCTTTGGAATAAATACTTAGACTTAACCCGTTGGCGGAATAAAAGAAAACGAATTCAGTATCATTGTATAACAACACACGGGTGGCAATACAAAATCAATTAAATACCGAACATCTTTTCTTTAATCAATTAACATATGATATGAATAACAAGTTCAACATTTAAGGGTCTGATTTCGTAAAGGTCATAGGCACACGGCAGTAAAACATAAACAAAGTGTTATCGCATAGATGTGATCATGGTTTATTGGTATAAATGCAGGTATATCTTACCGGACCGTTTCTAAGCAAAACAAGAAATGCTGATGAACACGTTCGATTAATTTACTCGTTTACTAGCCCAACAGTAATACGAAAAGAAAGTAATTATATAATACATTTGATGTCGAAAATTTCTGACTCGAAATAATTATTGATAAATGTACTTTGACCTTTACCTACATTTTTCAAACACATGATTTGTCCAACACCTATGTAAAAAAAACAGAATTACTTATGTTTTCTAATATTTTTCCAACATTTCCTATCTTCATCAATCTTTTCAGAGCATCTTAGTTCCAGCCAGGGTGTCATGTCATTCTTACCCGACATAAAAACACACGAACGCTGCAATCACCAATACAAAATACTAAATAAATATACATGAAATATTTAGGGGATTAAAATCGTACATATTTTTAGACAAGACGCATGGCTCAAAATGTTTAGGCACTGGACTAAATACATCAATGTCTTTAGTAGGAATAGTATGACGACTGTGAGCCAGAAACACGTGTCTATCGATTACTTTTATGTACGTATAAAATTAATAAAAAATATATTAAATGAACCATACTTATTATAACATTAAATGCGACTACTAAAGCAATTTTCTGCATCTTAATCTATCTATATATCTATATATCTATCTATCTATCTATCTATCTATATATATATATATATATATATTTACATTAGTATTTCATGTACCCGCATAACATTTTATGGGGAGATATACTTTTTGTTATGTATCAATTTTCAGTATTTACTTCAACAGTGCTCGATACATAAGTCAAGTTTAATAGTAAGCTATTTAAAGCATTTTAGCCTGAGGCTTCCCCCCGAGGATGAAACGCGGGAACCTCTATGTAGCTTAATTGCCATAAATATATTTTCATAGGTTACTATATATATATATATATATATATATATATATATATATATATATATATATATATATATATATATATATAATTCAGGTAAAGCATCCACAGTGTAGTAATCCAAATATGTTCAACCGAGTTATAAAAAGTTATCAATATCAAATACAGTTTTTATATATGAGTATTTTTATTTACTCAAACTTGTACACGATCTGCGACACTGGCATGTCGATGGTATCGATCAACAGCTATTATAAACAAAGATCTCATTAGGCAGAGTTATAATCCGTTCTTAACCGTAGATCACCTTGATCTAAGGGTAAGATCGTATTCTTATCTCTGCCTGATAAGATCTCACTTTATAATAGCTTTTGATCGATAACATCGACGTGTCGCAGATTGTGTGCAGGTCTGTGTAAATAAAAATAATCATATTTATATATATATATATATATATATATATACAATAATAATAATAATAATAATAATAATAATAATAATAATAATAAAACAGGAGAGGTAAACGTTGTGGATGTTTATATGTAAAGAAGAGTAAGCTCACTTGATTAATTTCATTCCGTATGAGAATTCCCACCACATAATATTCTTGATTAACTTCTTAAGTCCCTTAATAAAAAAAAGACAGGCAACATTTACCACAGAAACTCATCTTAAAATTATTGGACTTGTAACCTTTTTTTTTTAACAACATGACTATATTTATACTACTCTAGTCGTGAAGCTGAGTATTTGATAGTACGCTATTGCCACTTTTTGCTAGTATATTATGTTAAAATATAGTCATCGTACATAGCGTCTTAGGTTGTAGATATCCGCATGTTTGATCCATTATTTTAGGTTTAAATTCATATTAAATTAAATCGTTATGAACGTCTGTTTGATATTTATAACTATAACAAACTAATTTTTTTTTAATTTTCCCAGTTCCACTTGAATATAATTATGATTGTATAACTATGGTTTCCCCTTGAAAATTAGAAACCACAATATCTTCGTTACTGTGAAACCGTACAGGAATATAAAAAAAATAATGTCCATTAAAAAATACGCATTTTACATTACTTATGTAAGAATGACGTGAAGGCATAACACGATTTGTATTTCCAACTCGATCGCTTCTTGAGCCAGAAAAAAATAAAGGCATCAAATCACGTGATGTTTTAATAATGTTGTTCAGTTTTTATGAGCTTAGTACCAGGATTAAACAATAAAGTAATATCCACTGCCTGTGGTGTATAAGACATAATTGCGGTGTTTCTCATGCGAAACTTCATGTGGGGTGTGTAGGATTCTAGATTCTGGGCAGTTTAATTATTTGATTTTACATGAATACCATTTTTCTAAGAGTTGCCAACAACTGTTGAGCTAAGCATACATTCGCAATTTTCAGTGTCGCTCTACGAAATCAGTCGCGCATACCGGACATATGTGTCTGTTTAATATTTTCACAATTTTAGAAGTAGCAGCGTAGATAATGATCCGCACAATTTCTCTATCGTAGTTTACCAAAGAAAATTGAAGCACACTGTATTTTATTAGTTAAAAATGTCGCTTATTGATAAAAAAACACGTGATTACTGTTGTACTCTATTTTGACTACTTCGGCTGGTTTTAAATTAATGTAACGCGTTGACAAATATGAATGATTATTTTGTGAGATTAATCGCTATCACATTTTGATGATGATTAGATTATATTCCAATCAGACATTTCACGTATAAAAAAACTGTTTTTATTAGTGGTGCTTTGAAATTGATTATGATTTCAATGTAACATGAAGGTCAATTTATTTAATTTTAAATGATAGAATATTAAATGTCTTCAATTGTCTATCTTGTTTCCATTTAATAGCATCTTTTTCTAAAGCTAGCAGCGAATACATAACAAATACAAAAGCTATATATAACCTTAGCAAAAAAGATCAACCGAACACAATAGTGTATATTCAATTATGACAAAAACAAAATACAATAGATTGCAGGTTTCTAGGAGTATTCTTAATTTTCTAAGTGAAGTATATATGATAATGTGTTTTTTTCTTCAGAAACAGCCGTCACATTTTTTAAATAATTTCAGGCAAGACATTCTACTTTTTTAAGTGTTGGAGAAAATACCAATCAACATCGAAACGTGATATGCTTAGAATTATATATTTGTCGACATTTATTTTTTTATTGTTAAAACAAACACAATGTAAACATTCCCGTTATTCATCGAGTATTCGAATATTGAATGTGGAAATGATTACCATGAAATATGGTTTAGATATAAAGAAATAGAAAATAAATATCAGATAAACTTTTAATACTGTTTCTTAGACACACCATTCCCAGTTATTCTATAGGAAAACTGCACTTGTGATTACTTGTAACAGTGCAACTATATCTATATATAGCTATATATAAATGTATATGGAAAAAGTCCATACACATACTGAGCAGTTCATCTGCTTATAACTTTGGTACTTGCTTAGTTCTAAGAAGTACACTCTTTCATGACGGCACATAGAACACTTCAATTCTTATGATAACTAATTACTACGCTTATCTTGAAATCGAAACACATGGTGATATTAACCATGTTTTCTCTGTACGATTTTTAGTGACCTGACAGTTGTTTGACGTTCGACAATTGAAACAAAAGTAGCGAAGTCATGATATTCACCTGACCAGCAAGCATTCCATGATAAGCTTGAATACAGCAGTGATATCAGGCGGAATCGATATTGACAGTTAATTTGGGTTGAAGATGAGGGACTCTGGCGCTGCCAGGTGATACCTGCCTATTAGGCCTTCACAAAGGATATCTGGTCCGATGCCATGAAGCTAGAATAGAGAAATGTCGTTAAGGATTATGTGCCAGCGATATTCTGTATTCTTCTTCTTCTCTTTCTTCTTCTTCTGCTTCTTCTTCCCTTCTACTACAACTACTGGTTCTTTTCTTTTTTTTTCGGTTTCCTGAGATCGCGAATACTGGCACGAAGCCGTTCTTCATAAATATCGAACCGATTCCTCGTGGACTTCTGAGTTAACAAAGATGAAATGAATAAATGCGGGCATGTATAAATGTGTGTTATCAACTAGTTCTGAATGGGCGAGTTGATTAACGACTCGCTCCATTTTCCAGCTTTAGATGAGAGGCAAAAGGTTATATGGGGCGGATTCGAATGATTACCGTTCATTGCGGCAAAATGAATGAGTAAATACTTTAATGTAGCCGATTTGAGAGCATGGGTACGGAAGGCCATATATTAAAAACAGGAGTGTGTATGCTGAAATACAATTGAATATAAATAGCTAATAGTCAGTAGAGTTGGCTATTAAACGATTGTGTTTTATAAGTGTGAAACATCGATTGGAACAACAGCGTCTTAATATCAGCCGGTATACATCAACACCTTGTATTTCAACATAAAGTTTTATAATAGGTAACATGATTGTTTAAGTTGAAGGGCAACATCCCTACTAACAGTGGAACACCATCTTTTATTATTTTCTATTGTGGGTGATCTGTCACATGGTCAGAATGTGATCATGAAAAAGTGACCTAATAAGAAATGGTTGTTCTGATACCCACAATAAATGCCTGAACATCATTGTCTGCATTTTTTCTCAGATGACCAGCGATAAAAAAAAACCTACTTAAAGAGAGATGTTAATGCAAGATAGAGTAGCTATCGTAGGACTACATAGAACTATAGCTCAACTTGTGCGGGGAATACCATAACGGAACAATAATAATAGATTTTACAATGTTCGTTATACTATTGTATACTAGAGAATACATGCGATCTTGCCCCGTAGCAATAATAGTAATACTTACATTTGGTAAGTTGTGTATGGTTAATTAAAAAAAAATGGTAAATACCGTTAGATAGAACTCGGGTGTTTAAACACTGCATTGATCGGGAGTAATAACTTACATGTGTGTATATATAGTTGTGTATACTTGACGAATGTAATAACACTAATGATACAGTATTACTAACTTTCAAGGATGCAACCTCGACTGATGTGACTGATGTATTAACACACATGTTTTTGACAGGGTTAACATCAAACACAACATTTGAGTCGCATTTTGAAAGACATGCATTAATTTATCGACACAAGTACAAGTATACCCATAATAATGGCATTCACATTAAATAACATTTAAAAATAAATCTTGACAAACAGAAAATATGGTATTAAAATCTTAAAGGTGACAAATTTACTATCATACACAATCTTAGATATTTTTTAGCAGTAAAAATACATATGTGTATTCAATCTGCGTGTTTAGATATTAAAAATAATAGGTGTAAATTATAGAGCGAGGAAACGATAGCCAGATTATTCTATACATGTTCGAAGCCGCATCAATAAATATCAACCACGCTATGATATTTGCACGGTGCAGCATTTTCTGATAAATCTCTTCAATAAACACTGATTAGACATGAATGCATCGAACAGTCTGTGAAGGTTAAAACAACGTTGTTATTATAGAAGTTGATGAGGAGAATATAACACGCATAATGTGTAAAAGCCACGTGCGAATTAACGTGTTTGGTAACAAAGATAAAATAACATATGTTCATGAAGAAAATAAGGAAATATTAAATTATGCAAATAGTAATTTTACACGAAAAGTAGTTAAAAATGATGTTAACAATTCGTGCATGAATACACATTTATTTAAATACACTTTAATTCATCATGTATGAAATAATACTACTTGGTTTGCTGTTATTCAGCTGAATGCAGGTACATTGCCACCAAAATTGAGAGAGCTGCTCTAATTGGGTACCTAATTTTATAGTGAGGCATCTCGGTGACATATTGTGTAGTAAGATGATTGTTTACATGTTCGGATGAATTAACGCCCCCCTAAATGATTAGATTCTGCATTGTTTTTAAGGGTATCAAGGAGTAACTTTCATTATACCAACATGTATTACATTATGTGTGATGTGAGTAAGCACATAAACACGCTTGCACGAAGCGCCCTTTCTCTTTTCGACCACTCAACCTAGTAGGACTGCGGCTGGATCACTTAGCGGCAAAGCGTACTCATCCATTTTTACAATAGACAACAAGTCTAGAGCCCTAGACGGCAGTTCGGATCTAGCCAACCGTAGTTCCGGGATATTCAACCTTGGTTGTTATCAGCCCGCTTGCGTTTGAAGACGACACCTGCAAAAGGCGTGGACGTCCCCACGACAAGAGCCGAAATTGAGCCGTGCAAACTTTCAACCAGTTAAGCGAACTCGCGAATTCCTTTTTCGCAAACTAAATTCCATCACCTCCATTTTTAACTTCATAATTACTGTCTGCTGATATATATATATATATATATATATATATATATATATATATATATATATATATATATATATATATATATATGCCTTCATCTTTCTAACCAAGTGAATCTGCTTAAAATCACATACAAGGGTTGTGTACGTTATCAAAAAAAGATGTCGGCCTATCTCTAATTTGCATTGATCTTCTCCATAGTTATGGCATTCTAACGTGCGAAAATCAAACTTCCTTCTGGGGTATATTACATCTCTACACACATAACATTTTAGTTGGCTTATTTTAAGACAGTCGTGGAAACAAAACACAATGACACAATTCCAAAGTCAAGCGATTAGAGATATACATTTTCAGGTATTTAGGGACCACTTACAGTAATTAGTAAAAGTGTACCTCTAGGGAGGATGTTCTTGAATATGTATACTAGAAATGGTACAAGTGAGGTAATTTTATCGAAGTGCATTCCGGGGGAGTACATGTAAAACAAGCGCAGTTGTTATTTCCTGTGACGATGCTACATAGATTGGAACTTTTTATAATGTGTTGCATTATTTGGTTAAAATATCATTCTGGCAATCTGCCCCAAATATATAGACTATTTCTTGGCGTACCAGCCTTAGTGTAGCACCAATACACTGTTTATTGTCGGAAAGTGTGTTTATAGAGATATATTCTACTGGGACATATAGTGAGTTTATTAGCAAGTCTTATTTTTGAAAGCAGAATTCGAAATACATGTTATGTATTGACTCAAATCCATGTTGTCTGAAGATGTTAAGCGATGAGTGTACATGTCTGACACCCGAAAGGGTTCTATGAGGTGTTGCAATAGCTGGTTTTTAATGGTCTTTTTTAATAATTGTTAAGAGAAAGTAGATTTTTTCTTGGTAGCATTACATATGACCATTAATGTTTGTCTTATTGAACTTAAAGGCATCCTTTTATAAGCATTCAACTATATCATTTAATATACGCGTGTTCAATTTGAATAACACGTACATTATAAAATAGATCGATCTCAGATTCGATTGGAGAAGATGAGTTGATTATTGCGGTCATGAATAATAAGTGTTTAATACAAAACCTTTGGTGCACATACGGTGTAAATGGAATGTGTTTTGGATGTACGGCAACTTAAAACGTTATTAGTAATTATTATTGATACGAAACGTCTAATTATATTATTTACCTAATCTTTAAAATGCGTATTAAATAAATGTGAGCTTGTGTATGATCGGTGATCATTTAGGAAGCTTATTCCAAACTATGTGAAATTAATACATGAATAAATAAATGAATCAATAATTGCCACATAATGGCGGGCACAGTGATTATAATGATTTAAATTACCGTGGTTATTACGCAAATACTTATATTCATATGAAACGCACATATCCTTTAAACACGCCTTAACACCAATTCTTTTCTAAGTATGACATACGTTGTTTTACCAGCATACTATTGCAAACATTGGCATACAATGTTTTTCTTTACTTTTTAAATTATACACTGACTTTATAAATGTCTATGTAGTTTATTCATATTAAAACTGGAAACAGTTGAACAAATACAATATAAAAGTACATCATAACATATAACACTTTGCACCTTCAATTGTTATGCTTAGTGTGTTCATTCTGGTTTGTCTACATCTTTTCCTCGATTTTTATTCTCATAGTAATGTGATCAGCATATTCTCGTAATGTGATCAGCATATAACTTGATCGTTTGTGGTTCCACATTTAAATTTACACTTAGGTGCATCCAAATATGTATTAACACGTTAAATGTGCTCATCACGAAAACATAGACTGTGATAAAATACTGTCTAAACAAACAATTAAAAAATAATGTATATCACAAATTATTTTCATTTTGCCCACAGTCTTTGAAACATTTCATTTAAAGTGAAGGAAAAGATCGTAGCTGAAACGAGCAGAAGCATGTATAGTGTTATTTTAATTGTTCAAACATAATTGTAATTGTACCATTGTATATATATATATATATATATATATATATATATATATATATATATATATATAACTTTTATTCGTTCCAGAAATACACGAGTCTACTGATTACCATGGAGATCTAATTGCTACATGTATATATATATATATATATATATATATATATATATATATATATATATATATATATATATATATATATATGTATATATATAAGATGCGAGAAATCGGACACGTCCGTCCCGTACTCTAAACCGACGGTACTAATGCTGTACTGCTTTAATGTGCTAAAGAATATTTATTTATATATATACAGGGTGGGCAAAAATAAGGGTCCTATTTTTAAAAATTCATAACTTTTTTATTTATTGATTTAAAAAAAATTTTTTTTTAGAATAAGTAAAGGACCCCTTCCGAAGCAAGCATGAGCCGTATTAGCCCTAAGGAACGTACCCTCATTTAGAAAAAAATATTTTTGCTTAAAAAACTCAAAACAGTGTAAAAAACAATACTTTAGTTTTTGTAAGTTTTAAGAAGTGTTTTTCGGCTAAAATTTGTTTTGTTTATTTCAAAAAATCTCGGAAGGGTCAGTCTACACACACATAAAGTTTGGTGAGTTTAACTTTTATTTTGTGGAAGTTATTCAAATTCAACACACTCTCCAACACATGCTTCCTAAAACTACCTTTCTTTAATGACAGAATCACTAATGCCATCCGCAGTGCAATACATAAAGAAACACTAGACATTCAACTCACCCACACCGGCACCACCTTACGTCAACACCTTTCCAAAAAACGCACTACACGCACCCAAGAACCATGCTCCCTAGCCAATTGTTCCATTCCTACCACTGGACTATGCCACCGCACCAACTGTGTATACAATATATTATGCACTATTTGTAACCACTCCTATATCGGATATACTACAAGACAATTACACCAACATATAAAAGAACACATGAATACAAATATATATTCCGTCTTCAAACATACTTCCTCATGCAATATTACACAACAAAACATAAACGTTTCCATTCTAGCCTCGACCAGGAACCTATGCGACCTAAGACTGATGGAAGCTATTCTCATTTCCAAACATAATCCAGTTTTGAACAAGAGACACGAATTAAATTCTACCTTCATCATATAATCCCCAGATAATACCCCCACCCCCTAGATAATACTCCCCACCCCCCATAACAAACACTATTTGCACAAATCATATCCATTATACTAAGAATTGAGCATTACATTAGTTAAATAAATTCAACAAACAAAGCCAATTAAGAGAATTATAAATTAATACCAAAAATAACAGATGTGTCTCCCTTTAACCAGGAAACCGGTCAGTTTCCATACCTAAAACAGAAGATATTAAGAGGTAAATAAAAACCAATAAATAAAGATTAAACTTAACCAGGCATAACTAAATTTTAATATACTGCACCGACAACAAATAATCAGCTATTTACAGCATATTTAAAATCTAATGCCGGAATCATCCTTTTGACAGACATATATAGTATAAGTAAAATCAACGTAAAAAAAAACAAAACAAAACGCCAAAAAAAATTACAATAATAGTAAATATATAATTAGAAATAAAAATTAAATAAATAGAAACAACATACAATTACATATATATATATATATATATATATATATATATATATATATATATATATATATATATATATATATATATATTAAGAAAAGAAAAAAAAGAATCTATTTAAGTTTCCTCTGAATACTTTACCCTGAACACTTCAAGTTTAACCCCCCCCCAGCGCTCCTGGCATTTTCTCGGTCTCCGGAATTTTTCTTTTATTTATTTTTGACAAGAATAGGAATAAGAAAAAAGAAAGAAAAAACAAATCTCTCGAAATATATCAAATTGATTCTTGGTAATCCGGATATTACAAACTAACACCCATGCTGTCTAGAAAAATAAACAAACCTTTCGATCTATATCCGACTTATTTCGGTTTTGTTTTGTGTTTGTTCTCCACAGCTAACAGCTATCCGGATCTCCGCATTGCCTTTAACCTTTTTAAAAACTTTTATTATATATACATAAATATATATATATATATATATATATATATATATATATATATATATATATATATATATATCAATTATATAAATACTTATTTGGCTACAAGTTTTGTAGCCGTGTATGTCGGAAATCATACCATCAGAGCTGATATAATTGAAACAATATATTCAGAAAGGTAAATATAACTGAAACAAAAAAATAATAAAATTAAAACAAATGCAAAACATTTTTCAACCATTGTTTGGTATTTTATTTTTATCATTTTATAATTTTGTGATTTTTTAACGCGTTTCGAGCTTTACTTTCTGCTATCATGAGATATATATATATATATATATATATATATATATATATATATATATATATATATATATATACTATTTAGAAAAATGTGTTTTTACAGTTTGATGTATCTGCGCATGTGCGCGTGTATGTAAGTGTGTGTGTATGTGCGTGCGTGGGTGTATGTGTTTTCATAGTGGGTGCTCCTCTTGTTCAAAGTTATTTGTTCATGTATGTGTTATTTTGACTTTTATCTTTCCGGTCATATTCGTGGTGTGCGGCGGTTGAGTACATATTGTTCAGAATGCTTAAAGTTGGCCTTCAAACTTCAGGAATTTGTCAGCATTTTGTGCGTTTGGCTTCGTCCGTACATGCATACACTCACCCTCACACATGCACACACACGTACACACACAATACGAATACACACATATATATATCTACACAAGACCGCTATGAAAGAAACTGGAAAATGCGCAAGAGAGCAACCATATGACAGGCGGTCGCTGTGAATAGTGTACGACAGCTACGAAGATGGATGTGTAAATACTACTCACTTCAAGTACCATCCTACATTTGTGAGCGGCAAATTATGAATTATAAAAGTATTTCTTGTTATCTAGATACGTTTTATTCTTACGAAAACTATGATGCGCGTGAACATACACACTATTCTTTCATTTAAATGAAGATGTGATTTTTAGAAATGCCATGTATCTAACATATGTAGAGAATATGTAAATAATATGTGAACTGTATTTATTCGATATCGTTTCATGTAAACTCAAAAGTATTTGATCGTTTAACAACTAAATGCAAGCTAATATTCGGATGATAATTAGGCCGTTAATTGTTTCGCATTTTCACGGGTATCCGTTATGGACACATAGTAAAGAGTGTTAAATAAATCGTCTACAGAGACTCATGGACAACGTATGTACTTTGGCAATAATCAAAATGTATGGTATGCTTAAAAACTGGTAAATTAACTTAACGTCAAGCTTGTACTTATTAAAACGATCAAATTATTGTCTCATGATGTTAAAGCTGCCCAACGAGGAAATTTCTACTTGTACAAGATGAAACATATCGATTCAATGTCGATAATGGCACTATAACATAATTGATGTTCAAATGAATGAATGATATAAATACATGTGTACATTGTTTAACATGTCCAACATGACAGCTTATAATTGCAAATGGATTGTTTTATGAGATTGTATTTGTAATAAGATGTGTATGTGCTGATAAAAGCAAACTAGCAATGATCATTAGCCAATGATGAATAAGAATTTAACGGCGTGTTCTGGCACATTTCCCAATCAATAATATGAACAGTTATGAGCTGGAAAGGTGTCTGTCGACAACAGACCGTAGATCATGGATATGGTTTGGTTTGATTTATCGAACTTAATTAAATGATGCTATTTTAACTACCTATAAGATATCGATGTTGGTCAAGTACTAAACATGTCGCACACGATACCATTAAAAGTAAACGTATTCGATTTCTTCACTGAGTAAATACTAAACAACTCTCATTATACATTTCATAATATTTCGAAATATTAATAGTGTGGGTTAGATACTCGAATGACAAAGGAAACAACCGGGTCTATATATATATATATATATATATATATATATATATATATACAGGGTGTTTCAAAAGTCTTGGGAACATTACAAATGCGTATATCTCATGAACTATTCCAGGTAGAAAAATGAAACTGGTGCCATTTTAAAGCTTGCTTAATCAAGTTTTTGGTCATACTAATGATTTTCGTGTTATCTTTCCAGGTGCAGTAATGGCCTTCTCTAAACAAGACAAGGCATTTTGCGTCCTCCAATTTGCAAAGACTGAATCGTGGACATGTGTTCAGCGTGCATTTCGCAGGAAATTTAAAAAAGAAGCCCCTGAAAGGAAATCCATTGTCAGATGGCATGCTAAATCTGTGAAAGATGGGTGTTTGTGCCCAAGTAAGCGAACAGGTCGCCCTTCAACTTCAGAAGATGCAGTTGAGCAAGTTCGGACAGCCTTTCAGCGGAGCGCCCGTAAATCAGTGAGAAGAGCCAGCAGGGAACTTCAGCTTGCTCCAGCAACTGTCTGCCGTGTCTTAAGGAAACGACTGCAAATGGTACCTTACAAGCTCAAGTTGGTCCAAAAGTTGAAAGACACTGATAAGCCACTTCGCCGTGACTTTTGCATTGCAATGCAAGAGAAGTTAGAAGATTACGGCTTTGATGACCGGCTTGTTTTTAGCGATGAGGCGACCTTCCATCTGAATGGCAAAGTTAACAAGCATAACACTCGCATATGGGGTACTGAGAATCCTCATGAACTTCTTGAGCACGAGCGAGATTCACCAGAAGTGAACGTGTTTTGTGCAATTTCCAAGAAAGGTGTCTATGGACCGTTCTTCTTTGAAGAGGCAACTATCACTGGTGAATCCTATCTCAACATGCTGGAAGACTGGTTAATGGCTCAGTTGGAACAAGCAGAATCTGATGACTTCATTTTTCAATAAGATGGTGCACCACCACACTGGAGTCTTAGAGTAAGGCAGTTTCTTAACACAAGGCTGCCTGGTAGATGGATTGGGAGATCTGGGCGAGGTGATGACGTTCTTATGCCCTGGCCTCCTAGGTCTCCAGATCTTACCCCGTGTGACTTTTTCCTTTGGGGCTTTGTCAAGCAACAAGTCTATGTGCCGCCCCTCCAAGAGATATTGACGAACTAAAGGCTCGAGTAACGGCAGTTGTGGGAACCATTGACGTCAAGATGCTGCAACGCAAGAAATGGACTATCGACTAGATGTCTGCCGTGTGACGAATGGTGCTCATATTGAGCAACTTTGAAGATTCCCCACCAAACTTGAAACTTTAACCTTTCCAACGGTACCAATTTCATTTTTCAACTCTTAATAGTGTTTGAGTTATTAAAAATCGTTATGTTCCCAAGACTTTTGAAACACCCTGTATATATATATACAATGTATATTTATGTATATATTTATATGTATATATATGTATATGCATATATATGTATATATATATACAATATATACATATATATATATATATATATATATATATATATATATATATTAATATATATGAATATTATAACTGTCCTGTTTTTAACATAACAGTTACATGGTAAACAGATGATGATCCCCGTGTTAATATTAGACGCTTACATTAAGGTCTCCTGTTTTTGTTTTACTGTTAGATACTTAATATCCTTTTCTTATTTACTTACTATTATATTATTTATCTATGAATTTTCCAACGAATGTTATTCATGCAATATTTTGGATTTAGTTAGTTTCTCTGGGAATTTAAACTGCATTTCCCTTTTTTTCTTTTTGTTTAAAATAACTCAAAGCTTCGTTAGACTATGTATATATATATATATATATATATATATATATATATATATATATATATATATGTATGATGATACTACTCACAATGTTGTTACTCTCTGAAAATAACCGACATATTAAAATTAAAATAAATTAAAAAGTCAGTCTGCATACACTTTAACGGCGCGTCTTACAAACTATTACAACATCTATACTTTTGTGGTGTCTTATAGGATGGTGTCCAAGAATAACAGAAGCAAACACATAAGGAATTATATAGCGTTAGAAATCTTAGTTGTGTGTATCTCTCTATGCAGATGTACCAGGCAATAACCTGACTCCCGAGAGTTGAGCGAAACAAAAACCCTTTACACTGTAACCTTACCCGGTTAGGTAGGCATAGTAATCTCGTGTACATCCGATAAACGTACCAATCTGTCAGTACCCCAAATCTTACAAGAACTTTGCCTGAAATGGATCTTTATTGGGGTAGCTGCAGTAAAAATCTGCAAAAGATGCAGCCATTTCTACATGGTTTGATGAATAATAAGAGGTTAATGTACGACTTTTCTAGATCTTCGAGATGTGGGAATGGAGAATGGTCAGTCACGATGAGGACACCTATTTTTTTTCCACAAACTAAACATTTTTTTTAAATTTAGAAGCAGCATATGTTGTTACGTTTTCGATCAAACCACCTGCTGTTGATTCGGACAGTTTTAGATAAAACGGGTTCTGAACTTATGTGAGATATTCTAAGAGCTCTGACTTGGACACATGTTATAATTTCGAATAACCGGTGACAGATATTAGTGAAAAAGAATTGATTGCTGAATGTATCGCTTATGACCTCACTATTATGTTTCTCAGCCCTACCTGCTTTCATGTTACAATACTTGTTTAAACAACTACGATTAAGAAAGTATTAGGCAAGTTCCCCCTTCGCTTGTTGTCGGTCGTTAGTTACTGTATGCCTTGCAGATATTTCGTTTGTATGCTTTTTATATAAGTAAATTTGCAGCTCTCACGTAGTCGGGACAGTAACAGATTATCCAGAACACTGAATCACATATAAAGTTTAATCAAAATTCGTTGTTCAATTATAAAACCCGTTAAATCTGAATTGAGCAAAATAAGACTAAATCCCGGTCGCATATTGCAAGCAGAGAGAAAAAATTAGTAATCTTCTCTTCCCAGCGATTCAACCAGACATGACAAATCCCTAACGAACAGAAGGCGATATCAAATTGTCTACATCTCTGAATGACTTTAATAGATCGGAAATTATGTCTGTGTTACATTTGATTTGATTTGGGTTGCGCATATCGGGATTTTGGAATTTTGATGGAACTTTCTATATTATTTGATTTATTTACCATTAACATTGAATATTGACACATTTCGCGACTGGATAACTTTGTCAGCTCCTTCAATTTCACGTATATGGACTGCTGTTTATAACTTGGAGTAATGTCTTTCCTGATTATTTTTCTCAATTTGTATGACCTGGATGGACTGTATGGATTCAACAAAAAGTATGTTTTTGGGTTGATATGTTTGAGGTTATGTATTTTTTATGTATTTGTGTATATAATTTTATATATTTTCAAAGCGTAATTTTATTACCTGTAGTAGTATAACTGTGGTAATGGTCCTCTAAAGAGAATAATTATCTTTGAAAACTCATGAGCTAAAGACTTAATGATACTTTCCTTGAACTTTGAATTCTAATAAAATTAGATTGACACCTTATTTTATTACTTCATTTTATATTATAATAGTAATGCACTATCCAGTATATTGAGCTTCAGTTTTTATCCGGATGTTTCACTAATTATAAGATATTATTTGACGCTTATATCTTTTGTTGGATTGCTTCATATATATATATATATATATATATATATATATATATATATGGTGCACGTATTGTATTAGCGTATGTAGATGTAAGTACTTTGAAGCTCCAGTATTTATGAAAAGTGCTCAGTAACAAATAGATCTGTTCTAAAGTATACACTTCTCGGTCTTATTTGTTTTGAAGAGGTTGATTCTCTGTGAGGAGTACAACCGACACATGTATGCACATATCTAACCAATAATGTTTGTAAAAATAAAGAAATATATTTTACATATATATATATATATATATATATATATATATTTGTGTATATCTACGCAGTATTTTTGCTTACTTCGGCCGTTATCACACATGTGAAACTGCACCGGTTGTCACTATAAATAGTGCGAGTCACCAGAGAAGACACAGATCAGTCTTGTAAATGTCTAGCCAAGTGCTAGTCAGTTTCTTACTTTGTTAATACACTTGTTAAACTAATCCTCAACTTGACTTCCTTTATTTATTATTTACTGTATGACAACATCGAACCAGATTGGCGACGAGAAATCGAAACGATATCACTGTAAAAAAATGACCCAACGTGATTGATATACAAAGATTCGCAAGATTTTCACGGAAAATACATTTTCGTCTTTTCAAACAGATATTTGGATTCGCAAGGATTAACAGCAAATGAACCACTACAAGAGTAGTTAAGCGACGAAAAAAAAAAAACAACACAAACTTAAAACCTGCTACCAAAAATCGAAAACTAGAAAACGCGAAAGACATTTTCAATTATTGAAATAATTGAATACACTGCTACCTTTATTTTTTCTCTCTAAGTTCACTGACTCGTTAAGATAAATGTTATCCGCGTCAACTATTACATCTGATATTTGAGCAAGATCCGGATTGACTATTTATTAAAACGGTCTACCACAGAATTGTCGAGAGCAAAGAACGGACAGTAAAAAAATGTATATTACAGTTATTTGTGGTTCTTAACAAAGAACTGTTAAATAAGTAAGTTGCATTTCCCATAAAACTAGTCTTATTAGGCTCATTGCGATGGACTTGGTTTTGTAAAACTACGTACACATATATAAAAAAAAAAATTTTTTCTTAGTTTTTTTTTTCAAACAAAAGAACTGGGATTGATTTTTTTTTTTTACTAAGAAATTATATATTTCTTGCTTTGTGTATTGGTTGAGCAAACTAATTATATTAAGCACGTTGTGGGGAAAACTGATTTATTTTTACAAGTGTAAATTGTGTGGTGCATAATTTGAATTCGTGAATGATGGGCACTGAATTCAAAGATTCTCTTTTTCAACTAGTTAAATTAAAAATGGAACAAAATGTTACGTTACAAAGACAGCAAGTTTAACAACAAATGGAACTTCAAAGAAAACCGTTGAAATTGAGGAGACATTTAAAAGAGAGTCGTTAGAACAGTAAAAACCCCACAGAAAAATGCATGCTGAACGAGAAAGGAAGTTCCAAGAAAAACTGCTACAACAGCGGAAACACTTCGAAGAACTATTGATAAAAACACAGACGGAGCAGATAACATTTCTGGAGGCAACACAGTAAACGAAAGCAGACGAGAATCATAACGCATTCTCCCAGACGGCTGTGTGGAGAGCTATCGAAATTTTACATTATAATGCAGAAGACGATGTCACTTTTGCTCACTTCTATAGAAGATATAAGTATCGGACTGCAGTACATGGACAGACTCTAAAAAAGTCAGATTTTTGCTAAGCAAATTAGGATCTTCCGAGCATACAAAGTTCGTGAATTGTATCCTTCCAAAAATGACCAGTGAGTTGAACTTCCAGGAGGCAGTTACTTTACTAACAGAACTGGTTTCTACAAAAAACCTCTCTTTTCACAGGAGATATAAGTGTATGAATGTCACTAGAAGAGAGGAAGACGACTACATTACGTATGCAAGTATAGTAAATAAACTTTGAGTCGATTTTATATTAGAGGAATTATCTTCGGATTATTTTAAATGTTAAACATTCTTGCAAGGTCTGGTCTTAAATAAAGACTCCGAAATCAGGCGTCGTGTTTTAAATAAATTCGAGAATGAGCCATGTCTAACAATACAAAACTTAGCGGAAGACTGTGAACGTCGTGTTGCGTTGAAACAGGACAGTCGTGACATGAAGGAAAACGGAGTGTCGCACATTAAAAAAAACATTCATCAGAAGAAAAAAATAACTTCAATGAATAATCAGAGAAAAAACATGGAAAAGATCCACCTGGATAGTGTTGGAGGTGTGGAGATAACCATTGGTACAATGAGTGTCCCTACATATTCAAACAATGTGACAACTGCCACCAGAAAGGATATAAGGCATCACGTTGTAGGAACACATCTGGTAGAAAGACAGCCATTAAACTGACAAAAATTGAACCTGAAGAACAAAATATCCGGAAATATGTACATGGCCAAAATGCTTAAAAAAAGCTGACTACAGCTTGATAGATGGTCTGATATTTCCATCATTAATATACAGACATGGAAGAAGCTTGGAAGACCCACTATGATCAAATCACAAAAAACGGCGAGAAGCGTCAGTAGTGAAAAAATAACCTTCGAAGGGGAATTATTGACGAATATTTCTTTCCATAATAAGACCGAAAAAGCCAAAATGTGTGTTATGCGAAAATCGAATAAACTTTTTGGAACTGATCTAATTGAAAAGTTTAGACTATAGGATCTGCCTTTTAGCTCCTTTTGCCAAAAGGTTGAGGATTCGAATGTGGAGGCAGAAAAAAAGGGAATTAAAAGAGAATATTCCAGACGTATTTTCAGGCGGTGTTGGAAGGTGTACGAAAGCGATAGCAAAGTTTGAAGTCAAAACCAATGAACTACCTGTGTTCAGAAAGAAAATAAATGTTCCATACGCCGCTATAGAGCAAATAGACGGTGAAATAGAAAGACTCGAGAACATGGCTGTCATTTCAAAAATTGATCACAGTAAGTGGGTTTCACCTACAGTTTATGTAAAGAAAAAGAACAAAGAGATTCGGGTTTGTGCCGACTTTTCCACAGGCTTGAACAAGACATTAAAACATCACTATCACCCTCTTCCCAGCCCTGAAGAAATATTTGCGAAACTGAGGGGAGGAAAATATTTTTCTAAAATCGACATCAGCCACGCTTATCTTCAAATCCCTGCCGATGAAGAGTGTTCAAAACTGCTATGTATCAATACCCATAAGGGATTATACAAATTTAACCGACTTTCTTTTGGGCTCAAGGTCGCCCCTGCGATGTTTCAAAAATTATGGGCATTATGTTAAGTGGGATGGATTTTGCAGTAGGATACCTGGACGATGCGTTAATAAACAGCGTTAGCAAAGAACAACACAAGACTCATGTAAACCAAGTATTCATAAAAATCAAGTATGATGGGTTTAAAATCAAAGATAAGAAATGTACTTTTTTCATGGAAAAAATAAAATATTTAGGGCAAATCATCGATGAGCAAGGAAGAAGGCCAGACCCAGATAGGGCAATGGCGATAAGAAACATGCCTGCTAAAGAAAATATTTCGTCTCTACAAAGCTTTTTAGGGTTGACGAATTACTACAATGTGTTCGTACCAAACATGCATAAAGTAAGATCACCCTTAAATGAACTTTTAAAGAAGGCCCAAAATAAGTCTGGACGCAAGAGTGTGAAGAAGCGTTTCAGAAAATAAAATATATCTTAACGTCTGACTTGTTCCGGGCACATTATAATCCCAAGCGTGATATTGTAGTTGCAAGCCATGCCAGCAACTATGGAATAGGAGCATGCATATTGCACAAAATGGATGATGGAATATTAAAACCCATAGCCCATGCATCCCGAACACTTCTACCAGCCGAAAAAATACTCTCAAATTGAGAAAGAGGCTCTAAGCATCATATTCGCGGTAAAGAAATCTCATCGTTTCCTGCACGGTAGACAATTTCTGTTACAAACAGACCACAAACCCTTATTAACGATATTCGGATTGAAAAAGGGACTACCACAACACACTGCAAATAGACTCCGAAGATGGGGTACCATTCTTCTGAACTACAATTTTCTAAATTCAGTATGTACCATCTAAGAAATTTGGTCATGCAGACGGGTTATCAAAGGTGATACTTAAGCAGACAGAACCATTGGAGGATATGGTGATAGCATCCATTCAAGCGGAAGCTGAAGTAAAAAATACGTTATGTGACACAATAAGAGAACTTCCAGTAACGCTTGATGAAATTAAGAGTAAGGCAGACGTGGACGAATTTATCATAAGCACGAAAGAAAAAATCTACAATAACCTACTAGACGAGGGAATTTATTCAATTTGCGACAACGTCCTGTTATATAGCGACAGGGTTGTAATTCCAATGGTATTACATAAAAGAATGATCAAGGAATTCCATGTAGGACATCCAGGCATATCGAGAATGAAAAGTCTGATGCGCTCTTTTGTTTACTAGCGAAACATGGATCAGCATATCGAAGAAAAAGTCAGGGAGTGTAGAGGATGCGCCTTAGCTATGAAAACTCCTCCGACTCAATTCGGATCGTGGACTAAACTGGACCGACCTTTGTCTAGAATTCACTTAGATTTTGCGGAACTACTGGCTGGGTTGTACTATCTCATTGTTGTAGACAGCCTTGCTAATTGGCCGGAAGTACTAAAATGCAAGAACCCTACATCCGAGGCAGCTATCAACTTCCTATACGAACTATTCGCTAGGTTTTGAGTAGTAGACTACATTGTCACCGATAATGTTACTCAATTCACGTCTACTGAATTCAAACACTTTTGCGAGAATCATCTCATCGAGCATATAACCATATGGACAGGCGGAGAGATTGGTTGACACATTCAAGAGAGCTCTGAAAAAAGCTAGTGGATCACCGACGGATAAGTCAATCCAACAGTTTCTGCAAGTTTACAGAGTCACTCCGAATGCAAAAATCGAAACGTCGAAGATACTTGCCG
>OY744526.1:125202031-125204531 GCA_963556195.1 Sepiola atlantica | reverse complement strand
AAAAGCTAGGTAGTTAGTGATGAAAATATGTGTATGGACATTAAGCTACACAAAGGCTCCCGCGTTTTACATGCACACATACCTGTACACACACACCCATATATATATATATATATATATATATATATATATATATATGTGTGTGTGTGTATGTGTGTATTTTTACATGTATATATATATTTATATATGTTGATATATATGAATATATTTTTATATGTATATATGTATGTATATATACATGTATATATATATATGTATATAAACCTATATATGTATATATATGTGTGTATATATATATATGTATGTATATATATATATATATGTGTGTGTATATATGTATACATAGAGATGTATATATATATGTATATAAATATTTGTATACACATATGTATATATATAAAACATGTATATATACATATATATATATATATATATATATATATATATATATATATATATATACGTACATACGTTTATATATACACATATCTATTTATATAAAAAATATATATATATATATGTGTGTATATATACACATATCTATTTATATACAAATATATATCATAATATATATATATATATACATATATATTTATATACATATACACATATATATAAGTATATATATATATGTGTACATTTATAAGTATATATATATATACATATATATATGTATATATATATATATATATATATGTGTGTGTGTGTGTGTGTGTGTGTGTGTGTGTGGGTGTGTATATCATTATAATACCCGTTCTGAGGCAGATAATATACATTTTCACGGACAGTGTAGTATTTCAGCAGTGGTATCTTGCTTTATGGAAGATCAAACCCATATATATTGCGTATAAATTTATGAATCGTTATTCCATTTTTTTCATAAAAATCTACGAGTTTTTAAACATAGTGAATTTCAAACTTTAGTTTTAGAGGTTTGTAAGTAGAAATTAAACCAATAATGCGCCACCCATCTTTAGAGGCTAGTCTACATTCATTGTTTCACTTATGGCTTGAAGAGGAGAAGAGAGATAGGTTCATACCTTCCCTTTTCTAAGGAGGTATTTATTGATGCCAGTGACTTAACTTTGCCTGAATAGAAGCCGAGCGTATAGTTTTTTTTCAAGAATCTTATTTTCTTTATTTTTACCATCCGATTGAGCATAATTGTTAGAGCGTTCACAAATGGGTTGGGAGACTGGGGCTCAATCCTTAATAATAATAATAATAATAATAATAATAATAATAATAATAATAATAATAATAATAATAATAATGATGATGATGATGATGACGACCTTAATTAATTACCAAAAAGTACATATTTAATTACGTGGTACAATGATATATTTGCATAATAACATATGGATATGTGCCAATATAAACTCCAAAAACTCACAGAAATATTTTAAAATATAAATTTGATGTATATAAAATTTAATATTTCATAGCAGTTATTAAAAATTAAAATAAGTATTCGGAACATTAATTTCACGCCCTTTTAAGACAATGTTTCACCATTTTCATGTTAACTTACATAAATTAATTATGTATATGTGTTGCCTATAAACTTATGTAATAGTTATCAACATTTTTATTAAAATGCAGGATTCTTGAAAATATCTTGAATCTTAAACTTAAGTTTACGAGGTGTATCTTCGGAATCTGTTATTGAGGGCATATTGCGAACCTTTCTGAGTGCACCCTGTCGTCTGAATTTGATAATAGTTAGTTTATTTGTTTAAAAAGTAAGAAGCTATATACAACTATTTAAACATACACTTCAATAACACAAGGAATAGTGGTTAAAACATATAAAAGTTGAGATTACGTATGTTCAGGATGCAATATACATTTTTAATAATTTCTAAAAAAAAGTAAACTTTTCTTAAACGGCAATAATCCAAGAAACGAGATGACACGTTTCATATAACCATTGGCTGTTACATCTTGATTCTGAGTTTAATAATATAATGTTAACTCATAACAATTAGCAAAAACAAATAAACATGAATTATTTTATTTAGGCATCAATAAATACACATTCTTTAACAGGTGTATGCATATACGAGACTTGACACAACATAACACCAGTATGTCGACGACGTAAATGATTTTGCTAACGATCGCTCACTAGTTATACACCTATACCTTCTTTCCTGTCCTTCGTAGCCTTGCAGGTTGGCATATGTTATTTGGTATGTTTATGTTATTCAATCGTGTGTCTAATCGGGTGCACTCCGGTGATGTTGAACTATTAGTGAATTGTGTTGTGCTACCGCTGTTTTTACCGGCCTATTAGACGCCTACCTAAGATTGCCATCTTGTATGCAACATTGCCATAACAATTGTAGGCTTGCAGGACCTAAGCGTACCATTTCAGTAGACATTCCTGGTATTGTCAGAGATTGGTGCCACTCTATATTTTCGACAAATGCTTACATTAGTGATATGGTCGAGTGGGTTATGTCTGATACCCAACGTAGTATTTTTGCTTCCATTA